>CM063110.1:38642285-39029963 GCA_031841125.1 Acanthococcus lagerstroemiae | reverse complement strand
AAACATTTATTTTTACTTCTTAAGTGGTGCCAATAGAAACTTCCCCGTTAGTATTCCGAAAACTAAAGTTCAAACAGTGACGAATATTTCTTTCTGTGGATAAGTGAGGGAGGATCCTGAAGAAATTTTGGACATACCCGCGTAAACGAGTACAAACAAAAAGTTGTCTATTGCAAAATCTTCCTATCTCACAGCTTTTCTCCTTCTGGTTTGTCCCTAGAGAGAGATTTTTGTCAAGTACGATGACTGTGAACACAGGAAGGAGTAACGAAGGAAATTCTGTACGACTTGGTACATTGACCAAGTGCGGTAATGACATCACAAATAACAAAAGGCTTGCGCTTCTTATAACTGATAAACCTTATCATTAATCATTACTAGAAAATGACGCACATTTTTTTCCAGCGGATAAACGAAAGTGTTCAGAAGTCGTAATTACCTTCAGTTGCGTAATAAATAGGAATGTTTAAGAGTCTACTAAAATCTGACATTTCAAAGTGGGCATTGTGAATCTGTCTGTGAAGAGGAGTTGTATCACACCAATTTCCTATTCCTTTTTTTATTGCATAAAAAATAATCTGATGCTGGGAAGGAGGCTACATATGCCAAAAATTAGATTTAAGGGGACTAAGAAAATCATTTTTGAATAACTTTTGATAGATAGATGGATGATTTTTTCGAGAGTCGGAAAGCCAGTGGATTTTCCGGAAAATAGCGCAATGAACCGGGAAAAATAAAAGAAGAAAATACTGTATCTTCAACAGTTAGGTTTTTTTTTTTTCTGTAAAACGTGAAAAGCAACCTAATAATTCTGTTAGGGCGAGATGATTTTAACGGCCCTCAGTATGGGTAGAACATCAAAAGGGTGACAAAGATATACCAAACAGAAATTTCTAAATTTTGGGAACTGAATTTCGTCCGCAACAACTTCTTCAAGACCTGTTTTGAAGAGTAACAGCAGGTAGTATATTGAAAATGAACCAAGAATTACTACTGCCTGTTGCCTATTTCAAAAATTGGAGGGATACAAAAATGGAAAGTTGAGCGCTTCAAAAGTTATACTTAAATTTCATGGTTAGAGTTATATGTAAAACTAATGCAGTCACTACGATACCAAAGATAGGTAATTCATAAAATTTTTGAATGAAAATTCATTGAGCAAAATGTCATTTTTTATCAGAGATTGCTGTGAATAGCGGCTACCACAAGAGAGAATCATTGCCTGTAGCTTACCGGGAAAACTGAAGCAGCTACAAAAATTGAAAGTCGCGCAGTTCAACAATTTTAGGCAACTTTTATGATTAAAATTTTGAAGCTGGTAGAGCCCTTTAATATGTATCATAGGTTGGCAGTTCTATTCGGTAAACTTCTCGTACCTCTTTCAATATACTACCTATTGGTTTGAAGATTTGCGGCCCCTTAAATTTTGAATACAAGCTATATTAGTAAATGAAAATGTACATAGTGGAGAGGATTTTCTTTTCCGCACGTCTTTGCCCAGCTTGAAAAATCGTGTCAGTCCATCCATGTCTCGTTTGTGCATCTTTTTGATGTACCTTTGACTCATATGGTGTGTTGAGACCACACTTTTCTGAGTATGTACTTTTCTACGAGTAAGTTGATTTATATCCTATCACTATGCAAATTCCTTGCGCATGATAAAATGATGAAATAAATGGACCACGTGCCCTAACACACCTTACAGTTGTGGTGCCCTAAATTCATATCATTGGAATTTGGAATACTCGATGCGTGCAAATCTTCATGGTTCACAGATTCATAAAACGATTCTGAGTAAAGATTTTTTTATCTCGGCAGCTTACTCGCATTAATTGACTTCAAGGAGCGTTGCTTCATGGCCCTAAACTAAAAATGGATCTTCGAAGAAAGTCCTCTTTACACTCAATATCACTAGGGAGGCCAGATTTGCTGGGAAAATTTACCCTCCTCCTTTCTACATTTTTCGTTCAAAGGAAACAAGGAACATTCCCTGTGGTATGACAAAAGGTAGTTGCCGCAGGCCAGGTCCCACAGTTCTTCTACAGGAGTGGATTTCATGGTTTTAGCTCTTCCAAGGGATACAAAATACTCATTTACGAGCGAAACGAGCAGAATTTTTTCAATTTTTCTCAAGAATTTCTATGAAAAAATTCTATTTTGGACGATCAAGAAGGGAATTATTCTGTAAATCCCCGATTTAAGACCGGCTGTGAGTTGCAGCATCAGTCAGTTAAATTTTTAATTACATAAATAATAGTAGGTATGCATATGTGTATAGGGCATTCTCCAAAAACTGAAATTTTTTTGTTCACGATCGTAGACATTTCGGCCATAACGAAAGCACTGCAATCCACCACTACTCGCAAAACAGTTTCAAGAGAATTTTCTTTTCCAGGGAATTTCTGAAAATTGTCCTATCACATGCGCCAATGACTACGATCTGGTGCCTGGGTCGTGTTCAGGGCTCAAAACTATTCCAATATTACCATTTGTTGTGCTGAAAAATGTACAAAGCAAATATCTTTGCATCAGTCAAAGACGGACCACGACAATGCACTTTCCGGGTAAGAGAACTCTACGCCATTCCTTCTGGAAATGTGAAGTCACTAACAGCCAAATTGAACTTCTTAACACACACGTCTAATCTTTTCGAACAATACTACTATTTCATTGGTTTAAAAAAAAAAAAAAAAAAAAAAAAAAAAACATGATACAAAAATTTTGAATTGAAAAATATCAGATATTGAGACAAGATGGTAAGATCCACAACGAGCAACACCTCCCTATGATTTTTCCATTAAACAGATGGTAATATTGTCCTGTCTGATGAATTGGATTGGTAGAATTTATTTCGGATGTTATTGTGTAACCCAAAATAACCACCCCCCCCCCCCAAAAAAAAAAAAAGATGGAAAAATAAAGCAGTCGTAAATATTAGGGTTTAATATCTGCTGATGGTAACGAAATATTCTCAGTTTCTGAAGAATGACCCGTACTTGGTTATCTTCGAAATCCGAGGCAATTGTACGCCCCTGAAAATATTTTCCGGGTCGCGTTATTTCATCTGAAATTCGGGGCGATCCCGACTTTCCGGAATATTTGACCGCCGTAAATATCACGCATATGTTACACTCGCGCCTTCAGTTCGAAGTGAACAACTCCCCGAGATCTGGGACACCGAGGTACTAGGAAGAGTTTCATGAACTATGCAAAGTTCCCGAGATCGTCACATCAGTTCTCCCTCGATCTACACAGCTGTACGAAGAACGAAAGTTTCGACGATCGTCCGCATGGCCGAGCTGGTCGAGTTTATAATCCACCACATGGATCGCCGAACACGTTACCCCTGCACACGATTACCGGAGCCCAGTCCACGGTGGCTGGTCCCCGACGACCTATCGAATATTATCGAAAAATATAATAATCAATTACCTGTTTGGCATACACCGGCGATGGAATGCGAGCTGCTTCCAATGCAGCGACTGCTGCAACGAGGAGAACGATGCAGCAAGCGAGACTCATTGTAAAAATTTGTCTAAACAATTTAAAAAAAAAAAAAAATTACAATTTTCTAAACGTGAAACTGGAATGAAAGATAATATTTTTAAAATTCGATTAATACTCGAATTTTGGCAAATAGTTATTTCCGGTTAGGTAATGAACACCGCGAGACCGAATAGTTTATATTTATCGCTGTAAAAATTTTTCGAATTTCCTTTTATTGTATGAACACGCGAAAACATGTTTAAATGAAAATGGATAACAATGTTCGTTAGTTACTGTGAGCAGAGGAAATGCGAATGAAACGTGAAATAGAGCCACCCGTCGGTTTATGTCTAGATCTAAAATTCCCTCCCTCCCCCTCCCCCCACCGTACTATTGGCGCACGTTAAACGTGATGACGTAATTTTAGATAATGATTACTAATACCGCTAACAAGGGAATTATAAGGTTCTTATTCCTTTTTTTTCTTCTAATTATTTTCTAAAGAAGAGAGAGGGGAAAAAAAATGAAAAACCGGATATAAGCCTAGACTAGTTTGCTCGGGTTGTTAGTTACTTATTATAAACGAAATACTTTTCGTACCGGTAATACTAGTTGTCGAATGTTCCAGATTTTAGGGCAAAGCACGTACTTTTTTTCCCTGAAAATTCGCGAGCTCATCGTCGATTCCTCTTTGCTCTTTCGCAGTTTCGAGTGTTTAAACTCGGTTGTTCCCGGTTTGGCGACATCCGTTCGGAAGTGGAGTCCAGCTATAGCCATCCCGAAGCTAACCGAAGTTCGTAATGTGGCACTATTGAATGCCAATTGTCGAAACTCCTTGTAAAGGAAAAACTGTTTCAGAATGGTCTTCTCTGATTAATCACAAGAAAGCCGGGTATCCGTCCTTCCAACTTCAACCCCCCCCCCCCCAAAAAAAAAAGGCAAATACAACAGATGAAATTCCTCGAGGTTTCGCTGGTATTAGTAGAGATAGCAAGAGCACAGCACCCCTGTCAACGTAGAGAAGGAGGGCACTGGCGTACACGCACGGGGGGTGTTTTGGACGAAAAAGAAAAAAGAAAAAAGAAAGAAAAGAAAACGGAGAAGAAACAAAATAGGCACATCAAGATTACGAGGAAACTCCGATTTTATCACTTTTTAGCTGTAGTGTACCATACTATCATAACACAATCCTCTTTTTCTCTCCATAAATTCCCTTTAATTTCTTTTAGACACCCACCTTGACTGAATCCTGCGTACGCCACTGAAGGAGTGGGTGGGGTGGAAATAAGTTGAAAATGCCGACTAGGTACAAAGATTTTTCATCCAAGAAAAAAGAAGCTTCAGCCATTTTCACACCTTGGCGCCTACGCTGGTGCCCGCAGAATTTTTTGATGAGGTATCAAGAAAAAATGCTGACGATCATAATTTAACCCTCATTTTTGAATTTGAATTGAGATTAGTGAATAATTAGTACTAATTACTCAATTTTTCGAGACGAATTCGAATCCGTTGTTAAATTTGAGCAAGAATCATTTTTCGACTCACTTTGACTACATTATCGAATTTACCTTAGGAACGGAGCGTCACCGCCAAATTTGAACACTGAATTCGAACTCAGCGTACAAAATTGAGTAGAAAACAGTCTTTAATCCAAAATATTTGATTTTTCAAATTTTGAAAATTTCTCCATACTAGGTAGGTACCTATATTATGTTCTTTTGGGGTCGAAGAAATTTTCGCAGTGACACGAATTCGAATCCGTGGTCAAATTTGAGCTAGACTCAATTTTTGACACATTTTGACCACCTTTTCGAGCCCATCTCGGGAACGGAGTGTCACCGCCAAATTTGTACACTTTGTGGGTCCAGTACACGAGATCACGAGAGTCGTGACTTCGTGGGTCCGATACACGAGATCATGGGGGTCGTGACTTCGTGGGTCCAGTACACGATATCACGAGAGTCGTGACTTCGTGGGTCCGGGTGCGAATTACTCAATTTTTCGAGATGAATTCGAATCTGTTGTCAAATTTGAGCTAGACTCATTTTTTGACCCATTTCGCCAACATTTTCGAATTTATCTGGGAAACGAAGCGTCGCCGCCAAATTTGAACCTCGAATTTGAACTCAGCGTAAAAAATTGAGTTAAAACAGTCTTTAATTCAAAATTTTTGATTTTTCAAATTTTGAAAATTTCTCCATACTATACATACATTACCTCGTTTTTGGGACGAAAAAATTTTCGGAGAGCTTCGGTGTCGGCGCTGGTGCTAATTACACAATTTTTTGAGGCGAATTCGAATCCGTGTTCAAATTTGAGCTAGCGTCATTCTTTGACCCATTTCTCCAACATTTTCGAATTTATCTTGGGAACGAAGCGTCGCCGCCAAATCTGAATACCGAATTCGAACTCAGCGAAAAAAAATTGAGTTACAAACAGCCTTTAGTTCAAAATTTTTGATTTTTCAAATTTTCAAAATTTCTCCATACACATCATGTCGTTTTTGGGGCGAAAAGATTTTCGGAGAGCTTCGGCGTCGGCTCTGGTGCTAATCATTCAATTTTTCGAGACAAATTCAAATCCGCGTTCGTGGCCACCCGCAAACTTTTTGATGAGGTGGCAAGAGAAAAAATTTTTGTAAGTATTTGAATTAAGATTAGTGAATAGTTACATGGGCATGAGTCACTGGCTGATGACTGAAAAAATGAATATGTGCAGTCCCTATACGTTGACGAATGTTAATAAACGTATTATTGAACGATTTAATTACATGAATCACAAATATCCCTAACTATGCACAAAAAAAAAAATGAAAAGCTTACGAGGTAGCAGTCGCTACCTCCCGCCCATGGTTTCCACCCCTCGTCCTCGACCTTCTAGGGCCATGTATTTTATGGCACTTTTTAATTCAACTCGAGTCCTATGAAGATTTTTCTTATTAGTTTATGGATCATTTTCCAGAAACGGAGAATATTAAAGTAGCATTTCTATTTTTTTTTTGGACTTTGTTTATTTATTTATCTACTTTTTTTTTTTTTTTATAATACTTAATTTACATACAGTACAGACTATTCAACAAATTTAAATAGCAGAGGCATCAAAATTTAGGGAGGGGACGATTTTTGTGTAACAGGACAGACATCTTGTACACGGCGAAAGCACTGATATCCACTATGGACAAAACATCCGCTTCAAGAATTTCTTTTTACAGGAAATGTTTAAAAATAATGCTATATCGCATGCGCCAATGACTACGATCTGGCGTCTGGAACGTGTTCAAGGATCAAAACTATATCACTGCCATTTGTTGAGCTGGAATAAATATAAGGAACATATCTTTGCACCTGTCAGAGATTGACCACGACAGTGGACCGAAAACCTAAGTAACAGAAGTTTACGTCATCCCCTCTGGAAATGTGATTTACTGACAGAGCAAATTGGAGTTGTCAACATATACCTTTAATCTTTCTGAATAATACTACTTTATTGGGAAGAAGCAACTTGAAACAAAAAAATGTAAAAAATTTAACAGGTACTTAGATGAGATTATAACATCCACGATGGAGGATAGTTCCCTATACTTATTACATATAAAAGATGGTAATATTGTACTCTCTGATAAATTGGATCTGTGGAATTTGTTGCGGATGTTATTGTGTACCCCCCCCCCACACACACACACATACACACACGAAAAAAATCGAAAGTTAGGGGACAAAATTTTCTAGTTTTCTAGCAATGAAATATTCTTAGTTTCTAGAATGACCATTATGTGATTGCTGAATTTGTTTCTAATGATGTTGCATCTATGAGAAACTGAGGGAACTGGAGATTAGGAAAGTTAGTGCGTACAATAATAATAAAATTTTTCAGATGGTCACTGGAATCAATTTTTGTGCCTGTTTGACCTGCATCGAAAAGCATTAAAAATCAATAATAATTCGCCTACTTGAATAAAATTATCACCAAATTATCATCAGCGTGTTAGTTTTAAAATTTGTAAATCCGTTTTATGCTCATATTCATATTACTCCAGCTTTCAGCTTAGGGATGCTACCCTGATACCAGAAAAAATTATTCTGGTGACCTTCAAAACCTAAAAAATAACGCAATACTGTACTTGCTGACTTTCTCCATTTTGAGCCGCTACGCTATGATTGTCTCACAACCTCTCAATAAGGGGCAACATAGTATTAGAAAAGAATTCAGCAACTTAAGAAAATTAAGGAATACCGATAGTGAAATCTATATTATTATGTCTGTAAATTTTTACAACTCTTCTACCTTTATATCAGCTTTCGAGTATATTGTCCCAATTTTCAAACTGAGGATTAAGCTAATGAAAAAAATGGTTCCAGTGACCTTTGAAACCTGACAAATGAGTCATTAATATTTTATTCATTTCCCCTTTCAATTTTGAGCTCTCTGGCCCATCCAGCTTTTGCCTCAGTCTTACAATAAAGCGCAATATAATTTCAGAAAAAGCTAAGCCATTTTGATTCAAATCAAAATATTTCAATCATTATTGTTTACTAACCATACTTTACCGTAAACTACGTAGAGTAACCCTCCCCCAAACTGATTTACCTTTCCACTAAAGGTATTTAGCCCGCCCGTCATGAAGAAAGTGAAATCTCAAAAACACAGTTATTTCCATAGAAATTAAAATCGACAAATGATATCGATGTTGTACTTACTGACTTATTTCAGGCTTTGGTTACTTCACCGGCGGTGCCCAGATTTTCAAAATGAAATTAAAACAAATATCAAAAACGTGTATGTATTTAACAGCCTTTAAAATCTAAGAAATGATACCAATATTTTAATTATTGATAATTTTGACCCCGATCACCCTCCATAAATTTTTTAACTAATTCGAAGTTCAAACAATATCAGAAAAATTAAATCAACTCTGCTTAATATGTAAGGAAAGATACCCATACTATGATCACTACGAATTTTGACCTCCCGTCTCCTCCTAGTATACATAAATACTTAAATTTTCTAGATGGGGTTTTGAAAAAAAAAAAAAAAAAAGTTAAAAATGAACTCGGTCGCCTTCAAACCGAAAAATCATAGTACATATCATACTGAAATAATTGCAGATCTTAACGCCAGTCCCCTGCAAAAAGCCACCATTTTCCACTTCACGCTGGAACCATACGACCAAATAAGCCTAAAGCGTTACGCATGCATTTTGCAATTTATGATAATTCTGACCCACAACACCTCAATTAGTTCTTCAATTCTCAATTAGTAGCAAACGAACATTAAAGCCGAAGTTAGAAGATAAATATCTGGATTAAATTTTTTCTCAGTTATTAAATATACATGGTGTGGTGGGACGTATGGAAATTCACGCATGCCAAAGTGGCCCCTGAGACACCGCACCCCGGCCCCGGAAACTACCCTTTCGAGTATCCCATCAGTGGCCGGATGGCCGGTAATATTGAATATACATGTATGATAAGTTGTCCAGAAGCCAACCAAACGTAAGAAACTAATGAAGGCATGGTTTTAGAATGGCGGGGGAGGGAAGCAAAAGTTCTACGAATAAGAGTATGCACAGATAGGAAAATCACCCCGAAGATATTTTGAATTCACAGAACTCTGCGAAATGATAGAAATGTCCCAAATCTTACATATCTGCCCGTCAAACCTGAACAAAAAAAATTAAATCCTCCCCTTCCCCACTCTTATCCCACCTTGAAATGAAAGTGGATGTCGGTATACGCTATGGGATATCCTTCTGTTGGTAATAATTTTAGACAGGATAAATTTGTACCGGGCTAAATTTCTGCTATCTCTACAAATATCTAAAACTACAAACGTGTTCTTTCCTTTGAGGAGGAAGCCAGAGGGGTAGGTATCTTATAAACTTTTCGTAGCGTTCTTCTCGTTTTTGAACCCCCCATTGGCCTGTGGTATTGTAACCTTCACTCGCAGGAGAAAATCCCTCGCCCGAGGTTCTGAAGTTTAATGACTCACGAGTGGGCCTAATTAATTCGTAATCCGTGCGGAATAGTTTCAACTATGCAATTAAAAAGCTCGCGGCTGAAATGCGATTTTGATGTACCAGTTGATTAGAATTTTTGCGAAAAGTAAAAGCAAATCGAACAATCGGTTGGAAGTTGGAGTTTTGGTGCTGGTTACGTAAGCTTACCCGAAACTGTATAATTATAAAATTTGCCCGCATCGGCTTGGCAGTTTTGCCGACGATAAAAGTAAATTCTCCGAAATCAACTAACTCGGTAACCCCGTGGCAAATTGCAAATTAACTCGCATTCGTATCGCATTGCTTTCGTTTCCTCTGCCTTTTCCGAGTATGAACTAACTCAGAATAGAATACCGATCCTCGTACCGAGAAATTTGGTCAACTGTCGGTAGAATATAATACGCAATTCCGTCATTTTTGAAAAAAAATTTCCTAGTTTCCTTTGCTGTATATTTATATGAATCACGTGCACACGTGATTCGAATTTTTTTTATTTTGGTGTCAATGCCAGCTGGATTATTACCTATATCGGTATAACTCTTAAAGACGATACGCGGCAAATTGAAATTTTATTCATTAATTTTTTTTAATTTTTGCATTAATTGCAAGCATTTGTTCTGTATACTAATCCAGTTATAGGTCTCCGGTGTCAGCTAATTTAAAACCAGTTTTATCTGATGACTACGTTTGTTTTATCATATCTGCGCGGTAGTCCTTCCTGAACCGACCGTAGCCAGATTGTATGGTGGAAATTCGAACTTAGCTCAGCTGTCAAATAAAATCGTGTTAAGTAGCAAGTTCGATGGTGAGATAAAATAAACATTTTTTGCTGAATGAAATTTATTCAGTAATTAGTAGAATATTTGGTGACTGAGGCGTGATTAAATTGTGAGGGCGTGAGAACTATTAATGCGCGATAGCTTCTACGCTCATTTAGATATTCAAGCTTGTTTGAATAAATAATGCGGTGTTACCAGAGAGTGTTGAAAATCAAATGGATACAAAAGATCAGGGACGAGGAAAGATTGATGCGAATAGGAAGGGAAAGAGAAATTTGGAATATAATTGTAAAAAGAAAAATTGAAATGACAGGTCATAATATTTATAAGACTTTCCATTACTGCTAGAGGGAAAGGTTGAGGGAAAGAACTGGAAAGAAAGGATCTAGGGTCCATGTTAGACTACGAATGAACTTGATAAATTCTGTATGTAGGGTGTGCCAATTCATATAATTTCTTTCTTCTGTAGTCCAGAGCGCTTTCGGTTGTTGTGTCATTCTCAATGGAGTACCACAACACTTTTCTCTTTGTCATCCTGTATTTATAGTGGTGTGTAGTACCGTATGGTAAACTTATTTGGTGTGATTCTATTGGTTGTCTGTGGTTGTGTAGTCTGTCCAATCAGTGAGTCTTATGTTATTAATTGGAATAGGATCTCGCTTTGGAAGTCAGTTGTTGTGTTTATTAGGTTGTTTTCAGGGAAAATTATTTTATGTTTCGAAATATTTTTCCTATTGATTCATATAGGGAATATCCATCATATCTTTATGATGCATATGTAATATGCAGTCAATTGAACCCAACTTAATGGGACATATTTTGCTATTAAAAGCATAAAAATGTATATTTGTATTATTTTCCTCTGTTTTTGGGCAAATTTTGGGAATATTTGGCCATTTTGGAGAACTTTTCGGGAATATTTCTACTTTTCGACTGGAAAACAATAAAAACATCTGAAAATTCGATAGGAAATGAAATGACAGAAATTGGTTGGTTGTACATTAGCACTCCTACATTTTTTCATGGTTCAAATCCGAATGCGGACGTGAAGTTATACTTCTGAATTATGTTATCTGTAGCATGAGTTGATTTCTTTATCTGTGATGGACCAAATTTTTGTGTTTGTAATTTTTGACCACAGACATGGTGTCACAATTATTCAGCTTGAAAAGTCCTGCATTTTGATACCCATATTGTGTTACTGAATATTTTAAGCATATTTTACACGTGAGGGAATATTTTGACATATTTTGGCCTTTTTAAATATTATAAGCGCATATTTCACTGTTTTTAGGACATCAAATAATTTTTCCTGGTTGTTTTGTTTTGTTTTTGCCGTTAGTATCTCGAATTGTTCTTCTAATTTTCTATTTCTTTTGTTGTTTTCTATGTATAGGATTTTGTATTTTTCTGTTAACTTGTGGTTATTGTGTCCCTGGTCATTGCAGTGTTTTCCAAAAAGTGATTTGGCATCCTTTAGCTTCTGTGATTCTTTATGTCCTTTTATTCTGGTTATGAATTTCTGCCTGTGTCTCCAATGTAGGTCATGTCACAGTGTTCGCAGTCTAATCTGTATACTCCGTTGCTGTTGTTCTTGTCCTTTGTTTCCGTTTCGTCATTGCTTATTTCGAGTGTATCATGCACACTTGAACTAAGTGACAAAAACTTTTTTTTCAGGAGAGCGATTTGAAAATTATAAATAACGTTGTGTTATATAATATATGTTACGCTGAATTCATCAAACTGACGATTTCATAAATTCGGCAGACATTTTGCTGATTTTATAAAATCAGTAGCACAAGAGCAGTTGCTGCCGAATTTATAAAATCAGCAAAATTTTTTGTTGAGTTTACAAAATAGGCGAGTGTTTACCGATTTTACAAAATCAGTAATAAATGATTGTTGCTGATAAGTGTACCTGACGGATGAGGTCAGAATTTTCACGCGTTTACTAGACAGCAAAATCTATAAGATAAAATGAAGACGAGTACCACTCATAATTCGAAAAATGTCATTGACTTTTTAAATCATGACTTCCCTATTGATAAAATGAGACATAAACTGTACCTCCAAAAATGCTCTCCAATATTTGTTTGCAAACAGTACCAGTGAAGTTATTTCTTATGACTCTGATTTTTAGTTTGACATAATAGATCAAGATAAAAGGACTTGTGAAAATGAGGCGGAAGCTGTATGAATTTTGAAAAATGTTGAAGGCGTAGAGTGCAGGCCGTTCCAGAGCAGATTTACCAACTATACAATCGCGTACAAAATATTCTCTTAAATCAATAATAATATGTCCACTTTTTGCCCCAACAGTGTTTCCTTTTTTGTCCCTGGGTGGTTCATTTTCAGCTGCATAAATTTAACTTTCTTCAGTTATTGACTGCTTAAGACATCAGTTTCTGAGAGCATTCAAAGAAGGCTTATTATTTTTATCACTCAAAAATGTAAGAACAATCGAGAAATAATGATTACATTGTAAGCAATCTACTTCTTTTGTTTCAAATTGCAAGACCATTTTTTTCCCTCGAAAAAGGGAAGTTTTGCACTAATTTTTCCCCCTTAATTTTGAATGAGAATAAGTCAGATTATTTCTCACAATCATAGAAGAAGGATTTCCTTACACATTGTCGTTCAAAATTCCTTTTGAAACTCGTTCTAAAGAAAGCTGGACTATGTTCACTTATTACCCTGAGAACTGGGTGTTCACGTTTTGCCCCAAGTGAGCCTATACCTCTGCCGATTTTATAAATTTGGTAAAAATGCATTGCTTATTTCATAAAATCAGCAGAACCTGCCGATTTTACAAATTCGGCAAATTTTGTTGCCGATTTTATGAAATTGTCAATTTGATGAATTCGGCGCAACATATATACGTGGCTCAAATGGTATACGCCGTTTAGCGGGCTAAAAAAAGGAAGTAATTCGTTATTTGCGAGTGTAGCCTGATATAGGGCATCGAGATCTAAAAGAATATATTTATGTATTAAACTCATTTTTCGTCAAAATGTCACTTAGGTCAAGTGTGCATGAAACACTCGATTTGTTTGATCAGAGGTGGTCTGTGGTCTGTTTCTGACTTCGAGTTTTATGTTGTATTGGTTGAATATTTTCTGTATTTTGTATGTTTATGTCCCTGTGAATGGTATTGATCCTGCGTATTTGTCTGTTTTTGTGGTTGTTGGTTCTGTGTCTCTATGCCCGTCAATGGGGGCATTAACGAAGGAATTTTTATTTTATTTTAAGTTAAATATTATTAAGATGTACAAATGGGCTGCCAAATAAAAAAAAATTAGAATAAAAATTTTTTGCGTGACGCCTTTTTCAGCCAAAATTCTCTTAAGTTTTATCTGCACCATCATAGTTTTATTGGCGATACCTGCGACAACGGTGATTCCTTTGACGTATTTTTTCATTTGGACAATTTTTCGGCTAAAAGTTTCAAATTTCAATCTGATGACGTATGGCGTAATTACCCATCAAGGTACTTTATAAAAAAATTGAAAATTACGAGGATTGTGCTCGTTGAGGCGGAATACAGCTAGGATATTTGAAAAGTACATAAAATTTCGAACGCTTAGAATTAATTATTCTTTTTCTGAAAACCGAGAAAATGTGACGAAAATTTTACGACTGAAAATTATGTCACTGACAGCTCACTTCCAAACCTGGTAAACTCGGTACCCACAATGGTATGAACGAGCCACGTACACTTGATACAAATACATTTTTGTAGCGCTATCTTGAGAAAAAACGCGATGGTTTTCGAGAAAAAACGAAGTGGCAGAATTACCCCCCTGGCGTCATTAAACACCGGTAATTTACATTCAATTTCAACTTTTCTTACTAAAGAATTTTTCCTCACTCTGTAATAACGTTAAAAATATACTAACATATATACATATTTTAATGATCTATAAGCCCTCCCCGTTTTTTTTAAGCCCCCTTAGATCGGATTCCTAAAAGCGAGGACTGAAAAAAAGAGGTTTCAAAAATATACAACTCGTTTTTCCGACACAGGAGTTGATGTACAGAATCTCGAGGTCACTAAATCAATCCGTTTTAGTGGTGAGGTTTTACTCGTAGTTTCGACCCCATGGGACCATATTACTGCAGGAGGTCATTTTCTTCGAGATGGTAGTAGATTTATTCTCGTCTTCTGCAGTCGTTCTGTAGACGACAGAAGTAGTAATTATAGCGTGTGCATAAAGAATTTTTTAAGAGTTTTTTTTAATCAATTTTTTTTATTAGCCATTTAAAAATTCCAGTATTTCTTACGCAATGACCCGATGCTTTTCGTTCGACATTCCATTTCCGTTCTGGACTAGGATTGGCAATCTTGGCATCTGAAAACGGTTTCGTCACACCTGGGACGTAAATTACGTTTGTTTTTAGTATTGCGTATGGAAAAAAAAAAAAAAAAAAAAAGTTGAAGCAAAAACACGCGTATAGAATTTCGACATAACGTTTTTTGCGTATATGCAATACATATGTTACACTTGCCACCCAGGCTCTGAACGTCGAAACTAAAAACTAAGTCCAAAAACGGATTCAGCGATCTCGAAAACCTATACACATCGACTATAATCTCGAAAATATGACCCGAATGGAGTGCAGCCCTTACAGTGGCGCCCCAGCGGGTCAAAATTAAAAACTACTCAGAAAAATGGATTCAGTGACCTAGACTTATATCCCGCATTAGAAAAATGAATTTTAAATTTTTGAAGTCTCTTTCCACTCACCTCTTCCGGTCTTCTTTCCCCTCCCTTTTTGGGACTATAAACTCCATTACTTTTACGTTTTACAGGCTCTTAGAAATAAATTTTTATTAGAAAGAAAGTTATGACGCAATATATTTTTCTATAAGAAAGGGAAGGGACTTGAGGCTCGTGTTCCCTTTATCCGATTGAGATGAAGCTTAGCAGGATTTTTATTTTATTGCAATCAATTTGGGGGATCGCGTCATCAAATTTCCGATGTTCGAAAATCAAAACCGCTCAAATATCCACTCATGAAACTGACAATATTTTAGGTCCCAGCTCTTGGTGGATCTTAATTGGTAAGCGTGACTGCGAAACTATCCCCGAAATTGAACTCAGAACTTAGAAAACGCTAGTCACAGTATACTGAAGTTATCGCAACCTAAATTTTTGCGTTCCTTAATGAAAGCCTCAAGGTTTTCGAAATCTGGCCATCACCTTACCAAATTGACGGCTATTTTTCAAAGTTGGCAAAAATTTAGGATCGTTTTTCCCTTACTCACAAGTCGGCCAAATCGCAAAAAGGCAAAAGTGAAGACATATTTCTTTTTCTGTCTCAATTATGAGTATTCTTTGTCTTCTTCATCTTACGAAGTTGCCAAAATTAAGGAAGTGAACACTTCTATTTTTTGTTTCGTAATCTTGTTGGTCATTAAAGAAATTTTTGCTACCCAACAAAATCACGGTAGATACTAAAAACTTGGCCTCCACCCTCTACACGCCTTCCCCTAAGAAAGAACAGTAGTATGTATTCTACTTAAAAATTGCTTGAGTACATCGGTTACCACAAAATTCAACAAGATAATGACAGGCAGTCAAACAGTTCGGAGCTTACCGAAATATTTTTCAATGCGTCAAGAAATCAACCCTGTAAAAATATGAAAAACAAGGCACCTATTTGCCCTCAAAACGAGCGAAAAATTTTTGAAATACGGCAAAAGTGCATTTAAAAATACAATCTTCCGATCTAAAGGAGGGGTTAGATCCGAACCTCTGCACTTGTTATACGCCCCTGAATCCATAAAACAGACAGGCAGATAAATGGACGGAGGAGGAGAGAGAAGCAGACAGTCAGTAGCTATTTTGACATTCTGACAGGTCAATGTATACAGGGGGACAGGCAGATAGATGGATGGACTTCCAAAGGCAGGGGAAAAGTCAGAGTTGGTATTGCAATTGGATCATGCAGCGACCAAAAGTCCAACTTCCTTAGTCAACTTTTTAACGATATTTATTTTTCCTCAGCTAGTGAATTGAAATTTACCAGTGTTTTTGGTTGGCTTCGCCACGTTTCACCTACCCCACTTTTGTATTGGGGCATATCGAAAAATCAAGCAAGAAGGTTCTCCTAGTACAAATCGCTAATTGCTTAAATCACCCTTAGCGGGTAGAAGAGGGGGTCTGGTTGGCCGAGTGGATAGCGCGATGGTCTCGGAACTCGGAGGTCCCGGGTTTGAACCCACGCAGCCACATGCTACATTTCGACCTAAGCCGGTTTTTTAGCAAGAAGAGAAGAGGGCTAAGATAGCCCTAACAATCTCCCCGACGTCTCTGAGGTAATGTTTGAATGGGCGGATTCGAAGGCTCGGGTTGAGTACAAACATGGAAAAGAGTGGGTAGCACAGGTTATCAAAGATATTAATTAGTTGGCAACATTGATCTATATGACTCGGTCAAATTGAGGTCACAGTTGGTCACAGAAATGACAGTGAAGACTTTCGTTGTTTTTTTGATCGTGGGTTGCAACATTCTTCCGTTAGCAATGGCAAAATTAAAATCCCCCAAAAATATCGTTTTGTGATGTCCTTTCCTCTTCTCTCTTCTCCTCCATACTTAGAAATAGAAAGTTGACAAAACTTTCTTTAAAAAGAAATAAGTTTTGTGTTTCTGATAGTGAAATACAAAAAGTTTGGTAGGCAAAACTGAATTCCTGCTTTTCAAATAAAGAATACCCGTTTACTGCAAAATGGCGGAAGTAAGAATCATTATTTTTCTTTGTTGATCAGTTTTGGAAATTAACATTTTATTATCTGGAAAAATTTAGGCCTTCCTTTTTTTCAGTTCAATTAATTTTAAGAATTCTCATCGGCGGACAAAACTGACTGGCTGTTTGCACTGTTGAAAAAATTGAGAAGGGAGAAACTTTATTATTCTCAGGTTGCCTATGCAGGGTGTGTCAAACAAAATTGAATTTTGAAAATAAATTACCTTTAAATGACCTTCCCCCCAATTTGTGATGAATGCGCTAAATGCAAATACGATGCGGGTATCATCTTAAAGGAAAATTGAGTTGGATACAATGAGACAATTTTTATCCAGTTTCAAAGTGATCTAGCCAAGTATCTACCGAAGAAGTCTAATCTTCTTTTTAATAGGAGATGCACCCAGGAGATATCGCTCCTATTTGTAATTTCTTGATGATGGTAAATGTGATGCGGCAAAAGAAAGGGTATCTCACATGCACAAGAACATATTTTTCTAAAAGTTTTCTACTCAATTCATTAATCATTAAGTCTTTTTATTTTTTTTTTTGATTCGGGAATTATTTGTAGTATCTTTGAGTAAAAAACTAAAAAAATAATTTTTTTTTCGGTCAGGTCACTCGAGCGACAGCACGACTGCGTTTGAAAATGATCAATTCCGAGATGTACATTTCAGTCCTCCAGGACCTCCGAGAATCCCTGGGGAGAAAACGACCAGGGTTGGCCAGGGAAAAGGTGTTTTTCGTGCACGATAATGCGCGACCTCACACTTCCGCGGTTACGTGTGCTTTTCTGGCCAAACTACAGGGGTACATTTTTGGACACCCGGCATATTCACTCGATTTGGCACCTTCGGACTTCTGGTTATTCCCCCAATTGAAAAAAGCCCTCGCTGGGCAGTGGTTTTCGACGGACGAGAAATTGAAATTTGCAGTCAAGAATTTTTTCGCGAATGTTCGGAAAATTTTTTTCGCTCCGGCATCGAACGACTTGTACCGCGTCACAATGAGTGCCTTGATCAATGTGGCGATTATGTAGAAAAGTAAATAAACTCAATATCTATCTCTGGTTTTAATTTCATTACGATCGCAGCACTTTAAGGGGGGAAAAGGGGTAGTGCACCTTACTTTTGGAATGACCCTCGTAATTGAAAGCAAACAATAATTATTTGGGACTTGGAAAAGTTCCAAACACTCTGAGGGCAAATATTGAACACTGCCGGGGCAAAAAAAGAAACTACTCTGGCGGGGCAAATAGTGCATACCTGTTAATTCAGTTTTGTGGCAAATGGTGAACGTTGTTTTCTCTTACAATGTACAATTTGTCGGTTTTAAATTTTTAAATGACCACGACTGAAAATAAATGACTTTAAAGACCTTCTTCCAAAATAAATGATTTTAAAAGACTCCAATGACTTACATGACTGTTAGACACCCTCCTGCGTGACTATGCGAGGTTTTAGTCGGAATTTTCACTTTCACAGCCCCCTATTCCTTTTAATCCCCAGAAATCTATCATGCAATTCTAATTTGATGTGCGAAAAGAGTATCAAGGTATAGGCGATATGATCACTGCATAAAACGCTCTACATTATCTATTTCTTCGGGTTGTTATAAGGAGGGGTAATAGATTGTACCACTGCATCAGAAATATGTCATAATGTATTGATTTCATTTTGAAGGGCACCCCGTGGTTCCTCCGTGCCTGACTATATGCTCTTGACAATTTAAATTTCTATTTCCTTCCGCAAAACTTGAACGATAAATGAATGAAAACCTGAGATGGAACGAAACGACCAAATTATAAATCGACAAAATCACATTAGGCCACGTGCCATATGTCCCAGACAACCCCGAGGGTGACCCTGCGACCCTACGAGCTTCAGTACGATCTTATCATCGGGCATTACATCAAACTCTCGGAAACACAATTTAAGCGCAGTTTTGTGTCCGAAAAACTTCTTCGTCGATGTCGTTTGCTCATTTAGTACCATTAAAAATTATTCGCGACAAACCGAATAAAAGAAGAGCGCTCGACCGTTTTTTTTTTTTCATGTATCCGAACGGTCACCCGTGTACGACTTTATTCTTGAAAATGTAACGACAGTTGCATTTTCCAGTTTGCCCTCTGCCATTTTAATTTCTAAAAATCTCGTTCCAAAGCCAGAACAAACTAGATTTCATTAGGCAGTATGGAAATGGAACTTCAATTAGGCGGAAATAGATCAGACGACGTGCTGCTGCTGGCAAATCAGTATCGCAGCACTCCTGAAGCACACGAATCAAGAATATTTTATTAATTAAAGCAAACCGCGTAGAAAAAAACCTACATAGGTAAAGTCTTTTCTGTATTGCTTCTGGGATCGCAACGACCACATGGGTGGTCCATTGGAGCCGTGGTTGCGGTCCACCGAAATTCATTCAAATCAAATTGGAGACGCGTGTAGCCCGTCAACGTCATCAATGGCCATCACGATTGCAATATATTATAACGCGGATTCGCGACCCGGCTCCAATGTACTTCATGGAGTTCAGGACATTTCATCCGGAAGTTCAGGACATTTCATCCGAACACATTAAAATTTGGATAAAATTGCCAAAAGTTGTGCAGAGACTAAAACTTCAAAATGTGAAGGGATTGCTCCTTACCGCCATCCCTTTGTGTTAATGTTGAGCCGTTTTCCATGTTTCCACCCCTTTCACCTGACATGCCGTCTACGAAGTCACCACTGGAGAGTGAGTAACCATGCAAATGCTTCGAAACTGAATTTTTCTGACCGTTCCAACTTCCTCAAGTCCACGTCTTCATTCTCCCAATTTACGTCAGTCAAAAAAGGAAATAATTGAAATACAATATTTTTTTGGAAATAGTTAAGAACCGTCCCCCATGTACGCACAAACTAGTCACTACCCTCACCCGGCTTGCTAATTTTGTAAGGCGATTTAAAGAAAACTATCGAGTAGGTATATTTAAAAAAGATTTAAAAAAAAAAGATACAGTTATACAAATTCTTCTTAAAATTAGGTCGTTACACTTGTTTGCCTCTGCCCCAAATTTATAAATGAGTGAGGAGGGATAAATACAACCCCAAAGCGAAAAAAGAACAACACAAAAACATACATTTATATCAGTTATCTGAGGTGTGGGGTAGTGGGGTTGAAGAAAAGCCCAGCGATGGATAAGGGGGATTGCAAGAGAATAACGGAGTCGCGGAGTAATTATCATCTCTACTGTTTGCAAGACACAGTGACACTGAAAAAATGTCGAAATTCTACGTTTTCGCCCATAAAACCTGTATCAGTTTATGGCAGTGTATCGGGTTATTCTGATCACTTCCTTTACAGTATTTTTGGGGTAAATATGAGAAAGAAATACAAGAGTTTTTTTATGGAGAGAATTCAAAGAGCTTCAATTTGTATTGCTCATTTTACGTTTTAGATCATTTTAGGTTAGTTAGCTATAGGCTAAATTTCGATTTTGACCCCCTCTTTTTTCATAACTGTAGGAATAGGGGATCCGACGGACAGATTTTAACAAGGGCGAAATAGGACCAGACAGGCTACCGGGAAAATCGGTTTTGCAAGTCACTACCATAACAATCGCAGGCCAATACCCCGCTCACTCACTTTTCACAGAAGAAAGATTAAAAAACAACATTCTTCATCATGATTGTCATTTTTCTCATTCTTCCTTTTCTTTGCCCCCCCCCTTCTAGTTTCCAACCCCTCCTCCAAAAAAAAGTTTAAAAAATAACATTTTTCGTCTTGTCCTGGATTGAATGGCAAACAAACATTTGCCAAGAGCAGGGGCGGAATGGGATCAGACAGACCACCGGAAAAATCAGTAACTTCTTCTTCATGGGAGAAAGTGGAAAAAATAACATTCTTCATCAAACTCGTTATTGCCATATTTCACATTTCCCCCTCTCTTTACCATCCCCTATTCCTAGTTTCTACACCCCCTCCCCCCACAAAAAAAAGAAGTAAAAAATAATATCTATCATTTTCTTTAAACATTTTCTGGAGTTTTCAATTTTTTTCTGAAAAGTAATATTTTATTGACTTAACATACAAACTGAACTTTTTGAGAAAACCAATTCTGCGTTTTCCACATATGAGAGTTTGGATGCGGAGAAATAAATTTTCTCGTAATTCTATTTTTGTGTCCTTTGTGAATGATTGGCAGTCGAAATTCAAAGCAGATTCTCATAAAATTGAAGATCTGTTAACTTCATCAAATTCAGCTTAAATGTTCAGGGTATTACATGCAATAATCAGTTTAGCTCTGCTAATAGGTACTTCGACTTCAAAATCTCATAAAATAAGAGGCTCCGGGCAAAATAGCGTAAACAGAAACATTTTAAATTGTTTGTTGGGGATAGCTTACAATTTTAGGACCACAAGACAAGTCTCATTTAGGGTACTCCACTGATGATGGCATAATATCCAAAAGCGCTTTGGACTACAGAAGAAGAAAAAGTGGGGGACCGGAACTTTTTCCGCCAGCTATTCGCCGCCCAAAATTCGCCGCCAGGTTATTTCGCCGACGGCCTTTCGCCGATAGACTTTTTCGGCGCCCAGGAGTTTTTGCCGATGGCCTAGATTTTGTGATTACCGCATTTGAGTAGCTCCAGGAGACTGCTGATGAAAGGCTAGATCCTATTCTCAATTATTTCGAAGACAATTATATTGGGAGGTCGAACAGAAGAGGAAGGAAAAGGCCAATTTTCAGCATACAGTGGTGGAACGTCTATCAGAGAACTCAAGAGGCTACTCACAGGTCAAATAATTATACTGAGGCAGCCCATCGTCGGCCTCAGTATGAAATGGGAGTAGCCCACTCTTCCATCTGGAAGTTCATAGCTGTTCTTCATCGTGTTCAGAAGGGGAGGGATATTTACTTCGAGGAACTGAATCGCGGAGATGCTCCACCTGCCAAAAGGAGGAAATATTCTCAACTCGACTCAAGATTGCAACAAAGGGTTGGAGCTTTTGACAGCCAACATATACTCGACTATTTGAGAGGAGTTGCCTATAATTTAATGAATATATAATTTTATAAACTTAAATTTTCAAATTTTTTCACCTTTGTCGGAAAAAAGTCCCAGCGACCAAAAGTCTTGGCGCCAAAACTCCGGCAGCGAATTATCGGTGGCGAATTGGTGGCGGCGAAAGTTCCTGTACCCGAAAAAGTGAATTGGCACACCCTACAAAAATGGAAAAGAAAAAAAAAACTCATAGGTAAGACTATAGTTGCGAGTGGAACGAATTAAAATTTTCTGCCCCCCCCCAACTATTTGAGCTGTAAAAATTAGTAAATTTCAACTTTTTCCCCAGCTCAAAGGAAGGCAAATTTTTTCAGATGTATTTTATTCGGCAAGAGTCTGCCAGAAGGAAATTTTCAATTTTGTTTAAGATTATTATTCCTGACTCTACGAAGACTTTTTTGAGACTCTTCCAAACTTTTACTAGACCTTTTAAGACTCATAAACATGAGTAATAAGATGGGTATTTTGTACTTTTTTTTCGCTCGGAGGATTGGTGTGGGAGATATATATTCTGAGTTTTTGAAAATTCTTTCAGACGTATTATATTCTTCAAGACTCTTCCAAAATTCTTCGACGCCATCTCTAAAAATATTTCATTCTAGTTCAAGATTATTATTTTAGACTCTACAAAGACTTTTTTAGACTCTGTCTCACTTTTATAAGATCCATTAAGAGTCGTTAAGATAAGTTCAACTATTTTCCGGAGGAAAGCGAGGAACGAGGAAATGTATCTCCTTACAGTTCCTTGAAATTATTTCAGACTGTTTTACTCTTCAAGACCCATCCAGAATTATTCAAGGCTATCTCAAGAACTTTTTCAGATTTGAGATTATTTCTCTAAATTCTCAAGTCTCAAAAAGTTTGTCATACGTGTAAGAGTCCTAATGTAAAGCAGGACTGGAAAAATTTTGATAAATTTCGAAGAATCTTAAGCCCGTCTGGATGATTTTCAAAGAGTCTTAAAGAAGTACGGAAAAGTTTCAGTTAGTTCTAATAATGTCGAGAATAGTTTAAAAATCTTAGTCATGTCAGTAATAGTCTTGAAACGTTTTAAAAAGATTTAACTCCTTAGCTGACAGTGACGGATATATCCGTCAAATTTTTTTTTTGTCTCTGAAAGTGCATAATGACGGATATTTCCGCAAACGTTTTAAGAGGGCGAGTATAAATACTTGAATGACGGATATATCTTGTGTGACCTTCAGACGTGATGTTCTAAGCATATCACGTGCTGTAGAGTTGAAAAATAGTTTTGACAATTTTTTTGTGATTTTTGGGAACAAAATTACAACTTAATTGATATTTTAGTTTGTAAATATTATTTTTTCTGCCCATTTTTTATTTGTATCCTCTTTGTTCTTCTATTTTCAAAACAAGTACGAAAAAGAAATCCGTCTTTTTTGACTTTTTTCGACATCAATATACATGATGTACTGATAAACCCGTCATTTTGCACTTTCAAGTAAGTTTTGGTCACCAGCTTTCAAATCAATTTGTTATGGTTTGGGAGGTCGTAGAGAAATGCGATACACCAAGAGGGTTTCTTATCGCCTATAGAATACAATTAGTAATTTAAAAAAGTAGGCATTTTTTGAACGTCTTAGCAAAAAAATATCAATGAGTTAAGGGGTTAAACAAGACTTAAGAAGCCTAAAAGAGCCTCAAAGAGTTCTAAATCCATCCAGATGGATGTCCAAAAAAGGCTGAAACGAATCTGAAAGCGTCTGAAATAGGTAAAATAGTTATGAAAAAATTCCTAACTGATTCTGAAAGAAATATACAGAAAATTTGAAGAATTTGAAAACTCGTTAAAAAGTCTCGAGGTTTGGGATAGTGTTGACAAGGTCCGTAAGATCTGTAAAGAATGTTAACCATCTAAAAAACACAGCAAGAGTCTTAAAGAATTTTTGAAGAATCATAAACTAGAATTGAAGAGGTTTGAAGATGTCAAAATGAATTATGGAATCGAATCATCAGGTTACATGGAATTTTCCCGATCGTTCGGTAGGTCACTCCGCCCCTGAGCTCCAATCTCAAAACTGAGCCTTATGTCTTTCACCACCAACATACCAAATTTCATGTTTTTATGGTACAGTACACGATACTTGTGTAATTTGGCTCCAATGCCCAGTACTACGTTGGTAAATTTTATGAATGAAGTCTCTCTGGCAATGCTCACGATGTCACGATTCACGGGTCGGACTAGTTGTGAGGTAGAAAAACAGATCGTGTACATAACTACATACACATGTGTACAGGTGACCGCAATGAGGCGTGCATAAATTTATAGCACTACCCATGAGGTATATTACACTTATATATTAAGTTATCCACTCTCCAAGCATTCAATAAAGCGTGCTAATCGCTTTAAAATTATTTGATAATGGATATTGCGCTATTAATTTATAACAGGTCGCCGCCGCATTTGACTTGTTAATCATTTTCATCCGAGTCAGGAAACGCTTATTGGTGGGATTACCTACAGCGACCTATACCTGCATGATCTGTGTACCTTCGATGAGCTGAGTGCGATTAACCATTCATGATTTATCGATTCGGAATGCAGTTTAATATTTTTGTAATTACGAATATTAATCGTTGCCGTATTAATTATGTTCTCACGGATTCCGAATGCACGTAGATTAGTTGTGATGAATAAATCTCCGGTTTGAAATATATAGGTAAAAAGATGCTCGTAAATTTTACCTTTAATTTAGGGTTATAGTGCGGGGCAATAAGGTTTTCCACGAAAGAGAGAATCGCTTAATTTCGATTATGAGGTAGGTAGCAAAAAATGCGGTCTCTGTCGATGATTCCTGTTGATAATATTAAGAGTACACTTTCCTCATCCAACAACCAGTGCTGACGTACGTCACTAAAAGGTTGTAATAGTTAACACGATTCTCGGTAATCAGCTAGCCACAAGTCATAAAATGATCGCGAATGGTATTTTTTAAAGACTATACCGAATTACCGATGTACGTAGCTTGAACGGCCATCAAGAATATGAAGCAAAAAGTCATCGTTTTTTCTTCGGTGACACTGGTCTTCTTGAATAAATGACTTAAGAGTAGGGTGTATCTCAAACATATGGAACGAAACCATGTCGATTTTTTAATGGTTTCACCCACGGAATTGGTTCTATGTTGCATTTAGAATTAAAAAAAAAAAAATTATTCAATATTTACTCAGAAAGATCATCATGTTTCAACGGTTTAGTCTTGAGAAAAAGAGGTTTTTTAGTAGCAGCGAACTGCTATTGTTTACACATGGTTTACGCTGTATCTTCCTCCCTATGAGGGAAGTGATTATTTCCCTCCCGAATGTAACTAATAATTTCAAGTTGACAATTTGGCTACATTGATCCGACGCGATTGCAGCACTCGCCTAGGGCTCGTCCGTCGAATTTCGCCCTTACGAAAACGCTGCCCTTCCTCTCCTGCTGTGTAATGAGTAAATTAGGTAACAGACGCGGAAAGTGTGCAATTAACGAGCACGAAATTTGCGACATGAGCGCAGCGAGTGAGACAATCGCACGAGTTTACTGCGTTACTTTCCAAGTAGTGTGACCGATGTAGTTGCTTCTTACCTCGCCAGATCGGCTATCTGAAAACGCCAGAATTTGCCTGACAGTGTTGATACTTGTCCTAGAGCAAAATCATCCCCATACTATATCTTTTTTAATTGGACCCTCAAACAAGAGACATTTAGGTCCCTCTTCGGGGAGGACATAGAGTGAGTAGACTACAATGTCCAACAAGGAAAACTGTAATTCAGGTAGTCACGTCACTGATCATGATGTAAGTAAAGACTAAGAAAGTCTGTACCTTCTGTGGTTATAAGGTCTCTTTAAATTGCACCTTTTTCTATTTTTCATTCATCGAGAGGGAAATGGAGAATAATTATAACAAGTTATGCTCAACTCGCCAGAAAGTCGGAGATTTTTACTAAGTTTGTTTAAAAACGCCAGAATTCACCAAAGCCAAAATTCTAAATCACCAGGATTGTGCATAACGAATGACTAGATCTTGTCGCAAATTTATAACTCAGTTCTTTCAGGCGAAATAGGTACAAACTGCAATAACTCTTACTTATCCGTGGTTTGACTGAGTCTTACATGGTACTGAAATAAACTCAGGGTCTTATGAAATTTGAATGAATATTAATCAGCCTTCGCGAGTCTCAACACATTCTTAAATGAAGGAACGCCCCGAAAAAAGATAGAAGAAAGTCTTCGTTTTTCCAAAAATTAGCCAGTTCATTCATATCTTTAGAATCAGTGAATAAAATAGAAACGTCAATGCTCATTTATATTGCCAACCGGTCCACCAAATTTGCAAGCTTTTATTTGTTAAAGCTTTTGTTTTGCCTACTCATCAAAATATTTGCAGGAAGACTTTCTCCTCTCTCAATTCATCAGTACATCACCGTTAAGTAACTCTCCAGCAGCGCACCCATAAAAGGAGAGGAGTCTGTGGCTCCCCAGAAAGAATGGCTCAATGCAAAAATTTTTCGCTGGATCGCGCCCGATTATTGTTTTTTGAATTTTCCTTGTTGCACAGTCGAACTGAATTTCAGTTCAAATGTCGAGTTGAAGCAGGGCGACGACTACTCGCAACTGAAACCCATCCAAGCAGGCGTTTCACAGGGGAGTGTCCTGCGACCCACAATATACCTCCTGTTTATAGCCGACATTCCAAAAACAGACATACAACGATGGCCACATTTGCTGACGATACGGCCATCCTAGCTATAAGCGACAGTTTGGCCGAAGCTACAGAAAATCTCTATAATTCACTCGACTGGACCAAGCGATGGAGAATCAAAATCAACGAAGACAAATCGGTGCACGCCACGCTTGCCTTGCGCAAAGTGAATTACCAACCCATTACAATCAACAATCAAATAGTATCTAAGAATGACGTTTGACAGCCGACTGAACTGGAAGGAACATGTCAGGCTCAAAAAATGGGAATTAAGATGAAAACGAAGAAAAATGTACTGGCTGCTGGGAACATTCTCCCAGCTGTCACTGCAAAACGAAATACTGCTGTACAATTAAATCCTAAAACCGATATGGACCTATGGTATAGCCCTGGGTGCGCGAAGTCGACCCTAATAAAATACCAGTAGCTCAGAACCACGTGCTGCGAATTATCGCAGGAGCACCCTGGTTTGTATGAAACGAGGACCTCCATCGAGATCTCTGCATCCTCGCTGTTGAAAACGAAATCAAGCGGCACGCAGCAAAACATGAGAAGCGCCTTCACCTTCACCCAAATGCAGAAGCCTTACAGCTATTGGACAACACTGGCCTCAAAAGACAACTTCAAAGGACCAAACCTTTTGAACGAGTCACAACCGCTTGGGTCTAAAATGTAATAAAAATAAATGCGGACCGTTTATCCGCAGGGATATGAAGCGTAAGCCCACAAGATGTACCAAACCTAAGCTCGTACGTACATAAAATGTAATTAACATTAACCTGAGAGGAACACCAGCTGGGGTATCAGCCTCATTCACGCTCACATATCAAAATCGGAAATACGAATACGAATAGATATTCTCATAGAATAGGCATTTGTATAAAATAATAATTTAAAATAAAAAAAATGTCGAGTAGCAAATCTAGGACTATTTTGACTCAACAAACAAGTCAAAATAGAGAAAATTGTTATCGAAATTGAAAAAATTGTCCAGTCAGATTAAGTATACATTAATATCAACATTTCACTCGATTTTATTATACTTTTCTCATTTGACCCCTCATGCAGCTCGACTGCCGACAGAAATATCGATGCAAATTTCCATGTCAATACCTAAGTTTAATTTTACAGTAGAAAGATGTCATTTTCATGGTTTTTGAAAAATCGCTAAAGAAGTTTTGAGCATGTTCCTTAGCACATATTATATATTATTTAAAGAAAACAAAAACGAAAAAACTACTAATTTGTGTTTGGGTATCGACATCAATTTGGTTATAGATAAAGAAGTTTTCATCGAGTTTGTCTTCTGAGTCGTGATTCTGTGAACTTGACAAGCTGCACATTCTTATCGAAGAGTTAATTCGAAATGTAAATTTACAATTCCTCCATCGTGCGTAAATTAAAAGCAATAATGTTTGGTTTTGGTTCCTCTACTTCATTCAATGTCACAGAACTGGACATAGTAACATTGATCCTTGAAAAATCATTGTTGATGTAATTGTCGACTTTTGTTTGTCGAGCTCGACTGCACAAGAGTCAACTTTTTAGGCCTCCCTAGAAAAGATTTCTGACTGAATGATCTCAATATTATCCAAATTATAAGTTAGGGAAGAACTGAGGACCGTTATTCCAAACTGAGTTGAAAGTACTTCACTCAATTGTTCAGGACAGCAAAAAAGAATTCCACGCTGTACATTATGGTAACACTGAAATGTTCATGCGTGATCCTTATGAAGGAGGGTATATCCAATGTTGATCCAAAGAGTTCAAATTCGACCACGCAATAGGTTCGTAGATATGGAGCTTCAAAGTTGACAACCTCTTACCTTTAGCTCAATTTGGAAAAATGTTTTGCCTCTCAACGGACTTAAAAAGGAATATTACATAAATGAGATTCATGCACTGCCATCCACTTAGGTACTCGTATCATCATGAATTTACGAACTCGGAACTAAACTCAATCTTGTAATACACAACGCCAATTAAGAGTAGCATTCAGATGCATAAAACAAGGTGTGACCGTCAGGCCCGACGTTAGGCAAGTGCAAAGCGGGCCCTTGCCCAGGGCGCCCAATTTGTAGGGGCGGCATTTCATCAATCATCATGGTATTATGGCCCATTAAAAAAATAATAATAAATGTAAAAATAAATAGTCTCTTATCTTTTACTAGGGGTGGCAAATGTTCCTCCATTGCCGGGGTAACAAAATCTCTAGTGTCGAGCCTGGTGACCGCGTATCTGATTCGCGTTTACAGTTTACAATCATATTTTCCATAAGTCCACTATCTTAGTTTGGAAAAACAAAAATGCGCGCTATTCACCTAGCAGGTACAGCCTTGATGGTCCGAAAAATCGTGCTCTTGTAATTTGTCTCTATGACTGGTGGATGTGCCCCAGTCGAAATTTTGGGACACCATTTCTAATTCGAAATCGGTCCGGATGACCTTGAACTCAGTTTGGAATAATGGTCATCAATTGTAAAAAAGTATGAATGAGTTCGGGCATGTCTAGAAGGAAAGGTGTTCCTACTAAACATGTTAGTTAGCAATGGCGACCTCAATGAGAAAAACGTTGAAAAACTGGAAACATCATTTACTAAAACTGAAAATTGAAAGAGCGAATGTTTTACTCTTGTTTGTTGATTTCGAAACATGTTTTTAGTTGGAATAATTTGGGATTATTTTGCAGGTTGTTTTTCTCAATTCCGAACATTTGTCTAGTTGAAAACGCAGGACCCCAGCCCACCACCAACTCAACGTCAAATCCAGAAAAACTAGGAGAAAGCAAAGAACGTGTTCTGCTAAAACGCTGGCTACGTTGTTTTGACATATGTGTTGCGTGTGTTGCGTGTGCTGTAGCAGGCGCTGCTATAATTATAAGCTCTAAATGTTTTGAATGTTGAAAAACCGATGAAGTGGCGAAATAGTAAAGGGCAGCCAGGGGTTATCAGGGACTATTCTTACTTACAAAGATAGAAAAATGATTAAAAATATACGATGACAAGACTAGTACTTAGATATTATATTGTGGCTTCTTATTCGACTCTTAGTTAAAAATACATTCGGCGTTCTGAACTTCAGCTTGTGTCCGGCCAGATCTGCGTTTCGTTCCATCAGGCGACGTCTATATTAATACGACCTACAGAGTACATACAGACCGGTTAATGTACGTTTGAATGTGGGCACACGGTTGTACGAGCATGTAATTTGAAAAATGATTTGCGAAAATCTCGCAACATTGTCTGCGATTCTTCTCTGCCCCGGGCGTAAGAAAGTAATTTTCTTTTTCGGTTCATTAAGTGTAAAGACCAGAGAGATGCTCTATAATATGAAAACGAATGCGAGCGTTCGTTCTTGGTTTTTGCTATCCGTTCTCTGGTCTTGGAACAATTGCTGGGAAAATTTGATACCTCATATTTTGCCAGAATTTTAAATAATGCTGATTTTTCAGCATTAAAAATAAGTATAGTAATTTAAACGGCCAGACTTTAGATTGTCGTTGGCGTTTGAAATAACGAAGGGAGAGTCCATATGGTTAGACATACATAAATTGTTTATAATTACTGCAAAGAATGCAGTTCATTATGTTTATGTGATTTTGTGCGAAAATATAACGGAGGTAGTGCAACGTACAATTCACGGTTAGTTGTATTGGTAACACTGATTCAAAAATTAAATTTAAAATCGAAACTGCTCTTAAATTCTTTGTTTTTCTCACTTTGTTTGTTGGTGACAATTTCCCTTATAGTGCCTTATTGAGTTTTCTAATCGAATGTTTTCTCTTTCATTTGGTTTGCCTACTTTCGGCAAAGCTAAAAAGAAGTTCCAGAACATGCGAATATAAAATGCTGAAATGTCCTTGAGTCGAAAACATAAATCCCATTTAGAAAAAAATGATCGTAAACATACATGAGCAGGATCATGACAACATTCATAATTCCAAAACTGCAGACACGCATTTTAAAAAAGATCAGGATATTCCAGGGTGCTCGAAAAAATGAATCTGACGAATATTTGGACCCGTAATGTGACCACTTCTTCAAGGGGCAACCACTTTCCACGGGGAGAGACAATCAGGGGGAGACAGCAAATTTCACAATTACTAAGAAAGAAACAAATATCCTGGTCTTTCTGCTAGGAAGAAGGTAAATCTTTGGCTCAGAAAGGGATCTGCCCCCCCCCCCCCGATGCTAGAGGCCAGTGGCAGTTCAATATGACCTTTCTAGTCGCTATATCACCGTTGATTCGATAGGTATCAAGACGAGAAAATGACACTCATGAACTGATAAGAATGCCATATGATCCATATCACGTATATGCCACAGAGTGCCGAATCAAGTCATTTCTAATTTTGTGAGATTCTGTTGATTTTCGGCTCCAAAATCAGAATTACGAATTTTTGAATATCGATATCAGATTATGAGGAAGCAAATATTTTTCTACTGAAATTTGTTGACCACATCGAAATATCTGTTTACACTGCCGAAATATGACGTCATTAGGTTAAAGTATAAAGGTCGCATGTTTCTGTTGCTTTTCCTCGAGTCAGTTTTCCGAAAATTCATAAACTTTAAATTAATTTTATTAAGTGAATTTAACAGTTACGGGGCTGTAAATGGATTCAAAATGATCCTAATTTTATCGAGTAAGTATACGAATACGATCTTGAGTCTTATTTCGACCGTCTGGTCCTTTACGTGTAGAATGTCACTATGATAAATACTCGAATAATGACGGCGCAAATTTAGCTCAGTGCCAAACGCCCTATGACTTATTCTAAGGGTGCTAAATATTCTTGGCAATGGAAATAAAATGAGCAGCGAAACTTTTGGAAACAAAACTGAGAGTTAGATGTTCGGAGACAGTTAATAATGAGAAGCAAAAAGCTCTGAAGTACCCGCCGGTTTACCAGTTACAACGCACTGATTCTAATGATACGTTTTATCTCATTCGCACCATCCAAAATTTCCATTTAATCATGCCAAAATCTTCATTTCTTTCTTCCAAGATCCAGCAACATCGGAATATTTTGGAAGTGGTGTCTAATTATAACCGACTTAGAGAGTTCAGATGTAGCTCTTTTGGTTTCTCCTATCCGCCTGTGCGGCATGCTGTTTCTGCGTACTATATGACATGGCACGTGCTGGAATGTGGCATTAGTTTCTTCATGTAGTCTGACTCAGATTTGGATGTAACCGAAATAAACCATGAACTTTATAGGAACGTTTTTAGTATTGTCAGGTCTATTTGAAATTTACTGATAATGATTTCAGGAATTGTAGGTGGCCAACTTACTGACATGATTCCCTTTTCTTTCGCCCATTATTATTGCTGCTTAGCTCATAAAATCAAGCAGACCTTGCGAATCGAATTTGGCCTACCAACAACGAGTACTGTGACTTGAATGGTATAGCTTGAAAAAATACACAATAGTGCGGCTCTCCCTTCCAATTGAATCCATACTTGTGAGGGAAGCTTTCTTCATGCGCTCCTTCGATATGCCCCAGAGGAAAGGCGTTTAGCAGTGATATAACAACTGTCTGAAGTGCTTTTTACCTATCAAAGCTTGTCGAAGGTGGTAGTAAGGAAATGAAATTTCTCAGCAGAAAATTGAAACCATTGTTGTTACCAGCCAGTGATAAAACACCGTTCCAAAAGACTTTAGAAGCATTATGACCCTCCACATTCTGTTTATGGTCTTTCGACTTCCTGCTTTCTATTTCTGTCCTTGACGACGGAAATCCAAAACTATAGGCTCTCGGTTTTTAGCTTACAACTCTCCCCCTCTAATTTTTTAACACTATTCATTTTGTTCTGGGAAAGACACCTATTGTCTGGTCACAACACCGATTTGAACTGCAGAAAACGTGAAAGCTAAAAAAGCCAAAGAACGCCACTGGCTTTCGGCTTCAAGCTTATGATCATCCGGCTTTCGGATGTTCGGATGTTCTTTAGTAGCAACAATTCTCAAAGTTTCAGTTTTTGGATTTTCCACTATCCCTGCAACCAGTTCAAAGTTTCATGTCGTGGATGTTCGTTTTCACATTGTTTCCTCATTTAATAAGCCACGGTTGAGGATACGCCAGTTAAATTGTAGACTGTACAGAGGAAGTTCTTGGGAACTGTTCAATGATATTTCCGGATTCTGAACCTATTGAATAAATACTTTGGTGTCACGGAAAAACAGTGGCGTAGTTAGGGACAAATTTCCGAGAGGGATACGAGATCGAGTGACAAAAGAATTCTTGATTGCTCCGCAACTTTACCTGCATTTTTCGAAATTGAATATTTCAGTGAGTTGTCCTAAGCCTCTCTCTTAGGGTGCCACTTAGTTATACTCGCTTGATTTTTCTCTACATTCCAGGTAGATTATTGTTTCTTTTGGTGTAAAGACGCATCAGCCAACTTCCTTTTGAATACAACAAATATTTAGGAGTGGCCAGTGACGTAGCCAAGATTTTCCAGGGGGAAGGGAGTAAGACTTTCAAGGGAGAAAAAGTCGAAAATGAGGTATTTTTTACAAATCGCCGATATTAGAGGACTGTTTTATGATAATGAAGGTAAAATTACTGCTTGAGCGAAAATTTGTCGAAAAAACGTGTTCTAAAAACAGAAAATTGCTCATTTTTGCATATTTTACATTCAATTTCAGGTACCTTGGGGGAGCATTCGCCCCCTTCACCCCCCCCCTAGCTACGCCACAGCAATTCTGCTATAAAAATTTGTAAAAATAACAATCTGTAAATTGTTGAACCAAAATTGTTCCCGATATATTTCAAAGATTGGTAGATAAAGATGAAAAGTCGGACGGGGCGACGAATTGTATGCATATGTTGTGTGTAGATGAAACAAATGTAGACGTCTGTACAACACAACCTGAATTACTTCGGCGACAGCTCCAGTAGACTTTTCACCACTGAACTCTCCTTTGCACCTATTACTTGCGTATTGCATGCACTTCAAGTTTCTATTTCGGCGGTTTGATTCACATGAGCATTTCGTGATGTCTACTCAAAATTGTTTAAAAAAGTCCGCGAAACCTTCCGAACACGAGTGGTCGGAAGATGAGTGTCTGGAGCTGATCAGAATGTACCGTGAGCGCCCAGTACTGTGGAACCAGCAGCTTCGTGAGTATAGAAATAGAGCTTCTATTGCTTGACAAAATTCAACTTTACCTGTCTCTAATGTCAGCAGTGAACGCAGATTTTCTGTCCTGAAACGAGTGAAAAATTACTTACGGAGTCTCTAAGCGCAAGAGAAGCTTTCAAGTCTCGCAATTTTAACTATTGAAAACAAAATTATGAATAAGTTGAATATAGATGCTTTAATCGATAAATTTGCAGGTGAAAAATCTCGAAACATTTTGATTTTTCCCCCGTAGATTATAAGTTCCTCATTTTTCACCGTTTATAAGTTTTAATCGATGGGCATGTATGAAAAATAATATTATATTATATACAAAGTACTTATATCTATGCATGAAATTTCATTCGTCAAAAAACTTTGAATTTGAAATCAAACCAAATAGTAAAAAGAATACACTTCATAACCTGAGACACACGTGTGAGGTGGGCCAGAAGGCCAGAGGCACACTTTTTCTCAACATTTGGAAGGGCGGCAAAAATGAATTCGAACAGGGCGGCAGTATGCCTTAATCCGGCTCTGACAACATGAGTACATCATGTCAAAGGAAAAATTAAGTTGCATACCCCCTGAGACAATATTTTAAAATGATCCAGCAAAGTATCTCCTTAAGAGTCCAAGTCCAATCTTCTTTTAATAGGAGATGCACCCAGGAGATAATGCACCTATTCGTAATTTCTTGATGATTGATGAATGTGATGCGGGCAAGAGAAAGGTTATCTCACGTGCAAAAGGACATATTTTTCTAAAAGCTTTTTACTGATTTATTAACCATTTAAGTCTTCTCAATTTTTTTTTCTTTGAAGTCGGACATCATTCTCAGAACTAGAAAAATAACTTTTTTGGGGAAAAATTGAAAAATAAGCAGAATTGTGCAAAATATGCGAAATATGCAGGATGAAGAGCTGCTCATTTGACTCAGAATTCTGTGATTCGTGAAGATCTTTTGAAACTTATACCTATACGCCATAGATAGAAATATACGCATTCGCATAAGAATTACAGCCTTGGTCATTATAATGGAATTTTCCTATTCTAATTTCTTTGTTTTCTCTTTCAAGGTATAATTTGCTGATTCTTAAATTTTAAAATGACCATGACTGAAAATAAATGACTTCAATGACTGTTAGACACTTTGATACAACATACTACACCCCTCCCCCAAAAAATCCACCAACGCCGATGAATGTAGGTCAACTAAAAAAATTACCCCCTAAAAAAAAAAATCCAGCGACGCCCCTGTCGTAACAGGAGCGTTACAAGATGCCGTTGCAGTTTTCGCTTAAAGTATACCCAGTAGTAGGACGTTATAGTAACAGGAGCGTTACGGGGGGGGGGCTGTTAAGGAGGAGCGTATACGGTTTTCACTCAAGTATACTCAGTAGTATGATGTCATAGTAACAGGAAGGGGAGCGTTACAGTTTTCACTCAAGTATACCCAGTAGTAAAAGCATATAAAATGCTAAAACTTCTTTTACCATTCCCTGGTGAGAAAATAATTAACCATAAAAAATGTTTCATTTGAGAGGATGATTAAAAATCAGTTGGATTTATTTTTCGAGTTCTAGAATTTTCATGCCCTACCCACAAAATTCCCCCTCATCAATAAAAAAATAACACCATAAATATTTGAATTTCAATTTTGATTCCAACTGATAGCAAATGCAGTAGCAGAATATTCGTCTAGTGCAACCAAAAATTTGAAAAAAACGAAAAATGATCGATTATAATCGATAACAACTGCCTTTAAATCGATTATAATCGATAGTGAAAAATATCGATTTTTGACAGGCTTAATTTGAACATTCTGCTTGATTGCTTTCTCGGTTGCTTACAATAAAAAGGACGGGGGATCGCTGCAGAGTAAGATTATTCGATCGTACCACTCGGGTTTCTAACTCTCACCCCCCTTCACCCACAACAATTAAAATTGGATTTCCAATAGAAAAGAAACAGAAAAAAAAAACAGTCATTAGAAGTTTGACCTGTGTGCCCCTCACACATGATTCCCTTCCGATCCCTTCGTCACAAAGGGTACGAAAAGGAATTGCAGAACAGACCTGAAGACGACCTTTTATAAAATTTCCTCGTTATCTAGAAATAATATTTTATTCGTCCATGGGCGTGTACTACAATAGTGTTGAATACTGGCGTTCAATTTTTTATCGTCAGCTAAAATTTTTTGATCTGAGAGGTGTGTACCTATAATGATGTTAGATCTAACTTGGTTATTTCTGAACAGAAACCTACCCAAACGAGTTTTCTGGGAGTGAAAAGAAACTCTGCAGGAATGTATAATTACGCGATCAAGAAACATAAGATCGATATTTTTTAGATTTTGCTAACCGCATTCTCTCAAATTCGCTAACTGTATTACAGAATTGCGATTAAAACAAACGAAGTGTCAGTTAAAAAAAGGTTTAAAGGAAGGAGGAGTTCCTGCTTAGTATGTTTTGATTCTGAGAATATTTTCATTTACGAACTACCGCTGTATACAATGTTCTATGAGCTAGAAAAACTAGTAAATAATTAATCGCTTTACCGGTTACTGTATCGAACTAAAATGTGTGTTAAATAATTATGCTATCATCTCAAGATTTTATTAAACCTAAATTTATTGCTTCGTAAACTCGTACCCGATTAATAATATCAGCGATAGTAAACAAATTATAATTTAATTTCGCGTGTTCCCTCTTTTCAACGTGTTGCAGTTCGCAACCACGCGAACGAGCTACTTACACGGCATAAATCGACTAATAAGTATTACAATAATATTTCGAATCGTATACACATCAAAGGTGTATGATAATGTATGACCAATCGAGATAAAACTACGGAGCGGTTTCTTTTCCTTTTTTAGATTAATAACGCTGTTCATCGAAATCGAGTAATTTGTCTTTTCCGTAGAAATAATAAGGAGCATATGTACTTCTTGCATGAGTTTCTCAAGAATTGTGTTGATAAGACGGGTAAAACGTTTAACGCGAACTTGTTATACGCCACCATATGTGGTGACATGAATGAGGCGACTAAATTTGCAGAAATTATCGATACGTAACTTCGGAACCACTCTCGTTTTATTTCGGACTATGGGTCAATTTCCAGAAACTAAGAATATTAAAACTTTTTGTTAGTTTTTTGTTTTTCTGCCCCCCCCCCCGACCACCCAATAATATTTAGTTAATATGTAGTAAAGAATATTCAACAAGTTTACAAAGCAAGAGCATCAAAATTTAAGGAGGGAGACAATTTTTCTAAATTCTAGCCCTCCCCCCCCCAAAAAAAAAGTTGCGACCCTTTGAAATCAACCGTATTGTATTTTTTAGAATCCTCATTTCGAAGCCCTCTCGCCGTCTATATATTCCACAATTTGCAATTTGGGGGACACATAACTACCAAAACTGAGTTCAGTGACCCTTTAAACTTATAAAATTATATCCATATTGCATTTTATGAATTTTTTTGGGTCCTACTCACTCACCAGCACAGGCACCGACTTGGAATTTGAGAGAGCCCTTTCCCCAATATTTTCAACTCAAAAATGGACAAAGTACAACAAATCTTACCATCAATTTTTAAATTTTACAAAAAAGAAAGTAAAATATGATAAGTAATAATGAGAAGAGTATAATTTCGGCACCAAAATAGATGGAAGACGACCATTAGAATTTTCAAAGGAAGGGATTTTTGACTTCTTCTAAGAACCGTGATAATATTGATTCTGCTCCCCCCCCCCTCATTTTCCATAATTTGGCACCTATGCTCCCCGGTACCACAGTTTTAAATGTACATCCTAACATCAAAATCGAATTTCGGAACCTCAGATCCCTCCATTCAGCATCTTGATTCGATGATTCGAGCTTATGTAAGTTTTAGACAGTATAATGAAAAAATGGGTACGTTACCCTGGCCCCCCCAAATTTGATTTTAGACCCGATTTTGGGTTAGGGGAAATGTACCCGAAATGTACCCAAATGTACCGCTATTATTACAAAATGTACCTCCTCCCCTTGCGAAGGGGGAACTAAAGTCCTTTGGTGGGGCCAGGGTAACGGGAGCCCCCCCAATTTGTCTGATTTCGTCAAATTTGGTTCGAATGAAATGTACCCGAAATGTACCGAAATGTACCACCAATTATCTGAAATGTACCCCGTTTATAGCCGCGGGGGGGAGGATTCAAGTTGGTGGGGCTGTGGTAACGTTAGCCCCCCCATTTGTTCCAATTTCTCCGAATTTGGGCAGAATGAAATGTACCCGAAATGTACCGAAATGTACCACCAATTATCTGAAATGTACCCCGTTTATAGCCGCGGGGGGAGGATTCAAGTTGGTGGGGCTGTGGTAACGTTAGCCCCCCCATTCGTTCCAATTTCTCCGAATTTGGGCAGAATGAAATGTACCCGAAATGTACCGAAATGTACCATCAATTATATAAAATGTACCCCCTCCCTTCCCATGTAATGACCAAAAGTATGAGGAGGCCGAAATGAATTAGAGCTTTCAACTTAGCTGATTTCGTCAAATTTGGTTCGAATGAAATGTACCCGAAATGTACCGAAATGTACAACCAATTATCTGAAATGTACCTCCCTTATCGCCGCAGGGGGGAGGATCAAATATGGTGGGGCTGTGGTAATGTTAGCCCCCCTCCCATTTGTTCCACTTTCACCGAATTTGGGCAGAATGAAATGTACCCGAAATGTACGCAAATGTACCACCAATCATATGAAGTACACCCCTTCATCGCCGCAGGGGGAAGGATTAAATTTGGTGGGGCTGTGGTAACGTTAGCCCCCCCCCCCCATTTGTTCCACGTTCACCGAATTTGTGCAGAATGAAATGTACCTGAAATGCACCAAAATGTACCACCAATTATATGAAATGTACCCCCTTCATCGCCGCAGAGAGAGGATGAAATTTGGTGTAACTGAAAAACGGAAGGTGTTATTTTACTATACCGTGTTAGTGTCGGAAATTGATATTTGTTGCTATAGCCTGCGATTGAAAAACAGGTGAGCGCCACAGTCTACAATCTTCAACCAACATAATTTATACAGACCATCAATAATTTGCTGTACCTCCAGATAATTTTGCATCAATATTGTCCATGGGTGAATTCAGCAAAGTGATTATTGGTATCGCGCGGGAAAATGTGATAAGCATAAGATTTGATTCATCCACAGGAAGTCCTTATGGTAATTTCAGTCACCAGCGGAGATTTTGTGTTTTGTAAGTTTGTAAGGGAACGTGAAATTTAAATATTCCGTGTTAGTGTCAAAAATTTATAGGTACGAGTATGTTGTTAAATTGTGTGATATAAAGACAGTTGAGCACCGCAATCTACGCAGTCTTCAACCAACAAACAATGTAAGTATAAATAATTTACACTTAATATCTCCATGTGATTTTGTATCAACACTATCTATGGATGAATTCAGCAAAATTATTACAGGTATCGTGCGGGAAATTTTGTTATAAAATTCCATTCATCTGTAGGAAGTCCTTATCCTTATTGGTAATGAAGATTCATTTGAGACTGAACAAGCAGTTTAATTCCTCCAGTTACCGGCGGAGATTCCGTGTTGTGTAAGTTTGTAAAATGATGTAAATAAATCACTGTACAAGCACCTGCGGAGCGATTTGGAATCTGTCTTCATTGCTGTTTGCTTAGAACTCCACATGCAGCAGTGTCGTATACTCATATCTACCAAAAAAAAATTATTCGTGCCATTCAATGTGAAAAGGATCAACAATTACATGAACTTGTTACAACCGATTGATAGTTACGTTTTAATGATCAGAACTAATCGATGTATGTACATATGTATACATGTTCATGTGGCATGGAAGAGTGGAAGGCACTGATTTGTGTCACATCTGGTGTTCATTCAGCGAAAGATGCCTACTGCTATTTCTGTGGACCCAAATCAAATAACTGACAAAAAAGTAATAAAATGAAAAATGTAAGGGTTTTAGCATTGGTTCAGTTTAGTTTTTTTTTCAACGGTACGAGATTTGTCACTATGTGGTCGCTCAGATTTAAGACGTAGTTAAAACACTGGATGAAGAGGGCAGGTTTCGAGTGATTTGTTATGTATTTAGTAAAGCATCACATTTCCGGGGTTTGATGGGAAAGCAAATATCCCACAAGTATAAGAACCGAAAAGGAATAGCCTTTCAAAAAGTCTAAGTATTCGATCCCATTCGCAGTGTATGTTGTGATATGCTTAACTTCCGAACTCGCACATTCCTATTTCAATCGGATTTAACAGCTTAAAATAAGATATGTAACCAGAATATTCGCTTTCTTGCCCGGGGGAGAGGTAACAGTTTACCGAAACCTTTTATCTTTAAAAATGGTGTGTGGTTTTACGAGATTCTTTCAGTGCTGAAATGTTTGTAGTGGCATTCATATTATAATTCGTATGGTAATCGTGCTTTTATCCAAGAGTGAATACGGAAGGGAAAGGGCGTGGATAGATCATGGAATAAAAATTATTATTTCATTTGATAAATTGTCAATTTTTCATTTTTCGATCGTATCCCTGCCCCGTCTCCGAAAACAAAATTCTCGATTGTTCGGATGGTAATTATTCTTTTTCGTGGAACTTTTACTTTTCAATTAAAATAATTTCTGGAGCCTAGAAGTGGACCCCGCCGCAGACTCCGAATACTTTCTCAATTTTTCGTACTTCAAAAACTATGGATCGTGAACCTGTTTTATTGTTTCGACTGAAACGTTGATGAACACGAGGGGTGGATCCTGGGGACCAACAGCAAAAATCTAATTTTTGATTTTTCGGCAATTAAAAATCATTTTTGGTCAGTAGTTTATTTTTTCGACTAAAATATTTTGTGAGCCCGAAGGGTTGACCCCGCCCCAACTCCGGAAGTCTAATTCTCGAGTTTTCAGGCTACAAAAATAATTTACCGCGAACCACCTTTTTCCTTGAACGGAAGTCGTTTGTGGACCTGGTGAGTGGACCCCCACCGGCACCGAAAATATAATTCTCGATTTTTCAGCGTTTAGGAATATTTTTGATGACCTCTGTTAATTTTTGCAATTGGAATCTTTCGTGGGTCCAATTCTGGAAGTATCATTCTCGAATTTGCAGGCTTGAACAATTATTTCCAGTGAACCTCTTAATTTGTTGATCGAAGTAATTTGTGGAACCTGGGGGTCGACCCCCACCCCAACTCCGAAAATCTAACTCTCGATTATTCAAACTTTTAAATTATTTTGTGGACGAAAATCGAATTTTCGATTTTTTGGCCTTTAGAAATATTTTTAGTGACCTTTTCCGTTTTTCAGTTGTAATCATTTGTGGGGTCTAATGGTTGAGTCCCGATGGGTTGACCCCGGCCCCAACTCTGGAAATCAAATTCTCGATTTTTCTGACATGAAAAATGATTTTAGATTGTCGAAGTCTGTTGTGGTCCCGAGGGGTGGAACATCACCCCAACTCCGAAAGTCTAATTTTCGATTTTTCAGGCTCGAACAATAATTTTCCGAGAACCACTTATTTTCTGGATCGAAGTATTTTGTGGATTCGACATGTGGACCCTCAACCCCTACTCCGAAAATCAAATTCTCGAACCTTCGGACTTCAATATTCATTTTTCGTGAACCTTTAATTTTTTTGAATAAAATCTATTGTGGACTTGAGGGGTGAAGCCCGTTCTGAACTCTGAAAATCTAATTTTCGATTCTTCAAATTTCTGAATTATTTTACGTAAGCCTCCCCTTTTTTCAACTGATACATTTTCTACACGGGAAAAGTAGAGTCGCGCCCCCAACACCAAAAGAGTATATTATTTTCGAGTTTTCGTTGGTGAACTTTTTATTTATTTATTTATTGAAATAATTCGTGGATCCGTGGGGTAGACCACACCCTACCTCCGGAAATCAAATTCTCGATTATAGATGTTGAAAAACAATTTTCCACAAGCCCCTTATTTTTAATCGAGATCTTTTGTGGATCAAGGAATAACTCTCCCACCTACGACGAAAATCTAAAACTCGATTTTCCAGCTTCTCAATGTTATTCTTGGTGAACGTCTTACTTTTTCAATTCAAATAATACGTTAACCCTCTTCTAATAATTTACGTTTGTTTTAATAATAGTTAGATTATAGCAGCAAAAGGCAATAACACTCTCAGTAAATAAAAATAATAATATAATATTGTGGACCCGATGGATTGTCTCCACCCCAATTCCGCAAATCTAATTCTCGATCGTTCAGCCTCTCAAGATTATTCATGGTTAACTTTTTTCGATTCAGATCTATTGTGGATCCGTTGGGTTGACCCCGACCCCAACTTCGGAAATTGAATTCTCCATTTGGTCGGCTTAAGAAATAATTTTCCGTGAGCCCCTGTTTATTTTTTTGTTCGAAGTCTTTCAAAGAGTCATAAGGTATATCAGAACAGTGAAATTTGTAGCCGTAATAGTATTTAACTCACAAATCATTAATTTATGTAGTATTTTTATGTTCTTGAATTTCTCTCTAGGGACTATAACTAGAAATTTCAGAAGGGAATGTATACTCAGAAGTCCGAAAAATCATAAAAAATGGTTACTCGATCGATAATGAATTAAAATGGAGTAAAGCCTAAACAAAATTCAATTTTTTGCATGTAATAGGCTATATTGTTTTTCATATGTAAAGTAGATAAACTCACTTCTGAATAATATTAATACATTTGTTATGACATAACCTGTCATATTTAAAATCCATAATTAGAACTGTGCATGTAGAAAAATGAAGTTTTACTTGATTTCTTTAGCCTTTGTTTAACATTTCCAATGTGTCTCCCTTGAAACAGTAAACTTGATGTGAAGTCGAAAAAATACATGTTTTGATTAAAACTGCTTTTTTCTCTCGGACAGTATGAGAACATCTATCTCTATGTATCAACGACTTTACCTGCAGTGGACACTTCTAAATTTGAAATAGTTACAGTATATGCATATACTCGTACTGTAGTTTGATATTTACATAAGGTGTATCTCTGTGTAATGATAATAGGTGCATCCTCATAGAGGTTAACTTTTTTTCCTATATACATAAAATAAATTCTGTGTTTCTATAGTGCAAATTAACCTATATTTCATTAACTCCGGGGGTGGGCCCGCAAAGCGGGCATGGGGCGGAGCCCCCTAGTTTATTAATATTTTCGTTAAGTGTGAATATTCCTTAACACTAATGAAGTACCCAAATAATTATATTCCGAACCAAATTTGACGAAATAGGTAAAGTTGGGGGCTCTAATTAATTTCGGCCCCTTATACTTTTGGCCATTACATGGGAAGGGAGGGGTACATTTCCAATAATTGGTGGTACATTTCGGTTACATTTCATTCGAACCAAATCTGACGAAATCAGCTGAGTTGGGAGCTCTAATTCATTTCGGCCCCTTCATACTTTTGGTCATTACATGGGAAGGGAGGGAGTACATTTTATATAATTGATGGTACATTTGCGTACATTTCGGGTACATTTCATTCTGCCCAAATTCGGTGAAAGTGGAACAAATGGGAGGGGGGCTAACATTACCACAGCCCCACCATATTTGATCCTCCCCCCTGCGGCGATAAGGGAGGTACATTTCAGATAATTGGTTGTACATTTCGGTACATTTCGGGTACATTTCATTCGAACCAAATTTGACGAAATCAGCTAAGTTGAAAGCTCTAATTCATTTCGGCCTCCTCATACTTTTGGTCATTACATGGGAAGGGAGGGGGTACATTTTATATAATTGATGGTACATTTCGGTACATTTCGGGTACATTTCATTCTGCCCAAATTCGGAGAAATTGGAACGAATGGGGGGGCTAACGTTACCACAGCCCCACCAACTTGAATCCTCCCCCCCGCGGCTATAAACGGGGTACATTTCAGATAATTGGTGGTACATTTCGGTACATTTCGGGTACATTTCATTCTGCCCAAATTCGGAGAAATTGGAACAAATGGGGGGGCTAACGTTACCACAGCCCCACCAACTTGAATCCTCCCCCCCGCGGCTATAAACGGGGTACATTTCAGATAATTGGTGGTACATTTCGGTACATTTCGGGTACATTTCATTCGAACCAAATTTGACGAAATCAGACAAATTGGGGGGGCTCCCGTTACCCTGGCCCCACCAAAGGACTTTAGTTCCCCCTTCGCAAGGGGAGGAGGTACATTTTGTAATAATAGCGGTACATTTGGGTACATTTCGGGTACATTTCCCCTAACCCAAAATCGGGTCTAAAATCAAATTTGGGGGGGCCAGGGTAATGGACCCTGAAAAAATGCGATTTCTGTTATTGAAAAAGTGCAAAGAACCCGAAATTCAAATTATGGTACCTAAAGATGAGGGGTAGAGGGGGGAGGATTTCCAAAGTTGAGCAGATGAAGAAGTTCGAAAAAGTGTCCGATGATGGTTTTTGATCTCTTCTGTTTGCTGAAGTCGGTGAGACAAAAAAAAAACGCAAAAAATCTACGGGTTTTTTCATAAGGCTTCCGTTAATCTATAAGAAACAGAAGAGTCAATTTGAACCCCCTTGCTCGGGCATTTCAAGAGCAGTCACGAAAAAACTGTAAGATATCTTTTTTACGTATAGTTTAATGAGGAATAAATTTTGTTCGAAAATTTTCTCCTACAGTTGAATTTGCTCACTATTTATGCAAAAAAAAACTGGAGATAACGCCCTGGATTTTTAATATGTTCATTAGAGGACTAACCCAAAATGCTATACCATTACGCAAGTAACTACTGCACGAAATTCGTCCCGAAAAGCAGCAGAAACTACACCATTGTCGGAAGCTGGAGAGTCGCAAACTATCGCACTTCTCACTTCACTGTCCACCTAGACTGCAGAACTTACAGCGCGCATTGGAAGACTGGAAACCAACTTAGTGCCTCCCACTCACCCTGAAGAATGGATTTCAGTTCAACATCGTCGGTCGCGCAACAATAGCAGAAATGGCTAACCTGCGAATCGCACTTTGGAACTCTATAATGGCTTGCTCTCCCGCAAGCTCGAATTTGATAATTTTTTCCAACGGGAGAAAATAGATGTCGCACTGGTTACTGAAACTCACGGTACCTCCAAATACTCATTTTGTTCCAGTCATGACTACATGGTCACCCATGCTTTTCACCCTTCTGGATAAGCTCAAGGTGGCACAGCCATATATGACCGTAAGTCAATCCTCAGTTTCCATGACGTATCATACGCAACGCCATAAATCCAATTCTGCTCCATCCGACTTCAACTCGACGGCGCACCACTCACACTCGCATCACTTTACTGCTCACCGTCAATTCGTACCGACTGACTCCGTAGATTTTGATATCGCTCTCCAACGACTGGAGTCAGGCGCCTGGATTTGTGAAGGTGATTTCAACGCAAGGCTCCCGCATAACAACAACCAGAGGACGTGAACTTGCTAAAGTAATCACACGTCGTAATTTAGAAACGATGTCCAATGGCGAACCCGACCGATCGACGGAAAATACCCGATGTAATTGACTTTTCTTGTCCTACATCGACTATCTCGTTCTCGTTGCGTAGTCTCCGCTATGGCTGACCTTAGTTCCGATCCAGTAATTCTCACACTCCAAAAGCGACTCCAGTACCGAACGAGCGACCACCCCCTCTCGTTGACCGTAATACGCACTGGGAGGTATTTCGGGACTATGTTGCGCTACATTCGGAGCATCATCGCCCTATCCCAGATCCCGCAATGCTTGAAGACAGTATTTGTCGATTCACCACAGTCCTCCAAACAGCAGCTGAAATCAGTACACCGGATTCTGGCACGCGTCCTCGTCCTGAACAATTTTCCCCACACTGCACTGCATTGCTTCGTAACCGCCGCCGTATGCGTAAATGGTGGCAACGCACTCGCTGTCCTACTGCTCGTCGAGAATTACAGCACCTAAATAATCTGGTTAAGCGCGAACTAAGAGAATCTCGTATAACAAGTCGTTGGCGCAGTTTTTATCTGGGCTCACTCCAAGCTCTGATACTGACTATTCCATGTGGAAAGCAACGAAGAACTTTCGTCGAGCACCGATATTACCACTATCACCCGTCCTCGTTGGGGACCAATGGGTTCGTGATGATGGAGAGAAACTTGAGCACTACGCATCCCACTTACAACGCGTGTTTTCGCCGCATATGAAATGCCTACGATTGATCTGCCGCCCATAACACCGTATCCAGATAAGAAGCTTGCCTTTTCTCCAAAAACAGTTGCGTATACCATTGATCACCTTAATGTTCAGAAAGCTACTGGGGCAGATAAACTCTCTGGTCGCATATTACGCGAACTGTCGAGACAAGGCATTCTCTGGCTAACTAGAATTTACAATGCTATCCTTCGATTCAACTATTTTCCGCAAGCTTGGAAATGCGCCAAAGTCATCATGATTCCAAAGCCCAGGAAAAATCCAACGGCGCTATCATCGTACCGCCCTATTTCTCTGCTGTCAGTTCTGAATAAATAAGTGTTCGAGAAACTGCTTCACAAAAGACTACTTCAACTACTTCCTACCAATGTCCTTCCGGACCACCAATTCGGTTTTCGCGCAAGCCACTCTACAACTGACCAGCTTCGACGAGTGGCTACGACAATTCTGGACAGTCTAGAGCGCAAGCAGTTCTGCGCCGCGGCATTCGTAGACGTTGCGAAGGCGGTCGACCGCGTCTGGCATGACGAACTTCTATACAAGTTATCTCGCATTCTGCCGCAGAATCTCTGCAACCTTTTGCGCAGTTATCTTACAAATCGCACCTTCTTTGTGGCTTATGGTAACTCATACTCAACAACTCGCCCCATCACTGCTGGCGTGCTGGCGTACCACAGAGCAGTGTACTCGATATGCGCTATATACTGCAGATATACCTGAGATGCCAACTTCCACGCTCGCAACGTTTGCGGATGATACTGCGTTCCTATCAGTTGCACCTGCATATACGACGAAGCATTCAGCGGCCTCCAATGCTCCCTGGATTCCTTCCTCGTCTGGAGCCGCCGCTGGAAAATTGCAATTAGCAGCGAGAAATCAGTCAACATTACATTCACTTTGCGTTCGCACCCACACAATCCAGTCTTCCTAGACACGGCGGTCGTACCTTACCATCGTACGGTGAAGTACCTTGGCCTTCACCTCGATGAGCGCCTTACGTTCGCAACTCATGTAGCTACCAAACAAAAAGAGCTTGACTTACGCTTGCGTAATATTTCGTGGCTGCTGCGCAGAGACTCGGCCTTTTCCCTGCCCAACGAACGCCTTATTCTATATCTAACCGTTCTTCGGCCAGTTTGGAGCTATACTATCTCTGTATGGGGATGCACTAGCACCTCTAACCGACGCATTATACAGAGGTTCCAAAACAAGGCCCTGCGCTCTCTAGCCAATGCCCCTTGGTACGTCCGGAATGATACATTACATTCAGATCTGCGCATTCCTACGGTCGACGAAACAGTCCGAGCGCACTCAGTGCGCCACAAACGCCGCCTCCACCATCACCCGAACGTCCTTGCACTGGAGTTACTGGACAATTCGGAAACTCTGCGTCTGCTCCGTAGGCGTCATTGCGCTGATTTGCCAGCTTAATTCCTTGTTCGTTTAATTAGTTCGTATTTTCATATGTACTTAGTACAGACGGCGCCGCTTCTACTTCGGCGCGGATTTAGAAAGAGGAGATGGGGAGGTACTGTAGTGGCGGTGACCTTCGTGGCGTGTAATGGGCGTACAATTCTTCATTTTTATTCCTTTTTTTCCTAGTATTGCGTTAAAAATATTCAACCAGGAGGGGGGCATGTACCTCATGCCTCCCCTTGGATCCGCCACTGCTTCTACTGCGACCCGTCCTTAGTCAGTTCAGTAGTATTATTGTAATTATTGGTTCTGTTATCTAACTTGTCGCCAATATACGTCATTTTAAAAAAAAAATCAATTTTCCTCGGCAAACTGACTTTGCCTGAATTCGTTTCTTAAAAAAATCGCGATATTCTCAGGTAAATCGGAAGACATTATGTTCGAGAAAGAACGTATGTAGCTACTATCTCTGTAATACGGATACAAACTTGAAAATCGAGTCCTGTTTTATGATCGTCAAAAATTCATACGAAGTGTCGCCCGTGCCAGTTTACGATTTCGGCCCGAATTCGTAGAAAGTGTATGATGAAGAAAGTGTATGATGAAATAGTTTCTTCTGATTACACTGCACCACCGGTAATCTCGAGAAACTTTAACCAGTTTCCGTTATCAGGTTGGTGACTGGAATACTCGACGAAATATTCGCTTTTTTCATCGGAGTGCAGTTTCCGCTTTCCGCAACAATGCATAACGGACCCGAAGGGGGCCGGGTACCGGGCTCGTAAATTAACTTGACACACGCTAAATAGTGAGTACATTGTTGCACCGACTTTTCCACCCTTAACCTGCTCTCCCCTTTTAGGGTTACCGGCGGCGAGACTACACAGGTAAGGTCGGTAACAGGGAGTTCGGCTGGCAGAAACGCCTGATGCAATAATAACGAATTCGCGTCAGGTATACGAATTCGCGGAATCGCATAATTGCCGACGGAAACCGAATATTATAACCTTTTGGAGGCGGTAGAATGCGACCGAGTCTTTGACACTGAAGTGCAATTTCACTTTCAGAAAGCACGTTAAGAGATAAACGTGTTCACCTGTTACAAGTAGCTCGCTATCTAAAGGAAATACGTGATTTTTGTCACGCACACATCAATGAACTTTGTCGCAGATGTTTTATGAATGGCTTCGAAATTTTAGCGCCGGTTCCAATAATCGTCGTACGTCTGGGATAGGCAGAAAGGAGGAATGCGATTGTCCGGTTGAGGTATTGTGGTAGAATTCCAAGAACTGCGGTGCTCGATCAATCAGTTCATTCATTCGCAGATTTCAAATACATTTAGCGTTCACTCGATACACCTTTTGGCGCCAGACGATGAGATGGCGTTAATTTATCGGTTAAATTGGGAGCGCCGGTGCCAGAACCGGGTATAGGGATAGTATCCTCCATTCTTGCAGTAACATTTCACTCCCTCACCCCCACCCCACCACACATTTACAGCAAAGGATATTATAAAAATTAAAGCTCACAGGAAATGATAATAGAGCAAATACGCTGGATGCCCACTTTCTCTCAAACCAGCAAGTGAGAAATGGTTATAGTTTTCTTCTGAAAATACGTCTGTATTATAACATGACTGTAATTTTAATTAAATTTAGCTCGAATTTAGTCTACGTTGATTCCTTGTGTCTGTAGGCTGCGTAGAATTTGAGTGTGTTCAAAGGCATATACGCAAAAGTAAAGTTTTGAGAAAAACACCCAAATTTTTGAACTATTACAGTATGGCCATTTCACGTTCAGATGTTCAGAGAATAGAAGCGGTGTTGTACTATTTCTGTTTTTTTCTCTTTTTTTCTTCTTCTTCTTAAAGTGCCGATCGATTCAATTATCAGTACACTAGCAAAGCTGCGACATAATTTCTCCACTTTTCCCGGCCCTCTGCTTTTCTTGCGACTACATGAACTGGCTCTCCACATGTGTCCCGAATTTGGTCTGTCCACCTTACTCGGCTGCGGATGGTGTGTAAAATTAAGACAATGGTCCTGTAGTTACTGCATTTCCTCCTGGAGCTTTTCTTATGAAGTGGAATGAAAATCCATATGGAGTTGTACAGATTCCACAGTACATTGACTACATCATCCCCCATAACCTTCTATTACTTTGATCTTCGCCAAAACATCGTCACATGTCAATTTCCATGGATTTTTCTGAAACAGTATTCAAAAAAACGAGCGCATTCTACCAGAAGCGGATAGGATTTTTGTAGTGGCCTGGGAAAGAAACGTGAAAACGGCTAACATGCATAAATTTTTGTGTTAATTATTACTGAATGCCACTAGCTGACTGGCCCTTTTACCCTTTTGGACGACGGCCCAATGGACCTTGGCCCACCGGCCCACCATTCCTGTCCGCCCCTGCTCTCTACCGATACACCTGTTTGTATGTTTCAAAATGTGTTGTTAGAGTTTTGGGCGTAAGTCCCTCCACCCCTCCTCCGCTTTAAGTTCCTCACAGAACAACCTATCATATTTAGATTTTGTAAGGTAATCTCCTTAATCTGAGCTCCCAATGCGAGTACTTGGAAAAATGTTACAAAGCTTTTCAGATGTTGACAAAATGTTATAGATTTGACAACATTTTCCTATCAATATTATATAGACATAACCTACTTTCCTTCCTATCAAGTACCACTGCTAAGGAAAGAAAAAGGAAAAAAGTGAAATACTACGCCGCGTGAGTTTAATTCTTTTCATTTGTTCACAGAAATATTTCTCGAGTAAAATCAAAAACTGTGGTCGGAATGTAAAAGTGAAGTAACTTGACAGTGGCGCTGCGGATGCATCCATCTTGTGGCGGAACCGGTGAAACTATACAATTGGAATAACTTGGTAATGCACCACTTCTTCACAGTCACAAGTAAATCTGCATTGAGATGGCCCTCATCTTCAAAATTTTTGAAATTAGTGCGACAATCTCCCCAGATCTTTTTCTTTAGAATATATAACTGCCGCCTGAATTTTTTTAGACTTTTGAATAGTATTAATCTCTGACGAATATCACCCTTGAAATTTAACATGGGATTTATATCCCAAAAACGCCCCTACCAAATAAAATTTCCGAAAAATTGATGAAGTTTCGAACATTTTCTAAAAGAAAAGATTTTCTCAGGTTCAAGATTGAATTTTTTAAAGTTTTTTGAAATTTGGGTAGAAAAACTGAGTTTTGAAAAACAAAATTTCACCAAAAAATGGTCATCTTCAAGACAACACAACATCTTTTCTGAATCAACCCGAGTCACAGTTGTCTCGTAAATAATCAGGTAGAACGTCGCAAAAACTGCAATTTTTGGAATTTTTCGGGTCTACAAATCGGGAAAAATAAATTGAATATTATCTAACTACTTATTGACTTTTTTCTTATTTATTCTGATTCCAGCCCTAAAATTTAAATTGAGACCTTTTCAAATGGGCAAAAATGGTCCAACTGGGAAAATTGACCGACGTATCAAAGCACGAGTTTTGGATCGCCGAGTTCGAAAATTCAATCAGATGTTTCATTCGACTCCGAATTGGGGTCCAAATTTGACCTTCCCCTCCCATCTGAAGGAATTAATTCGACTCCCACAAAAATTTTGAACAAAGCATTGGAGTGACGAGTTTTCGTGTCGCTAATTCCATTAATTAAATTAGATAACGCGATCAAGCTTCGATTTTGACTTTAAAATCCAGATTCGACTCTTTTGAATGAGCACAATTGATACAACTTGGGAAATCGAACTAAGTGTTGAAATAGGGGGTTCTTGGGGTCGCTGATTTCAATATGTGGTCAGGATTTTAATCTTGACTGAATGTTAGCCCCGAACAAAACTTTTCACTTAGCTAAAGAACCAGTTCAGGGCGCGCTCTATGAAAACAGGAAAAAAACCACTTCGGTTCCAAAATGAAAAATTTTTGATCCTCTCCACAGGGAAAAGAAAAACATCGTCCATTCCGACTGGCCCAACTTACAAAATAAAACAAAGCACCGGAATAAGAACTAAATTTTAAAATTCGATCAGGTTTTCAATTCGACCACAATTAATGTATCACATTTGAAAATCCAATTCCTCCCACTAGCAAGAAGCTAATCCCACTCATCGTCAGACGAAAAAATTGAATGAAGTATCAGAAGAGCGTCTTTTTGGGTCACTCATCTCAATTTTGGCCTCAAAATTTAAATTTAAAACTTTGAATGGATAAAATGATTTCAACTCAAGAAAAATCGAACTATCACCATTAGATCTGAATGCATCATAAAATCCTCGCGTCAATCCTTTTTATTGTGAAGCTGAATCAGGTCAAGATGGAATGGACGGGCATTTTCAAATGTTGAAGTCTAGTTACAGCGTGAATAGATTTCCCTTTCCCGAAGAAGGGCTGGAGCGTCCTACCGATTTTGGAATTGTAAACAGTATTGGAGCACCCAAAATCCGAATTTTCGTACCTAAACTTGGACAAAATTATTATTATTTTTTTAATCAGATGATCATCCTTTTTCTCCCCAGGACAAATTTTTTCTCGTATACAAATAAAAAAAAATTCTTTCCTTTTCACAAAGAGATTACACAGCTTTTTGTTAATCAAAGAGAAAAACAAAGTACTTCTCATTCGTAAAAAAAAAGAGAGAAAATAGATGTTTTTTTCTTCATGGAAAGGTTGCGGGCTTCTTTTCCTAAAAGGGAAAAAATTAAATTTCTCCTCACGGAGGAAAGTGAAGGAATAAGGTTCTTCTTTATTCCCGAGAAAAGGAATAGGTTTACTTTTCTTCTTAGACAGTAATAAATTTCATTTCATTCACAGAAAAATGAGGAATGATTTTCCTTCCCTTTATCAAAGAGATCGAGGAAAGAAAGCAAAATTTTTCTTCCTGATTCTCAAAACACGTTTGCCATTTAACATTCCTTCAATAAGGACTACCTTCGTCTCACTTAAAAAAAAATAATAATAATAATAATAATAATGAAATAAATAAATAAAAAATAAAAGAGAGGAATTTCTTCTCTCTTTCCTAAGAAAAAAAAATTCACAGGAAGAAGACTATTTTCTTGATTTTCTTTCTGTGTTTTGCCTTCCCATAAGTCACTCATTCTTCAAAAAATGTAACAATCATTTACTATTCCATCTTCTAAAAAAAAGGGATGAAGTTCTTCTCATTCAGAGAATGAAAGGGGCGATCATATTCTTCAGGAAAGAAAAAATCAAAGTTAATCTTAAGACAATATCCCTTCTCTTCCTCGATAAAAGCAACATTTTCTCCTTCATTTCGTAGTTTCGATAATTCATTCCATGGGAATCGGGACGAACCCCAATATCCAAATGATAAATTTTAAATAAGTCAAAATGATACAATTTGGAAGATTGAACCAGCTACTGACATTGGGGTTCTTTCGGCTCATTGATTCCGGAAAGCTGTTAGATTTCATTTCAAACTTAGCGATCCTAAGAAATCCCACTTCAACTGTTCGATTTACTGAATCGACCCAGTTTTGCCTATTTAAGGAATCGAAATTCGGCCCAAATCAGGGTCCGATCAAATACCTAATTTGATTTTTGCAATGTGTGACCCGAAAAACCGTATTTCGATATTTTCTTCAAGTTTTTCGAGAAAGTAAAATTGGTCCCGTCAGATAAGGAGAGGGAGATTAAATTATAAGATCAGATCCAAGTCGAATCAAACATATCAATAAGTTTTCGAACTCAGCAGTCCAAAGAACCCTATTCTGATACCTTGTTTAATTTTTCCCGGTAAAAACACACTGGCCTTTTGAAAGAGCGAGGAAAGGGAGACAAATTTTGGGCCTAAATCGGGATCGAGTCGAAAGAGTGACTGTATTTTCCAACTCAAAGACCCGAAATGGTTCTCCCTACTCGTAGTTTGATACTTTTTTCGTTGTGTTTCCATTTAAAATTCTGATGTTCGTGGCACGTCCCAACCCTGCTGAGGAAGGGGAGATTTTTACCCAAGAATGAACTGGTCCACAGTCCTTAAAGATACCCGTTCATCCGATCCCCATCCAACTTTGCAAGCAAAAAAATTAAAAAGGAGGGGGATCAATTTGTGAAATTCTTTGTATAATGTATTTGGTAGTAATTCCAGCTCCTCTAATTGAGAGGAATGATGGAAGAAATAGTCGAGTTGTACTTATTTCGCGAGTGTATCGACAATCAATCATATTGTGGAAAATTTCACGTTAACGTTCTACTAAACTTAGCGCAAATATATATGTAGAATCAAAACAAAGCTGGGACGATAAAATGCGTTTTCAGCTTTCAAGTGGCTTTAGAGTGTACATAACGAATACCAATTTGGCTGTTTACATAGATGATCCCAGTTGACATGTTTTGAATCCGAAACGCTGGTAAATTCGGGGATTTTCCTTTTCGTGTAAGTAAGTACTTGTACCTGAAATTCTTACCCCTTACGTACACTTTCAATTGAAGTAACTCCGTTCTCACCTTTACCCCAGCTTCTGAATAATTTTGTAGTGAAAAATGCACGTAGATATTGGATCTAGAATTAAAATTTTCGAAACACAATATTTCTGGCAACAAATTTTGATCTGGACGGAGATCGGGGTCAGACACTCCGTTCAGACCGGATTTTTTAGCCAGTGATGTACTTTAAAATAACCTCTAGATCTAAGAAGACGCTTATGGACTTGTGATCAAAGCCGGCGTGAGGGGAAGATATGCGGGAATGTAGAACTCCTCCCCCATTTGTAAAGGCGTACCTGAAAACTAGAAAATTTTGACGCTCAGTCGGAAAAATTTGACACATTAGGACCCCCCTCCTCTTTTTTTTTCTTGTCAGACGAAATCGGCAACATTTTAAATTCCATAAGTATTCGTCAAAAAATCAGAAATTTCTGGAACCAACTTGGAAAAATTGAGAAGACGAAGGAACATTTTCTTTTACTTTTGTCAACAAAAATTTATATACATCAAAATATAGCATAAGAAATTTACGCAACAGAGTCGTATAAGAAAATCGTACCGAGAAATCAGAAAAATCGTATACAACAGAATTATGTATATGTAGAAGGAAAACATGAACGGAAATTTAAAAAGTTATAGAGAAATTATAAATTATGTAAGTTCAAATTATCATTACTCGGAATTAAACCTCCTGGGGACCACGAAGGTATGAGGATAGGTTCAAAATGGCCTCATAGTTGGAATTCAAGAACCACAATAGCTCCCAGATGAAAACTAAACGAATTTTTTGATCGATAACAATCGACTCCAGTTCAGGTCGGAAAGAGATAAGCAAAACCCAATTTTATTTCCTATAAGAATTAAACCCCTTGCGCCATGAGTTGACCTCCTCTAATTTTGTTCCAAGCTTTGCAGAAATTCATTTTTTATCAGAATCTACCTAATAAGTACACATTTTTAAATTCAAAAGTCACAAAATAAGGACCGCCCTAATGTTCAAATAAAAATATTTTGTTAAGGACGTCAAAATCAGACGCAGATACACCGGAAGGGCGAAGGGACAGATATCCCTCTTACATAGAAAAATTTAAAGAAAAAATGTCACTAAAATAACTTAGCAGTGAGGAAGTCTTAGATAGTCGAAATCTCTTGAAGAGTCTTAAAGAATATTTCTTGAAAGTCTTCAGAGATTTGAACAGTTTCAGCGAGTCTTCAGAAGTCCTAAAAAATCTTAAGGAGTCTTAAAAAGTTTTTACCATGTCTAGAAATGTCTTGAACGTCTTCCATAAGTCCAGAAGAATTTTAGAAAGTCTCAAATAAAGCAGCAGAATCTGACTGAGTCGAACAATTTTTTAAGAGAGAATGTTAAGGAATCTTAAAAAGGCTTAATCACGAGATCTTAAAGACTCTTGAGCAAAACTAAAAGAATCATTGAACAAACATCAATTAATGTTAGTGAGTCTGAGAGAAATTCGGAGGAGGCTTAAGCAGTTTGGAATGAGTCTGAGAGAGTATAAAAGATAATTTGAAAAAACTCTATAGCTCATTCTGGAAGGTATTTTCATTTTCAACGTCAAAATAAGTATCAGCAGCTCAAATCTTTCAAAATTCCACGAATTTCCCAGTTATTTACTCAGTTATCATCCGCAGACCATAAAATGCTCCCAATACATGCATAAAGGGGGGAGCAAGATTTGGTCTGAGCCTACTGCGGAGGTTCTGCGATTTTGAAACGATCAAAAACAAAGAAATGAAAAAAAAATTGGCTCGGAAGAACGAAGAAATAGGCCCCCCAAATGACGAAATTGCGAAGGTTCTGCAAAATATGAGCCCTTTCCCAAAAGGAGGTTATTCAGTTCATCTTACACATTCCGAATCGCCCCTCTGAGGATTGCTTTCTGGATACGCCACTGGTCACAGTTCTAAATATTTCTCCGTAAAAATGGAAGGAGTTATAGCATGTGATCCCTAATTCGATCGAGCTGAAAGGCTGAAACTATGCAAATTTTTGCTTTTGTATTTCAATACGCCAGATCAAGAGGAAGGGGAAAGATTCAAGGATAATAGACTACACATAGGTGAGGGCCTACTTCAAACGCAACCCGCACAGCTTGACATCATCAGAATGATTTGCAGATCCGAGATCTCGAGTCAGAGTAATTTTTGACTCTGGAAATGGTGTCAGAGTCGCCAGTTCGGGGCGGAGTCATAACACTACTGAACAAAATGAAATTTTTTGTTTGCACAACGCATTTAAGGAGGTGATTCTTGAGTACTTTTCAACGCTGAATACAGTGCCGTCGGCCGTTTTTCTCTATCACGTCTAGTTTTTCTGATCAAAAACTATAAAAAATTCAACTAAATGTGTTCAAAAAGAGGTTTAGGAACTGAATGTGGTTATACTGATTCGTGTTATTGTGTGTAGTGGTGTGTATTCCGTCTGTTTGTTTTCTGTTATTGTGGTCTGATAACACTGATAATATCAGTCAGTGGTACCGCTTATTCCAATGCAAAAACAAAATGGAAACGAATTTCAGTCGTTCAGAACTCCGAATTGTGACGTGATAGAAAAAAATGGGTCGCAGTATCGTGTTCAGCGTTAAAAAGTACCTCAGAATCACTTGTCAAAATGCATTGTGCAAAATAGTTGTTCAGTAGTGTAATCAGTGGTAATAAAATGAACGTAATTTCAACTTCATGGAGTCGGAGTTGGAGCAATGAGTTATGTGACTCCGTAGCCACTTTTTTTGTTTTGTTTCCTCAATTATTTTGCGTATTTGTTTTTTTATCTTTTCTGTGATATGATTATTCGTTGCTTTTATCGTTTAATGTTTTCTCGATGTAAGTATCTAATAGTCCCAGCATGTCAGGATTCAGTGCCAAATGCATGATTGCCTAAGAAACTAAAGGGTCGAGGTCGGAGTCGACGTTTTGCTGCAGTCAGAGTCGGAGTTGGAGTCGGAATCAGAGTTAGACTGAAGCTCCGACTCCGGAGCTGGAGCTCAGGCTATCAACGGAGTCAGACTTTTCCCCCTTGCTGCCTTTGTTAAAGCGTGTTAGAGAAAAAAGTTAGTTTGAACCTTCATTTTCTGGCATTTTCAGAGCAGTTAGGCAAAAATTGTAAAGAACGTTTCTTAGGTAAAATTTGGAAAAAAAATTTTTTGTTTGAGCTCTTTTTTTTAAACAAATTTGATTTGATATTTTTCGATGACCAATTTTTCAGGTGCACATTTTTTCCTTTAATGAGGGGCTCGTACCCAACAACTTGCCGCAATAAAACCTTTCTTATGAATTTTTTATTTTTCAAAACGGTCTAAAGTACCTATGCTATAAACGGTACACTCGCAGTATTGTAAATAAAAATAATCGCAGTAACGTCAGCAGGTGTTGTCTTGTCAATTATCTTTAATAGCGATTCCAAAAAATTCAAAAAAAATCTCACCGCAAGTAAATAAGGTCCTACCTTACCAGTATTGCTTTCTGGATCCGTCACTAGCCAAAATATTCTCGAAAATGAGCAGGGCGAGCTGTATTATACCTGCAGGATTTTTTGCATCGAAACCAATTAAACGAGGAAGGTGTCCAATAAAAATTCGAAAAAATTCTCTAGAAAGTAAATAAGGGTCACTTCAACGGAAATATAGGCGAAACATCAAGTCGATGTCCGAATTTCCCAGATTGTGGAGCCAGCACAAGGATAAGGGGTGGGACTTCTATTTATTACGCGATTCGGTATGCCTATGCGACCTTCTCTACCAAAAATCATCGTATTAGTCATATCTTATACAATTGGTTGCTAATTTGCTTGTACTACAATGCTAATTATGGTATTCTATATTCAAAAAACACAGAGAGGAAACATCAAACATGTATTCGGTTTTTAAATCCTCTATGAGTATTTAATAACATACAGGCAACCGAGTTCAAAATATGAGCAAATGAACCTCGTCTGTTATTAATCACCCTTCTAAAACCGCGAACAATAATCCCGTAATTCGAAATTCCATTTCATTGCCATCGCTTGTGAACTTGAAGTGTGCTAAAAGCAATTCATTTTCGAACTCCATCATCTCGATGAAAGAGCAAAAAAGCAACTTAAAAACAAGTTTTGGCTAAAGAAACCCACGTATTTCAAAAATTCGTGTCGCTCCATTACCGAAAGCTGAAGGGTAAAGGTAATAATATCGAAAAGTTGAGCTCAACAGTTCGAGTAATATGTCAAAGAGAAAAAAGGTGATGAAGTTCGATCTACAATGTTGTATTCGCATTTCATTTGTCGTTTTGCGCGGGAGCCCATGACGTAAGCGCCTTTCTACTTTCTACTTTCCAGTTATAATTTTTCAACCAATGTTTCCCATTCATCATTCACCTTTTTTCGCTTTCATTAATAATCCTTCTGAAACATTGGCTCGAAAAAGTTTTTCCAGCCGGACTTCGTGACCACAGAGAATGACGACGGAGCTTATACTCGTATATACAGTACAAACCCACTCTGCTTAACATAATACTATGTAGCAGCGAATGAAATATATAATTAGCAAACCCTTCTAATCATCAAAAATCAAAATCACGACCAAGCATATAATGTATATTATCGCAGCCTTCTAAGGTAAGGAGAGAGAAAAACTAAAAAAATATCCCGAAGCAGCACAAAAATATAAAAAATGTATAGACTCGGGAATTCGGAAATAATTTGCATCCAACTTGAAAAAGAAGTTGGATTTTACATAGACCCACGAACGGTGAATGTAGAGGGCAAAAAACAAGACTTGTTTCCTGGTTTCTCTCATTATCTTCAAAGTACGCAGCTTTTTTATTTCAATATACAGAAGAGCGAAAGTTCGTTTTCAACGCTGCTGATGTAGGGGATATTCCAACGGGGTTTTCTGACGAGTATGAGTTATTCTAAACAGGTAATGGACGGTCTAAAAGAGAGTGCCGGTAATGATAAATAGAGGCACTGATTCTGTGCGGCAGTTCTGCTACGTTTGAGTAATTATAAGATGGAAATCAGCAATTTTAAAGGAAAGTTCGCAGGTATAATTTGTAGTATACTCTACGCAAAGAGAGAATTTTTACATTTTGATGATAGACCTTCGAGGAAAGATGCATTTTAGTGTACATACAATTGGATTTCTCCATAGGAGCTGGAAATTTGGAAGGTTTAAATACTACCTATTCAAATCTCCTCCAGATTTATTTAAAAATTGTTTAGACTCTTCCCCAGTTGTATATGACTGTTCAAAGTTTCCCAACTGCAAAATACAATGTCCAGCGGTGACAAGGCGCTGCGTAGCAGTCTCCAGTTAAGCAGCTAAGCAACCATACAAGAGAAATCTGATGTCATAAGTTCAGAACAGGGTTGGCAATCTGAACCTGAATCTGAATCTCGAAGTTGAAGCAATTGTGCTGTCTCTGAAGCCGAATCCAGATGCTAAGTGTAATCACCTTGAGAGGGAAAAGCCGAAACTGAAACTCATAATACAATTTTACTAAAGCTGAAACGAAGCCGTAATGTATAAGATTTTAATGGCTTCGGTTTTCGCTTAATGTCATATTGCCGTGATCCGTGATACGGGAGTTTGATGTATAGCCACTTGACAATGTCCTGGGAAAAGTACTTAAAGCATACCAGTATTAAGTATTAACACTTTTCAATGATCGATTGAATCTCTCGTCTCAGATCCGACCAGTTGTGATTGGTGAACATTTTTGGTATTAGAAAAGAATGAAATGACCAGATGACGAAAAGTCGAAACTCGAAGCTGAATCCCAAACTGAAGCTGAGGTAATCATATCAGTGAAGCTGTATTCGAAATCGGAAGTACAACATAGACATTTCTGAAGCCAGAAACGATTCAGAAAGATCCTTCCATCTTGCAATTAAGCTGAATCCGAAACTAAGTTCATAAGCTTCGGCTTTCCCAACCTTGGTTCAGAATGAATGAACCAGGCATGGGTGCCCGCAGAATTTTTTGATGAGGTAGCAAGAGAAAATGCCGACGACCATAATTTAACCTTGATTTTTGTACTTGAATTGAGATTATCAATTGATCTAAACCATCCTCCACTTCTGATAGTCTTACCAGCACAAACGAAGGTTAGTGGGAATCGAATAAAAAAATCAACAGACGAAGAGAATAAATACCTAAACTATCGTCGTGCGGATTTTCTGGCTATGTATTATAAATTTAGTCAGTTAAATTGGTCCCCACTTTACAAAATTAGTAACAGTGACGAGGCAGCCACATATTTCAGTGATACAGTCTCCCAAATAATCTTGGCTACGGTTCCAATGGCAGTGAAGAAAAAAAGATCTTATCCTACATGGTTTACACCAGAAATAATCCGTACTATTAAAGAAAAGGAGAAGCTTCGCTTGCGGTACAAGAAAACCGGGGATCAATTCTTTCGCCTAACTTTCCAGGAATTGCGCAGAAAATCTAAGCAGTTAATAAAACAAGCTAAAAAAATATCGGAAATAAACACAGAGATGGGATTAAAGGAAAACCCCAAGAAATTCTGGTTGTACGTCAAGGAAAAAAGAAAACAGAATACTAATACAAACACATTTCAATATAAAGAAAAAGATTTACACTCTTCTCAAGACATTGCTGATGCATTCGCCCACCACTTTTTCTCAGTTTTTTCTGAACCGTCTAGAGCTTCATTTCAGGATACCGCCGAAAACACTTTCGGAGATGTACATCTACTTGGAATAAACATGCGTGAAGTGAAAGAAGCCCTAACAAAATTAAAACCAAAAAGGACTAGTGGACCAGACGGTATTCCCCCATATATATACAGAGCATGCAATGAATTTTTCATACAACCACTAACATACATATATAATCTAATAATACAGACATCCAAATTCCCACTGCTCTGGAAATTATCCAGTATCACTCCAATTCCTAAGAACGATCAAACAAAGAACGTTACTAATTACAGACCAATTTCAATTATTACAGTCCCCTCCAAAGTCTTTGAATCCATTGTACATAAACGGATATACAAACAAGTTCAAAACCAAATCTCTGAAAATCAACACGGCTTCATGGAAGGCAGATCAGTAGAAACGAACCTGGTGTCTTTTGTTAATTACATATCCGGAAGTCTAAATCAAACCTCGCAGGTAGATACTATATACACTGATTTCCAGAAAGCTTTCGATAAGGTAGATCATAAGATACTCTTAAGTAAATTAACCAAAATGGGATTTTCAGAACCACTAATTCGACTGTTTAAATCTTACTTAACCAATAGGCAGCAATATGTAATATACAGAGGGTCAACTTCCAAAAAATTCACTTGTACGTCTGGTGTTCCTCAAGGTTCTAACCTTGGCCCCTTACTATTTCTCCTGTTTATCAATGACATAACTAACCATATAAAGTACTCTAAAGTGTTATTGTATGCTGATGATTTAAAATTATTCAAACAGATTCGAGGAGGGAATGACGTACAACTCTTGCAAAAAGATATTGATACTCTTGTCAACTGGAGCCAAATGAATCATCTAGCCTTCAATGTGGGAAAATGCTGCTCAGTTACATACACGCGTAAAATTTTTCCTATTCACTCAGTATATACCATTAATAATCACTTGTTAACAAAATACAATGAAATCAAAGATCTTGGGGTAATACTTGACTCCAAACTAACATTCAAAAACCACGTTAATTTCATAGTTAATAAATCAAGAATGATGCTTGGGTTTCTAATGAGAAACTCAGTTAATTTTACTAATGTACAAACTATACAAACCTTGTATTATGCCCTAGTCCGATCCCACTTAGAATATGCATCTGTAGTATGGAACCCAATAACAGTAGAAGCAGTCAAGTCCATAGAGAAAGTACAAAAACGTTTTTTAAGATATCATATAAATATAAATTAGTGAATAGTTAGTGCTAATTATTAAGTTTTTTGAGACGAATTCGAATCCGTTGTCAAGTTTGAGCTAGAATCATTTTTTGACCCATTTCGACCACATTATCGAATTATCTTGGGAACGGAGTCATCGCCAAATTTGAACACTGAATTCGAACTCAGCGTAAAAAGTTGACAAAAAACAGTCTTTAATTCAAAATTTTTGATTTTTCAAGTTTTGAAAATTTCTCCATACTATATCATGTCTTTCTTGGGGCGACAAAATTTTTGGAATTTAACCTTGATTTTTGTATTTGAATTGAGATTAGTGAATAGTTAGTGCTAATGACTCAAATTTTTGAGACGAATTCGAATCCGTTGTCAAATTTGAGCTAGACTCATTTTTTGACCCATTTCGACCACATTTTCGAGCTTATCTCGGGAACGTGTGTCATCGCCAAATTTCATGGGTCCAGCACACGAGATCACGAGGGTGGTGACTTCGTGGGTCCGGTATACGAAACCACGGGAGTCGTGACTTCGTGGGTCCAGCACACGAGACCACGGGGGTCGTGACTTCGTGGGTTCGGTACACGAGATCACGAGGGTCGTGACTTCATGGGTCCGGTACACGAGACCACGAGGGTCGTCACTTCGTGAGTCTGGTACACGAGATTACGGTGGTCGTAACTTCGTGATGACTTTGTGGGTCCGGTACACGAGATCACGACCCGAATCTGGCGTGACTGCATCATCTTAAACAGTCAAGCAGAGTCTGGAACAGAACTGGACGGGTCTTGAAGGGTCTTCTTCTTTCCAATTATTTTACGTTATATCAGAGAGTAGTACGCTAGCCAGGGTTATTTACCCTCGATTTCCCCTTGATTTGCTGCCTCAAAATATTTCCTTACATGTACTGAAGACATATGCGTATGTGAATTCAGGCACGTATACAGCGAGGGAGGGGTACAGCAGCTTGTACTTACAGCTGTGCGCCCCCAATAACAAATTTCTCGAACCGCCATCCAAAAACTCGGCGCGTCACCGTTGCCGTTTCCGATGAATTCATCAGCAACATTATGGGCGTAAAATGTTTGAAACATTGTTTTCGGAACTTGAAAAAAATTTTGAAGATATTTTGGTAGAAAAAAGAGAAAAAGAATCACGCACTCTAGTTGCCAATTTTGACCCATGACGTCGCCGATACGACTCCAGAACAGTGCGCTGGCATCGTTGTTGCCACCGCTGATATCTAAAAAGTTTTCACCGCCGTCACCGGCTGAAGTCTCGGCGCACAGCTCTACTAAGATTCCTCTCGAAATGTCGAGAAAAGTACTTTTGCCTTTGAATTTGTTGAAAATTCGAAAAATTTTCCCTCGTTCTGCTCGCGATCAGGATTTCATTACTCATTTTTGATCTGCCCTACCTGAAATGTCTTTGCTACCTGAAGTTAGCGACCCACGAGTCCCACACAATACAGTACCAATCCTTCAGATACTGCTGTATTTGGAAATATAATGCTTTGTTCCTGGAAACCAGTAGTGAACTGTAGAACACGTTATTGACCGCGCATCGCAAGAATGCGAGGTAGGCACGATACCACTCAGCCACAGAACGACCTAAAGAGCCTGAAAGAGGTCTAAAATGGTTTTAGAAGAGTCTTAGCCAATCTGAATAAGTTCTCGAAGCATTTCAAAGCGTCTCAGTACGTTTGGAATAGTTTTAAATGAGTCCGGAAGAATGCTAGAGAGTCTCAAAAAATTCTTGAAGAGTGTTAAGCAAGTAAATTCTCTGTGTGACCAAGTAGTAAAGTGCCCGATTTGCAATCCTTGCGTATTAGGTTCGAGTCCCAACAACGCCAAAAAGCTAGTGGTATTCGAATACCCCTATTAACATCCGAAAGAACACAGCGACTAGAGTACAAATCGAGGTGGAAACATAGCACGAACTAGAAATTACATTCACATGGCATGTTACCACCAGATCAGAAAGATTGGTACTGTGCGTGTGCAGATCGTGGACAGCTTACTCACCGTCGTGAAACACGTGGCTAGTAAACAAACTGCGGCTGACCAATCTTCGACACAGAGAAGGAAAACTCTAACGCAACGGCAAACTACCACGTCTAACCTGCCTAGGAGATTTGCGCGTCAGAAACCAAGACCGCCAACGTCCGGGATCGGATATGGCGCCTAACGGAGAAGAAGTTAAGTAAGTCTGTCAGAGTAATCTCACGGTTTAATTCTGACTGACGAAAACACTCAGGCACTTCCCCTCCCCCGTAGTATCTCATGACGCTAATAAGCCTGGTAAATATACATTTTACTTCGAGGAGTTCTAAATATTACTTAGAATATCCACTATGATGATGAATAAGTCATTCTCCAGAAACTAAGAATATTAAGATGGCATTTCTTTTTTTTTGTCCCCCCCCCCCTCCCCATCATGTCTATAATACTTAGTTTATACGTAGTATAGAATATTCAACAAGGGTACAGAGCAGGAGCATCAAACTTTAGGGAGGGGAGCGACTTTTGTCCACGACGATAGACATCTTGTTCACAGCCAAAACACTGATACCCACGCCTACGGACAAAGCAGCTTCAAGAATTTCCTTTTCCAGGGAATTTTTGAAAATCGCGCCATCACATACTCTAATGACTACGATCTGGCACCTGGATCGTGTTCAGGGCTCAAAAGTGTATCAGTATTGCCATTTGTTGTGTTGAAAAATGTATAAGACACATATCTTTGCAATTTTGCATCAGTTAAAAACTGACCACGACAATGGACTGAAAACACTGGTAACAGAACTTTACTACATCCCTTCTGGAAATGTGAAGTGACTGATAGCAAACTGAACTTCTTAACATATACCTACTTCCAATCTTTCTGAATAATAACGCCACTTTATCGGGGAAAACAACCTGAAACGAAAACTTGAAAAAATATAGTAGGTATTAAGATCCACGACGATGGACACCTTCTTATGCTTTTTCCATTCAAAAGATGGTAATCGTCCTGCGTGATGAATTGGATTGGTGGAATTTGTTGCTGATATTATTGTGTACTAAGATGAGGAGATGAGGAGTAAAGGAAGGAAGCGCGTCCGGCTGTGGTGCACCCAAATTCCAAGTTGATGCTGGGTAAGCATTGCCTCGGTCAGTAGGGTGTCCCATAGTAGTCCTGGCAGAAAAGCGCGAATTCAAAATGGAGAGGCGAAATGGTGACTCGGATCAGCCTCAAGACGTTCCTCTGATCACTGATACGATACTCGAAAGGGTAGTTTCCGGGGCCATATGGGTGCGGTGTCTGGGAAGCTAATTCGGCATGTGTGCATCGCCATACGTTCCACCTATAAGAATGCCAATTCCCCCTCCCATAAAAAATCAAGTTATTATTCAAATTTTTCATATAACAAAATAAGTATTCTCAATTTCTCGAGGAATAACCCGGATACAGTTTCTTCTCCAATATGTTTTCTACGAGCTTTTTCAATGTCAGTACAGCTACCATGCCCCGCTGATATCGTTTCCGAATGTAACATATGACTTCGGCGATACGACTTCAAGACACGAGTCTTCTTCGCACCCACGGAAGATCATGTACTGCATACCGATGAGTATAGTGATATTCCTCATTTCGTAGAACAGCAACGAGAACAAGCTACTCATTACATAATACACGAATCGAGGAGTTCGTTCCGCGAATAACAAATCCCTCGAGTTTTCTTCATTTTACAAAAAGTAACGCGACGACATTTGCTACAGAATGTACCGTGTGTGACTCGTGTTTCCTTTTTTCGATATCCGATTAGTTCGCCTTGACGGGCAAACCTCATTCGTAATTCGAATAATCCTCGAAAATATTCCAGGTTCATTTGCAGCTGACTTTGCTGAGATTAAATCAGCGCAAAAAAGTTTCATCTCATCTCGCGTGACGGAAGATATACGAGCATTATAACTTTTCTTAATAAGTCGAGTGACGCAGACAGCGAATGGCTGATGGGCGGGATGACCGGCCTTCGGTAACCTGCAGCTGTTCTCGTAAATTTGCTGCAACACTTCTCACAGCTTGGTTGATATCCTTCAAGATTCAGACCATGGATGCTGTATGAAGTAATTCCTCAATGTGTGTTTGATATAGACGAACTTATTCAAAAAAAACAGCCACAATCCGTCCTTGAACCTCAGCTGCTGCATCTTATTGGGTTTTTAACTTTCATAAGGTATTTAGCAAAACGTATTCTTCGTCTTCGTCGAATAAGTATTTAAAATTAGAACTGCTTATTTCTTCGGTATAAAACTTGTGGATTACGTTGAAAAGCAAATTATTATACCCTCTGGTCGTTCTTCTACATCGGTCTGTGGCAAAATAAATCTAATTAATATTCAAATACCGCGAGTTCGTTGGAGGTTTGACATTTCTTAATGGGTTTTCCGCCACCGTGTGGATACCGTTACTGAGGGAATTCCGATCCGAGCTAACATTAGCCTCCAAAAGAAGGTTTTCAGTTTTACAGAGTAAGGCCAGTGGGTACCGAATCATCGATTGTGAGTAGAGATTGGCGGTCATTATGTCATCGAATAAGAATGAGTGCACGAGAATCAGCAAATTCACTATGACAGTTGTCTACTAAAACCTAATACAGAATTTAGCAGACTTTACGAGGCTAAATTTCGGATACATGATCGCGGAGAAAATGAAGGTTAGGTTTGAAAATGTGCTTAACAGAATTTTTAAAACTGGGGCAGGGGAATCTAGGGTGGCTAGTCGCAGCCTTCTGTCATCAGCTTTATGTTGATGTATGAAATCACTAAGTACGTAATATTTGATAATATATGTACTTGAAAGTACCTAGGTCACTAATCTCATATCATTCAGGATTCAGACGAAAGATGCCCGGGTGAGGATCATCAATAAACAGCCACGCTTCTTTTAGCCACAAACTACTTTTTCTTTTGTTCTTCCTTCGCTGTTTTTTACCTTTTGTCCCCTCTTTTATTCAGGTGCAAATTTTCAGCTGAAAGTCCATGGGTCATAACCGGTTGTAAGAGTGGATTTGGGAGACACCCTCCTCTGTTTCCGCTGGCTATAACCTTCCAACATAAAAATGTACCAGAAATACTCTGAAAAATTGAAAAAAATTTGTTTGCGTTGCTCGAGTCTTTCCTTAAATCACTTTTAAGAGTCGACATCATGTAAATCCATCCCCCATAGCAGAATTTTGGTACCGGGCCTGTCCTGAGTATTCACCTTTATCAATCAACATGTTAATCCAGTCATGCTTAGAACTTATAACGGTATTTGTTTGTATACCTCACTGGGCCTCTTCAAGACCTGTGTACACTCTTTAAAATCTGTTTCAGATGCCACGAAATTCGGTTAAATTCGTTTGAAAGACCTGTTTAAGACTCTTGCGGACCGAATTACTGCTCTGTAAGACTCCGCTATCTCCAGATGTATTTGAGACTCTTAGCATTCTTCAAGACTTTCTTAGCACTCTGTAAAACTATGTACCTTTTTTGTTTCAGAATGTCCAGGTTTCTATACACGTTTAGAAATAACTCCTTCGAATTCATCCAGACAAGTTTGAAATAAGTATTCGGAAGACTCGTCATTTAGACGCTTGGAAACTATTCAAGATTTGTTAAAAAATTTTTTACGGTTCTTCCAAGTTCCAAACTTATTTCTCTATATGTATATTAAAAACCAAAACTCCTCCCCCCCTCCTTCTGGAAAAAAACTCCAAGGAGCCTGATATCTAAATCCCGGCCTTCGTCCCTACCACCTCATCCCTCTCCTCCGTGGCTGAGGAGGGGTAACGTACCCCTCGGAGGGGGTTCCTGGTATATGGGAGGGGTCCTAGAGGGGGAGAAGGATCATGGTGTGGGAGGGACGAAGGCCGACATAAAAAGACATATAATGACATAATTCCCATAATCTCAAAGATCTCAAGTCGCAAGATAAAACACATACTCTAACTTAAGATATATATAAAGGCAGATATAGTGTTCATGAATAGGGCAGACCAGCTACCTTGAACTCTGAGATCTCGGGTCCTTATGACGTCATCATCATCACGCACAGCGGGTTGCCTACCCTGCCTCTTGATTGCTCAATTTCCCAGGGGTAGCCTACCCTCAGGAGGGGTTCATGGTTGAGGATGGAGCTTCTGAAGGGAGAGGAGGGCCCCTGTGGGGGCGTGAGCTGTGGACGGAGATGGAGGCTCCGGGTGTGGCAGGGGGTTAAGATGAGTAAGAGAACCTGGCGGAGGAGCGGGAAGAGAAATGGCTGCGGTGCGTGAGAGGCTGGTGGTGGGTGGGGTCCTGAGGGGGAAGGGCTCTCGGGGGAGGGGTGGTCATGGTTGAGAGCTCCTGGGTGGTTGGCCAGGGATCTGCGAGGGGGGTCAGAGGACCATAGTGAGGACAGGGGCTGTAAAGGAAGATAAAGCTCAGGGGGTAGTGGTGGGTGAGGGTCCTGAAGGGGTAGTAAAACTTTGGTAGATAAAGGGGTGTAAGAAGAACTCATGGGAGGGGTGATCGGGGGAGAGAAGGTGGAGGACTGGGTGATGATTGGAGGGATGAATGGAGGGTGCCATGTGGGGGAGAAGCTGTGGACAGAGAAGGTCATGGAGAGAGGAAGAGCGTAATGTGAAGAGATTAAGGCCTAGGTGGTGGAGGACCTCAACTTAGGAACAAAAGTTTTAGACCAAACACTGAGGACTGTGGTGGTTGGACGAGGCGCGAAGCGCCGAGTGAGGCCGGCACGAGCAAAGCTAGTGACGGCGGGGGGTTGGGCCGCGAAGCGGCCAGGGGGCGAAGCCTCCTAGTTTAGTTTATAAGAACCTATTAGGACTCGTCGAACTTATTTAAAGCTATTTCAAGCTCTGCAGGCATGTTCAAAAGAATTACATTGACTTGTTTCACTCTTGAAAACTATCCAAGACTAGTTTGATTCTTGAAAGTTCATCCGGGTCAACAGCGCATTCAGGAAACAGTCTGGAAAGGGGCAGTTCAAAATGTGAAAAATTACGCTCTCCTCTCCTCTTGAGAATTTGGATCGGTTTTTTTCGCTCTTAGGCTGGTAGTAAATGTATATAAAAAGGAAATACTTCCAGTTTTCAATCATTTGTGCTGGCTTTTTCCTTATTGATATTGAAAATAAAAATGCTTTCCCAAGTCAGTAGAATGTGTTAAATTTTGGAGCGGTGGATTTTTCAATACCATCATAATAAAAACCAATTTTTCCCCACCAGAAGAAAAGGGGAGCAATTTTTATGACTAGCTAAGACTCTTCAGTTCTCATTGCTTATCTAAGAATCTTGTAAAATTTTCCTGATTTGTTTCAAACTCTTCAAAGCTTTTCCAAACTTATTTATTCAAGCCTCGCTAAACTGTTCAGAACTCATTTATGACTCTTTTTAACTTGTTCAGAATATTCGCTGAGACATTCAAGACATGTTCGAAACTCTTCATAACACTACCAGAATTGCTATAGCTATTCTTCTGGACTTCATCACGACTTTTTATATTGTTGCTGAAGACTATGCAAAACTTTTGCAACATTCCTATAAGTCTTTCAAAAAGTTGTTTAAGATTCCATAATGAGGTTCTTTTACACTTGTTTACATGTCACTATGACTTTGTAAGACTCGTTTACGTCTTTTCAGGCTCTTTCGCATTTATTTATGATTCCTTGAAACTATTTAAGGCTCTAACAGGCTCACCTGAAATTCGATAATACTTTCCTATTCGTGAAGCGTTTTCAATTACAGCTTTCTCCTTACGAGGGGTAACGCCTCCTTGCATCCTGTGGGTGTATGCGCGCTTGGAGGCGTTAGAACCTATCAAGACGCATCTAAAACTCTTTGAAAGAATCGTACAGATGTGTTTCAGATTCTTAAAGACTATTCAAGTCTTAGTTAAGATTCATTTTGGTTCTTCTAGGTTCCAGACACATTCAAGATTTTTGCTTTAGGATTAATCAAGAAAAATCTAAGATTCATTCAGATCTGCTTAGAATGCTTTAAAGCTGCTCTAAACTTGCTTGAGACCCTTCAAGATTTTTGAAGATTTGTACGAAATTCCTTAAGACTTGTTCAAATTTATTTAGGACTCATTAAAACATATTCAAAACTCAAGACTTATTAATACTATTATGTACTCGTATTTGATATTCATTCAAGACTTCTCACTCCTCTCTCCCAAACTTGCACGAGATTATTTAACTCATCCAAACTTACAACTCTTTACAGTCTTCAGTTATAACCGAGAGCGCTGCCATATTTTCTGTTTGCTGTATCTACTGAAACTATTTTTGCTGGCGAAAGATTTCAAACTTACTAAGTGAACCCATTTTGGGATCGAAAAATTAAAAGAATGCCTAATTTTTCCCATTCACTTTTCTCCTTTTCGTTTAGGAAAGGAAGGCTGTTTTCTTCTGATCTTTAGTACATCCCTGATCGAGCGAGATACATGCACGAACCTATATTTAAATGAAACTGCTTAGTGCTTAGACGCGACTTGTGGCATTCGATCAGAGCCACCACTGGAGTGTTCCCTTAGCGATCTTAATCCACGACGTCGGTTTCTTTTTTTCTGTTGATCCTCTCATCCTTATCTAACCTCATCGAGATGGAAATAGATACATTTTGGCTTTTGGCTACATGCCTTAAAAATGTATTTGAAGTTGAAATAAATCTCGTAACTTTTCATCTGGTTATTTACGAACTCTATACTTGTGTTGTAAATGATACAGACAGCCAGGGTCGTTATCGTGGAACTGGGCTCTCATTCCAGCTGCTTTCATTTTCGATTGGCAAATGTTATATTATATTCATAGAACCCTCTGGACATACTGGGACATTGGTAGTAATAACCACGCAGTTGAAGAACGATACTGGCTTCAGAATCGTAACCGCCGGGGAAGTGGCAGCTGTGTTGTTACAGTTCGCATACCTATGCCATCTGAAATCATTTCGAGTTCTGTCGGAAAGACATAAAAGAAACAAGTAAAAAGGAATTATCTGACGAGGGTTGCCACCAGTTCCAACGGAAAAGGAAAATGATTTGTGTTGTGAAAAGGATCTATGCGTCCACTAGCAAACCCGTTCATCTTTCAGCTGCTCAGAGTAACAATAAAGAATAACATTCTAGATACAGCGCTCTGTTGATTTGTTTCTAGAGGGTCATCTAGCCGCCTATAAATTAAAGTTAGCTTTACAGTGATCATTACATCCTTACCTAAACCTTTTTTTTTTCTGGGTTTTCATGCAAGGGGTATTAAGTTAGGTCCGCTAAAACTGACTCTGGCAGAACAGCAGTAGCCCTAGCCTCCGCCGTTTGGGTATCTAGAAGTACCTAGCGACACCAGTGTTAGCTCATCTAGTGAATTGAAAATTGTGTGGTTTCATAAATGAACTGAATTCCGAACACAAAATTAGCCAGTTGTTTAATCAATTTGGGAAATATTGTGTGAAATCGATTAGTTCATAAAAATAATTTTGAATAATACTTTTGTTGTTTAGTACCTTTTCAGAACTAAAATGTTCGTCAATCTTCTCTAGACAAATCCTGGATCAAATTTTCGTATTGATCGTTACGAGTACAGGGGAATTCTTTTTAGAAACTGAGAATATTAAGGTAGCATTTCTTTTCCTGTCAGACTTCCTCTCCCCCCCCCTTTATACTTAGTTTTTACGTAATAGAGAATATTCAAAAAGTTCACAGAGCAGGAGCATCAAATTTTAGTGAGAAAGACGACCTTTGCCCACGACGATAGACCTCTTGTCCACATGGCGAAAGTACTAATATCCACGACTAAGAATAAAACAGCTTCAAAAATTTCTTTTTCAGGGAATTTTTGCACATTGTGTTATTACATGGGCCAATGAGATCTACCGCCTGGATCGTGTTCAGGGATCAAAATTGTACCAGTATTGTTATTTGTTGCGCTGGAAAATGTATGAGGCACATATCTTTGCACCAGTCAAAGATTGTGCATAACAATGGATTTAAAACCTTGGTAACAGAACTTTACTCCATTCCTTCTGGAAATGTCAAGTCTCTAACGGCAAATTGAAATTCTTAACGTAATACTTCCAATCTTTCCAAAATCCAAAGAACAATACGCACCTTTTTATGAGAAGAAACAACTTTAAACAAAAATGTTAAAAATATAACAGTTATGCAGACAAGATGGTAACATCCGCGACGATGAACACCTCACCATGCTTTTTCTATTCAAAAGATGGTACTTGTCTGATGAATTGGATTGGTGGAATTTGTTGCAGATGTTAATATGTAACCCAAAATCCTCCGCCGCCCCCCTCCCCAAAAAAAAATTAATTAAATGAAAGTTAGGGTTCAACATTTTCCAGTAAAAATTTTCTTAAAAGCTTTTTTGCACCTGAATATCGACATTTCCAGCTGATAAAAGATGATTTGAAACAGTGACGTCAACATTTTCGAATTTTATGCTGAATATTTTTCAATCATTTTCCCCAGGATTCGAACATGCGAACGTGATCACGTCCTGGAGAAAGGAACCGAAATGCACATTAAATTTGGATCATTTTTCAGACATCGTTGATTTCACATCTGGGAGTCCTTTTTCATAAAAATTTTCATGATTTGATCGGTTCACTGTCTCAAATTTCTCCGTACCACGGGTGAATAACATGCTAAGTATTTTTTCAAATTTCTTGAATACTATTAACTCGTGCTGACGAGGGTTTGAGGGTAAACATGGCGTTTACAGTAAGATTTTTCATAAAAAATTGTATCGCCTAAAACAATTTTTACTGAAGGTAATGAGAAAATCATCTCGAACACATTTCGCGTAAGTAGATAAAATTCTAATGTTCATCAAGAAAAATCCACCCTATGTTTGAAATTCGACTTCTGGAAGATTTTTGAAATCAAGATATAGAAAAATTCAGTTAGGTACTTTTATTTTGTGTAGAAATGTGTTACACATTTCTAAAGATAATGAACTCTCTTTCTAACATGTTTTTTTTTGCACTCAATTCTGTATTTTACAGCCATAGTAATTTTTCCCATATTTATCGTTCCCTCGTAATTAGCCTATAAAAGAAATAAGAATACTCGCATTGAAAATTTATAATCAAATTCAGAGTAAGCCCAAGAAAAACTCATTTCGTAATACTTTTATTGCGTTTTTAGATACGTAATGTTTGATTTTGAAATGTTCTATCCTACAAACCAATAATTAGGTGAAAATAATTTGAATCAAAATTTTACGGTGAAATTCGGGAACATGTTTATATTATTACAGACAGGGATCCAGAATGAAAAACCAATGTAAAAGAATTAGATTTGCAGTTTGCTTTTGAGAATAATTTTTTTTTTTTTCGTATAAAGTAGAACTTTTTCAGAATTGAATTTTCTGATACCTCAGTATCAAAAATTTTCCATAAATTCAATTTTAAATTTGAGATTTTTTAGAGAATGTTTAGAATTTTATCTACATTTTAAGCGTATACTTCTTGTAATTATATATAATTTTCTTCAATAAAGACATTTTGGGCCCGATAGCGTTTTCTGAAACATTATGTACTCATATGAATTTTATGTTAAAATATTTAGAGCCCTAGGGGTACGAGATAATAATTAATATTCCAGAAATTGGAAAAATTTCTGATAGTGCATGCATGAAAGGAAAATTTTAGCGAGTGTCTCAATTCAAATTCTGAAATTTTCAAAATAAGGGAAACTCTCTACTGTACTCACAAGATGTTGCAGCTGTTTCCGCAATAATGTCAAGTCTCATAAGAACAACAGACTCGAAAATGTTCACTTTTTTCTCAGGTTTGAGATCGAAAATGTCAAATTCAAAAAAAAATTGTTCGTTTTGATCGCTGTGGAAGGAGGCACTAAGACGAGGCTACAAAATTATGAGTCCGATTTTTTCATCATTAGACATGTTAGAGAGACGTGTTCAACAAATTTGAAATCAGTTTCGAATTTTGAGTAAAAGAGAGTCAATTTCGATATTCTAATTGGAATTATCACCGACATTTTAAATAAGCATAACACGAGAATATCCGGTATGTCATTAGATTAATTTCTTAAGTTCTATATCACGCGGGCCAGTCAAAATATCCAAATTTCGAAGAATTCCAGAAATTTTCCCAGCCTTTCTGGAATGGTGGGATGGTGAGACATAGTAAACAAAATACTGAAAAGAAGTCGAGCATTCTATTAAAATCAATTCTTTAGGAGGTAAAGGAAGGACTGGGGAAGGAGTTGCTGATTTTTCAAATTTCATCTGATTTTTCATCCGACCCCTCTTTGGGTGGCAACACCCGAATTTCACTCTCGAAATAAGCATAATTGACTTTACTCGAAAATTACCAAAAATAAGTTCAGAGACCCTTCAATTCTATGCAACCACATTCATATGGGAATTTATGAAATTTCTAAGGCACATCTCCCTCCTTGGTACTACAATTTTGAATTTGCAGCTAAACAAATATCAAAATAAGAATTCTGTGACACTGAAGCACCCCCCCCCCCCTCATTACGTATCTCAATAGTATTTCGAAAGAAATTTTGGAGTTGATAAAATATACAAAAATTACATCAGACTGAGAATTGTGGCATCAAGAGAAGAAGCTAAAGTCGAAAATATCAGAAAACGCAGTCTAAGGGTGCCAAAGTCACCAAATTCATTTATGATAATATCGTGACTCTATTTTTGTAAATGGCATCTAGAGAGGGAGCAGGGGGATCAGCTAAAATTGAAAAACTGAGAAATCAATACAATATAGCCATCGCTTCTGGGGGTTTTGGGGCCTCTGAAGTCATTTTTAATGTCAGCTTACTCCTAAGCTGAAAATTGTAGTATTAGAGGCAAGGGCAAGGTCAAAAATGTCCTAAAATACGAGTAAAACATGGACATCAAATATAGGATTTTCGCGGTCGCTAGATTCAATTTTTACTTTATTTTGACTCTGTTTTTAATGACTGAAGCATCTAAAGATAAGGAGAGGAGTCAAGATTGAAAATTATGGCAAATATAACATACATATCATTTTTAGGGTCACTGAATTCATTTTTGATGTCAGTTTTACTCAGACCTGAAAACTGATAGGACAAGGCTGAAGCATGTTATGCAAGATGAGTATAAATTGAAGGGTATTGAAAGTTACTGAAACCGTTTTTAGGATCATTTCGACTGTTTAATTATAACTATGACACTGGAGGAGCGGGCAGGAACAAAAATTAAAAAAAAAACAAGACATATATCGCATACATTATTTACTGAATATTACGCCGTCAAAAAATTCTTCTCCAACATAAACTCTGTCCAGGAACGTACCGATAGAGGGGGGAGGCAGCAGGGGACAACCCCCCCCCCCGGTAGGAATTTTTCACTCAGCACTTGGAAAAATTTATCATTTCAGTCAGGCAAGTTGGGAAAATCCAACAAATTGAAAGGTTTATTCTTTCTTTTGTTTTGATACCTGGGAAAAGGTGGGAATTGAGTTGATAAGTTGGGAAAACCCCACAAAGTCAAAAGGTTTTTCTTTTTGTGCATTGATGCTTAGGAATTTTATCAGTTGGAAAAACCGAATAGGTGAAAAGGTTTTTTTTTTTTGCTTTGATACTTGGGAATTTTGAGTTGAGTCAGTTGAAAAAATCCAACAAGTTGAAAGGTTTTTTTTTTTGCTTTGATACTTTGGAATTCTGAGAGTTGAGTCAGTTGGGACTTTCACAATTTTTAATCCCCCCCCCCCCCGGAAAAATTCTTTGGTACGTCCCTGACTCTGTCTATGTTAATTGTACCTTAATGCTGCTGATGCAGATATCAGTGAGGATGTTGACGATCCACGGTCTTGAGGAGAGATGAGATGCACCATCACTTAATCATAGTGATGATTAAAATGATTCACTTACTGAAGATTGTATAACAAAATCAAATCGCAAATACATTTTCTAATTTTTTATATTTCTTCAACTGATGAAATGGCAAAAAAATTATTGTTTTATGATTTCTAATTATGCTCGCGAGACTTCAGCTGAGGATTGAAAGTTTTAAAGAGAGATACAATTGGAGAAAAAACGGTTAATATAAAAAATTGAGCATTACATATATGTACTTATCAACTACTTTTATCATTCTGACATAATTAAGCCATACCCCAAACCTCAGTGCCATTATTTTTAATTTCACGTGTACTGAAATAGAATTCAGCAACCTCCAGAACCAACAAATAATGTACGTAAATACTGTTTTTCTTCAAAATTCAGTTGAAACCATTTTTCTTAATATAATAAATATAGAGTCAAAATTATCATAAAACGATTTCAATGACCCCAATACCTTACGTTTAATACCGATATTGAATTTTAAAAGTGTTTTGTACTTGTTTTCTCCTCCTGATACCACAGTTTTCAACTTAGGACGAAACTGACAGCAAAGATGAATTCAGCGACCCCAAAACTCCTTGTATTAATGGGTATACTGTGTTTTTTATTATTCCCCAATTTGGCTCTCCCTCCTCAGATGCCACAGTTATGAAAACACGGCCAAAATAATATAGAAAATGATTTCAGCGACCTTAAAAAATCCTGTATTATATTTTACAGTTTTGACTTTAATTCCCACCCCTGGTGCCACAGTTCTCAACTTGAAGGCAAACTGATATCAAGATTGTATTGGGGTTCCTCAATTACCTTTCAACTACTATCCCGATGGAATTTTAGTACTTTTAATCAGCTCGAAAACGTCTCCTAAAATACTGCCTGTGAAAACCATTGAAACACAACAAAACTGATTTCACATGTACGGTGACCGCGTGGGGGCTGGGCGAATGGAGACAAAAAATTCACAATGATGGAAGGATATTGCTATAATTTGAACGCCTTCTATTCCAAAAACTCCTTGAAATAAGACAAAAAAAAAACGATTTGTTTCTATAAAGTCTGTGCCAAAATATGCTGCTCGAAGGGTTATTTTGAACTTCCTATATGCGAGATGTTTCTGGAATAGACACGAACCGAAGAACCGGAGACCATTTTTATGAAGAATTCGGTGCAGAACAAAAATGGATATTTTCGAAGAAAACCGATTTTGTGGAGTTCTAATCCTTATACCGGCTGTATAAAAAGTTAGCAGAAGAGGTAGGAGTACGGACTTCTAGTATGTACGGACTTCTAGTATATTAGTTATTACGTCGCCCTCCGCAATTTTCAGCAAACTCTCGCTTGGTACCCCTTATTTCTTTTTAATTTCCTTATTTGCCTAGACTAAGCACGGCGAATCTCTTGAAAAATGTTGAAAAGTCATCAAGTTGGTCTTGGCGAACATGAATGATGAATGTACTACCATTGTGTCATTACTCAGTCCGTCTTATCAAAATTGGTTTTGCACTTGAAAGAGATGAATCGCTTTTTTCGCGTTAATCTTAGATGCTCTGTCCCTTGCTGGAGACCTATGAGGACGCTCTGACACCGAGCACCCGTGAAAGTGGACGCATATTACCCCCCCCCCCCCAGCAGACACTAATACTTATTTAGTAATTACTACCTTATCAACTGCAGTGCATCTAGGCATTTTCTTTTTCTCTTCATCGAGATGCTTAAAAACCAATATCGCATTTTTAAAATGCCTATACTTAATTAATTCGTTATTAACTCGCTTGAAAGTTCTTCCTAGCAATTTCGTAAAGCCTCAGGCTTTCAGAACGATTACAGTAATTATTCGACTGTATTATGCATTCACGGTAATCTGAGCGTGACTTTACAGGCCTATGCGGAATACATTGTCCATGCTTATACCTAATAATCTTATTTATTAGCTCCGAATAATAAGGCGGTTAAATTTGCGTTAAATACTACGAGTATAAGGTAATAGCTAGGTTCGGTGGAAATTATAAATCGAAATCACGATCCCCGTGGTGAATAAGTTCGAAAACATTCCGATGCGATGAGTGGGTCAATTTTTTATTATCGAAGTTGATATGTAAATTTTACGTTCTGCATTCGGTGTTTGGTTCATCTCTGACACGTGATTTTGAACGATCGTATGATCATACTTATATCTCTGGCTATATAACGTCTACGTCTCGATCGTATATCCTCTAGCTAGATAACGTGTACGTCTCAGAAAGTGGTTGATAATCCATACTCGTCATTCATAGAGTTCGATCCACACCCGATAATATAATTGTTTAAGCTACCTTGTACTTCTGTAGCATGACCGACCGACGCCGGTTTTCAAAAGTACTAATATACTATACACCACAGTTGCTACTCAATTAATCAGCTGAAAGAGGAGTCACGTGTATCTTTTACACGACATATCTTCATCAAGGTTGTAAAAAAGAAGTGTGATTATTGGTATTTACTATTTGTTTATAGGTAAGACGGGCGTCTGCTTAATTACCGAAGCGGTGATGAGATCGTCGAACCCAGACAGGTACCTAATTAATTTCATCGTGTTGGATTTGCAGTACATAAGGCTGATAAAGAACGGGAAAGGCGGAATTTTGAATGTTAATGTAGGTGAATGGAGTACTTCACGTCACTTGAAAAAAGCACGTACGCAGAGGTACTTGCATAAGGAAAACAAATTCAAAATTTGCAATGTTACGACATAATATACAAGATGTTCCGTTGCCATCCTTCTGTAGGAGGACACAAATTGTTTGAAAATATGATGCATGCTCAGCGGATGCCGTGTGTATGCCTTGTACGAGGCCGAATTGAACACTTTCGCCGCTGTAGGCAACCGAAAAATCGCCGCCCCAAGAATTTCACTTCGGTGGCCTTCAAAAAGCCCTTGATCTCTTTTTTAGGGTCGGCTACGAGCAGCTGAGCCTATATTGCAATCGAAATTTTTCTTCTCATTTCTTTTCCAGTATGAGTTGAATCACAGTTCAGTTCAGTCTTCAGTGTTACGTCATTTCAGATGTGTAAAGCTCATCAGTTTTCAATAGTGTTCATTGATCCGAGTTACAATTCAGTTCAGTGACGCTTCATTTTCAAAGTATAAAATCAATTAGTTGAAAATGATAAAAGTAATTACAAGCAACAATTTCGATTTTATTAGGGTCAGTAATGAGCCTCTTGCAATCATCTTTTTTTTTCTCTGCACATTTTTTCTTCTTCTGTAGTGCTCATTCATCTTGATCTTCAGTACTATGCGAGCTGCGAGAGTCATTTTCCGTGTATAGAGCCAAGGCGATGATAATAATGAAAATGAAAAATAAAAATTAATGTATCTAATTGATATTTCAGAATTTACTTATGACTAGAGTATTGTGAGTTTCGCATTTTTCTACAAAAGGAACTAGTTCCTCAAGGAAAGTGAAGAATTAACTGGATTTAAGAGAGGTAAGTGTATTGTTTGTTAATGTGAAATGGGTTCTCAGTTTTTAATGTAGAATTTCTTTGAATTGAACGAAGTACACGTGCAAAGTTCTGTGGTACTTTTATCAGTAAATTTTCCAAGGAATAATGCGATGTGAATTACATACGCCTCATAAGTATGGTAAAAGTATTAATGGTAATTTTGGTATTCTGTTTCAGGTTTCGAGGGATAAAACCTAGCGTTGTGGTTGTCTTCACCAGAAGAGGAAACAACTGCACTACCCACTGTGGCGATGATGGGAATGTAATTGTACAATGGAATCGAAATCAAATTTTGTAGCCTGTTGTTGAATTCTTGAATATAGTGAAGATATTCATCATGAGGATGTATATTATGTATAAATTGCGATAGATTGTTTTTGTTTTTTGATCACCATGTCAATGCTGAAACATATAGTTATGATGAACACATGTACTTCCAATGTTATTGATTGAAGAGTATACCTTCTCGGCCATCATGAAGAAGAAGATGCAGACGGAGTGGTCGAGACAGAGGGCTGGCGATTCACAAAGCTCGGCCCACACCATCGAACAGGAGGAGAACTCTGTACCATCCTAGAAGAGCTGCTGCAGCCGCGTTGCGGACCCACCGGCAGGGCTCACCCGTCGTCACCACCTGCCTGCGTCGACACACGGACCAAGACGAGGAGGTGAGGGGTGAGTGAAGAGAGGCATCGCGTCTGGCCGTGAGGGACCAGAAATTTCCAGGCGAGCATTCAGAGAGTGCGGACCTCGGTCAGTTGGGAACCCCATGGTGGCCCTGGTAGGACGCGCGCACCGTTCCGGCACTAGAAATGGGGGCTCAGGCCCGGCCCCAAGGCGTACCTTCGGTCACTGACACGATACTCGAAAGGGTAGTTCCTGTGGCCGGGGGTGCAGTGCCATAGGGGCCACTTTGGCATGCGTGCATCGCCATACGTTCCACCACACCATACCTTCCTGTTGACAGAGTGATAAGTGATAGAGCTGCGCCACTGCAGTCTGCAGCTTTGCAATGTGAAAGTGTTGCCGACTCTCTTCGAGTAGCAAAGTCACTTGTTTTATTTCTGAAAATACAAAAAAGTTATTTCTTTATCTTGCTGCCCCAATATTGTGCACGTTTTGTTTCCTTCGTATTAAGACCCAAGACAATGAAAAATAAATCATAATATTTACTAAGAAGTCCTATACCTAAAAATAATTGGAGACCTGATTTATAAAGTGCCCTTAGTCCAAGATTACCGAAGTCGGATTTTTAGCGTCATCTGGTGGAGAAGGTCATAGCGCATCTTCTGGATGTTACAGATTATTTTTTTCTCACGTAAACCCAAGATTCTTATAACAAGAGGTTAGCTCATTTAGCAAGGCGCGAAGACGTCACTGAAGTGTCAATCACACAGGAAGCTTACGGGAATACAACTTTGAGCTAACCTTCTCTATAGGTATAAGAGCCTTGGTGAACCAGGATAAAACTCGAATTTATGTATGTTCTAAGGAAAGCTGATAAGAATAAAATCATACTGTTTATGTTTACCAAGCTAGATACTGTAGACCGAAGGTTCCCAATTTTTTTTTTTTTTGTCACGGAACCCCAATTGATTACACTTTTCTTAGCGGAACCCTATTTTGATAACAAAAAATAATTACCTTGTAGTTTGTATATTTTCATGTTTCATTTGAAAAGAAAGAATAAATGCAAAAATGAAAAACAATTATTTTATGTATTATAATATATTATACAGGGTTAGTCGGTTTTCCTTCCGCCATAGGAAAACTCGTACTTTTTCGCGAAACCAGGTGCACGTTGTTTCGCCAGGCGAGCGGTCTCTTTGACAAGAATTTCATGGGAAATATTCGGGGAAAACTCCGATGGCTTTTGAAGAATTTTATCAAGAATCTTCAGGAAACATTTTTTAAATCTTCGAAGAATTTCATCGGCAGTCTTCGACAAAAATCTTCTATTCAGGAAAAATTTGCGATAGTTTTCAAAGAATGTCATCCGACATCATTGAAAAATATCTCCAATGATTTCAGGCGAATTTTTTCAGAATGATTCCAAACAATCTTATCAGGAATCATCGAGAGTATCTCTGATGATTTTTGAAGGATATCTCGGAAAAAATTTTGTTGCTTTTCAGAGATTTTCGTCAAACATATTCGGGGAAAATCCCTAATGATTTGTAAGGAATTAGTCAGAAATCTTGGGGAAAAAATGTGATGATTTCCGGAGAATTTTCATCGGAAATATTCAGAAAAAAGTCCAGTGTTTTCCAAAGAATTTCCTCGAAAATCGCCGGGAAAATGTTCTGATAATTTTTAAAGAATTACATCGGAAATTTTCGGAAAACTACTCCGATACTTTCCGAAGAATCTCATCGAAAACTTTTAGAAAAAATTTCCAATATTTTCCAAAAATGTTCTTTCTGAAGAAAACCTTCAAGAATCACCGAAGGTATTTCTCAATGATTTCTGATAAAATCCTTTCGAATAATTGGAGAGTTTTCCTGAAATCATCGGATAATGTTTTTCAATGAGATCCAATAAAATTCGTTGAAAATGATCGGAAATTTACCCTTAATATTTTCGATAAAGTTCGTTGGAAATAATCTTTGAAAATCAAAAGAATCATCCCGAATATTTTTCATGAAATTCCTTGGAAATAATCCAAGGTTTTTTCTGAAGATTTTCGGTACAATTCTTCAAAACTGTTGGTGTTATTCCCCGAGTGCTTTCGATAAAATTTTCCAAAAATTTTCAGGAAATTTTTTGGAAAACAATGGAGATTTTTTCTAAATTCTTACGAAATTATTGGATATTTTTCCCGAAGATTTACGATGAAATTCTTCGGAGACTATCGGACACTTTTCCAGAAGATTTTTTCATGAAATTCATCAGAAACCGTCGGAGTTTTTCTCCGAATATTTCCCATGAAATTCTTGAAAAATTGTCTGGAAATTTTCTCGAAGAATGCTGATGAACTTTCTTGAAAACATTGAAAATTTTTGAGATTCTTCGGAAATTATCGGAGTTGTTTTCCGAAAATTTCCGATGCAATTCTTTAAAAATTATCGGAAAATTTTCGAGGAAATTCTTCGAAGATTTAGAAAATTTTTCCTGAAAATTCTTGATAAAATTCTTCAAAAGCCATCGAAGTTTTCCGCTCGTGTATCCGCGCCTTTACATGCGCTCGTGCGGCAGCGCGGTTGTGATTTTTTTCTACGAACGTTTAATTTATTCAAGTCTTGGACTGAACGCGGAACCCTTGTGACTCTTCTACGGAACCCTAGGGTTCCGCGGAACATCTTTCGGGAAACGCTGCTGTAGACACGTGAGATTTGTATAAGTGAACGATGTTTCAGACTAAGGGCAGTATGTGATAAGAAGTTACGTGAGCTCTCGGTGAAAATTCTATGACCTATCGAAATATTTTACACGTACTTGCATGATCGAGGTTTGGAAAGGGTGACGCCACTTAACATAGCCTAGAACATGTTCCATACGCATTATCCGGACCGAAAAGACGAAAATGTTCCACTATCGGGACGATTTTGGGACGATAATACACAAATAGAATTTTCACCGTGAGCTTACGTGTTTTCCTATGACAAACTGCCCATAGTCCATGACTTTTCCCACTTTGCGGTCCTACTGCTCGAAGACTACCGACAGTTTTCAAACGTTGACAGTGTAGAGTGTAGCTACAATAATTGTCAAACTCCAGTCACATTGTTACACATTTTCAATGACTGCATAGCTTATATCTCCCGTTTCCATTCAATGTCTATAGCTCATTGGGCGACAAGAAAGAGCAAATTAACGTCTTTTTTTAATTTCTTAAGGATACCAAATTATACCTATTATTGTAACTAAAAGTTTATTTGTATTAACAATATTTACTTTAAATTGAATGTGCCCTACTCTTGTTATTCGTATATTTTTACTGTTGTTATTATTCTTGTCAATTGTATGTATCCGTTTATGTGTAAACTCATTACAATGTTCAAACAAGGTACTACTAACAATATGGACGTAAGAGACAGATATTGTTAAAATACGTCGTTAAATAAAATTCTTTCAGTTTAGTACAATAATATCCTTGACTTCCCATTAAAACCATCAACTCAGGGTTACCAACCTCTCACAAAGAATGGGAAGGTTTTTCGATTTTCCAAACTTTGCTGTTTAGGAAGGACTAAGTACACTTTGTAAATCAGGTCTTCAATGGTCAGTCTTTTTTTTTTTTTTTTTTTTTTCCAGCTTTGAGTAAACAGTTTCTTCTATGATATTTAGAACCACGCTCTAGTCCGCCCACCTGTGGGGATAAGTATCTGCCACCTTTTTCTACGTTGTTCTATCCAAGGCATTACTAGACCAGTGTGAGCCTGAAAGCCCACACATCGCACTATTTCGTCAGCCTATCTGGTTGCCGGTCTACCTCTTTCCCTCTTTTTGTCGAGTGTGATCCAAGGTGTTGCTACTTGATCCTATTTGTTTGAGTCCCCCGTCGCCATACGTCCCACGTAATTTAACTGAAAGCTTTTTGACGGTATGACCTATACTATGAAAGTTGGTTTCACTTTTTATTTCTCTCAAGCTGGTCCTGTCCCTCCGCCTGATATTCTTCAGAATTTCCAAATTTACACCCTTCTTGTGTGTCATCAGTTTAGTTTTCAGACTCATCCATGCTTAGACCAAATCTGGCATCCGCAGCCTTCAGCTCACTTTCCATTTTGACCAAATCTGTAAGGTTATCACTTATTAATATGATATCATTTGAGAAACGAAATTATTGAGCGTTTCTCGCTAACTTTTAGTCCCAACCATTCCCAGTCCAATGTTCTGAAAACTTTCTCAATAATGCTGTTGAAGATATTGGAGAAGAGAGGGTCTCCCTGCTTAACACCCCTTGAAATACTAAATGTTTCCCCTTTTTTATCTAGTTTCACATAATACTTTAGATTTAGCGTGTACTTTTGATTTAATTTGACAATCTCATTAGAGACTCGATGCTTATGAAGAGCTTCCAACATGCAACATATGACACAAAGTCGAAACTCACCTTAAAATTATGTTCTTTTCTTTTTCTAGAATTCGGTTCAGGGTCTGGATATGGTCCATGATCGAATATTTTTCTAAAGTAAGTTTACTCGACCAGTTTGTTAAAATCTAGTTTATTATAGATTCTTTCTTTCAGAATTTTCATCGGAATTTTCTTAGAAAAGGTTCTTTAATACTAATTTGGACGGATTTAAGATTATTTGAGCCTCTTCAAGGCTTTTCCAAACACGTTCACTTTCAAATTTATTTGGGGCATTATCAAACCTTCAAGATTGTTCCAAACATATTTAAGACACTTGAAGACGATTTCAGGCTTTTCTGACAGTAAGAGATTGTTTTTTAGACTGTTTCAAATTCATTCAAGCCTTCCGAAGCTCATTGAAGCTTGTTAGTGCTCTTTATGGGAGCACGCTAAGATTCTTTACAGACATTTTCTTTCCCGGTTACGACTCGCCAACATTCTTATAGATTGTAGTTCTAAAAGAATTTGTAAAAAATCCTTTAAAAAGAAACAACTGAAAAACCTCCCGAACTTTCCGTTCCCTGGGCGACGACTAACTTATTTATATCTTACTATGAAATTAAGTATAAATAATATTTACATTAAAGTGTAATTTTAAAATTATATTTATCATCTAAATAAATATAAAGTTCTCTTCTCATCACGTTTACACAATGAAAAAGAAAGAAAGTATTTATAAATCACTTTTTTGGGTTAAAGCGGAATAGGTCCTTGAGATTTCTATGAAAGTCTTTTTTCAAAACGAGACAAGTGGGCGACGTGTTGGAGGAGATTTGAATTGGAAATACTGAAACAGGGTAAAAATTCAATCTACGAGTACTTATCTTTACAAGTGAGCGAATCCTCAAAGAACTCTTTAAAGATTGATTTCTTTAGCACACTTTATATATGTAAAAAAAAAAATCTATTTTGAGTCTTCTTACGGTATTTAAAATATCCGAAGGATGTCTATGAATTTTAGCCATCATTTTCGCGAAGGGCTTGGCGATATTTGTGGAATACTCTATATATTTACGCATGGAGACTGAACCAGCCGTTATTGAACTAACCTTGACTCGATAACTCGACTGTTCTGGAGTGAAGATTTCATTGGCTAGTGAACTTCGACTCTAAGTCGCGAAGTAGCATTTTCGAGTTGACTCCAATTGTGTAACTCGCTGCTTTTTCAAAAGAAAGAAGAAGAAAAAAAAAGACGGCTCCAACTTATTAAAAATAACGACACTGAATCGACTCTCGACTTCGAATTTCTCTGAATTTAGATACATAAAAATGTTCAGAACTCTTGAGTTACTCGGATTTCTCTTAAATAGTAAAGAGATACCTAATCGTTCAGGTAAATCAGGAAAATGGAAAAAAATTTTTGATAACAAGTGGAAGTTAAACCTATCAATTTTTCTTATTTCCTACCTCACTCATCCCCTTCCCTGGTACCTTAGTTTTGGAGCTAGCTGAAAATCGAATTCCACGACCTCGAAACCCGAAGAAACGAATCGTATACTATCCCTCTTCGTCACGCATTCCAATTACAAAGTCTTTCATTTTTTTCAGTACTTTTTTTATTTTGTTTTTATTTTTTATAATTTCCATCTTTTTCACTTCATAATATCAATTTTTCTTATTTCTAATGACACGAAAAATGAATTAGGCGTAATGAAAAAATATGAGCAGAAAAAAAGTACTAAAGACGAAAACAATAGTTAGAAAATGAATACATCTTCCTTTTTCCTTTTTAGGGGTGAGGGGGAGTTCTTCTAACATGCATTACGTTACAATTTATGTTGTGTTTTGGGTCTCTTTAAAATCCAGTTTTTGTACTCGTTATGTTAGGGTTTCCATCCATGCTTTGTATTCTCACACAACGATGAGCCAACTCTCTTACCGCGCCAGACATATTGCATAACCAGAACGCCTATCATCATAACAAGATTCGGTTTATTTCGTCTTAGCTATGCCATCAGATCGGTAAAGAACGGATGTAGACATTCGCAGCGTAAGCAATGGAATAATTATACTCAAAAATAAGGAATTGTAATATAGTGCTGATATTCTCTTTTCCTTTTTTGGAAATCACCTTCACGGTTTTTGGTTCTACTGTCTGATTCGCGTGAACTAAATAAAATGGTGGAACGGGACTCTCAATACTCAAAAATTGTATCCATTTGCAAAATTTCAAGCAAAAAATCTACAGAAGCAAGACTTTTTCCCCCTTTATATTACTTGAGGATTCCAGTTAGTATTTAACTTGAAAATTCTAGTCGGGAAAACCAAATTTCCATACAGAAGAATTGGTTTAGTACACTCTCGATTGCCTTGTTATGTGAATTGACTCTTCTTCCCTCCAACCTTTAATAGTTTTCACCGTTATCCTCATAGATGATAGTTGTAATCATTTAATTACATATTAATTGAATACAACCTTAAACTGGTAAGTCCATTAATTGCACTATTCAATAAAATAGTATTGGTCAATTTTTTCACATGAATTTTCATCAGCGTCAGAGTTAGAGCTTAGCTCTCAAACCCTACTGGAGCACCAAAGAAATTCATGTTCATCCTAAATACCCCTCTTTTTTAGGAATGTAAGCACATGCACTGGACCTGTTTACTAAGGTGGAACAAAATAGTATAATGATATGATATATACAAAAGCTTCTCGTACATCTATCATATTACAAAATTTTCTCAAGAAACTGCGCAAAAAAATTATGAGCTTCCTCAGTGATTTGGAGGTGTCAGGAAAAGATCAATAATTTCCTCGAAAAAATATTTTTGCTCGAAAGAACTTTTCTTCATCAAAAACAAGTCTCTCGCGTCCCTCTGGACAGAGCCGGCAATTTAGAATTTCTTCGTGTGGAGCAAGATTTTCTCTCAACAAGGGTGTATAAAAACAAAAAAAAGTAAGGTTTTGTAATTTTTAGGGCTAAAAAAGGGAGAGGGAGGGGGTAATTTTTAAAAATAAACCGAATTCCTCATTCACCTAAGAGTGATCGAAAAAATGAATGTTCATTTTATATTTGTGTATAGAAATTAAAAACTAATATATGTATTAACGATGAAAGAAGTTTTTAAAATTAATAAAAAAACAAACAAATGCTAAAAGCGTAAGAAGTTTTTTCCCGAAAACGTAGCGCGTAGCGCTTCGAATTTTATTAGCAGAGATCCATTTATTAATTAATAGATTATAATCTATTTCATTCATAATATATAATCCGAATAAATGTTTAAATTTGCAACATGATTCAATCTTTCTTGCTTTAACATAATCTGTTGATGGTTTTTAAGTTTTCTTAAGCTTGAAAAGGATCCTTCGACCGCGTGCAGGTTAAGGCAGGTACACGAGGAATCTTTTTTGGTCTTGGAAGAACAGGTTCGTCCAATTTTAAACTTGACGAGTTCTGAACACATGAAGTCCAAAATTTCGAGAAGCCGGAGTCATATGTATTACTTGTAACACATGGTCACGATCGTTTCAATTTTATTGAATAATTTGTACACAAAGTTGCGATTTTTGAACCTGACCAATTTTGAATGGTACCTACCATTTGCAAAACTGCTGTACTAGAGAAGCAAAATTTCAACTTATGTAATAAAATTTTCTACCGATTTGGTCTTTTACGCTGTTTTATTACCACTACACTCTAATTTTGTTCAAGTTTTAAGCACATAATCCGATAATGTCTCAAGTCGAAGCTTAAGCTGATTTTTGAGTGGCTTTTAATTGCTTCAGAAGCCAGTCGTTGCATTCTCGATCAAGGGCAAAGCAAGTCATAACGGAAGAGCTGAGTCACTGCATGATTGGCTCTTTCAAATTTTTTATTTTTTTATCACTTATCAATGATTCGGATTTTGTCAAGAATGAGCTGGTAGGTTAACTAAAATTCAATTTGGAAATACTGTAGAACAGCAGAATTTCACTGCCATTATAAAATAATGTGATTTTTGAATTCTACGGTCAATTTCATATTGAATGGACTATAATGTCGAGTAAAATTGCCGACTTATTGAAAAAAAATTCTAAAAAACCGATAGTGAAACGCTCAGACAAACTAATGATAAGAACAAAAAGCCAAAGCTAAGCTGATGATAAATATTCTAAGAAACTGTTAAGCTGAAGCCAAAGTTTAAGCGCATCGCGATCCACTTTCTATCCGTGGTTTTAAGCAGACCATCTAATACGCGTTACCAAAAATCAAACTGATGCAGTGTTACTGACCGAATTTAAATTTTAGGTTAAAAAAAGCTTAAATAGTTGAAAATGAGAAAATTTGGCAGCTCAACTTATTGTTTAATTGATAAGTTTTCATTTTAAAATTTTTGGAATTTTCCCGTGTAGAGCAAAACACTTCTTTTAGAATTCCGTGTGGAGCACATGCACCAGGGCATATATTAAGTTGCCGGCGTTACCTCTGGACACTCGTCTCTTTGGTCACTGATGCAATACTCGAAAGGATAGATTCTAAGGCCGGGGATGCGGCGTCTGGGGAGCCACCTTGGCATGCGTGCATCGCCATACGCTCCACCAAAACTACTCCCGCCTTCCGAAATACACTTTTTTTACGGGGAAAAAAATCCCGCGGAGAAAGAATTTTTAACTGAAATAACATATTTTCTCTCTCTAAAAAAAAAAAAAAAAAAAAAAAACGCATATCAAAAAACATATCCCTCCGGTTCTAAACAGAAAAAGAATCGTAAAAAAAGGGGGGGGAAAACCTTACTTCTTGGAAAAGAAATTCCTCCCCATTAAAATAAATGGACACATGAGAAGTTCTTTTGCCCTCACCAGGGACGAAACTATTGGAGGGTGTGGGTGTTGGATCCCCCCCCCCCAATATTTTGACAGTCGGTAAATCTTGAAACTGTTCATTTGAATTTTTTTTTTCTTATGATTTTTTTTTTTTTCAATTAAAAAATATTTCGATTAAGAAATCGGCAAATTTTTAGTTTTCAAAACATATTTGTCGGCAAATTTTCTTCTCCACCTCCCCAAACTGAAAGTCAAATTTAGTTTCTGAAAATGGAGTACCCTGGACTCCTGTCAGAGACTAGTCAGTCAAAAGCCGAAGGTTTCAAGCTAAGTATCGAACGTTATCTGAAAGGTTGAAACAAAGGTGATATGTGGAAGACATTTCGAGAACCTGAAATTCGGTAGCAAACGTTGAATTTCGAATTTTAATGACTATTCTGTTTTTACTAGATCCTCTGTTTGACCCAGAGACTGAAATTTGAGAAAGTTGAACATTTTATTAAAATCTAAAAGTTGAAAGCAAAGTACTTATTTTTCCATGTCACAAGCTGAATCCGATAGCAAATGTTCTACTATTTAATTTACGGGCTTTGGTTCTGGTGAATGTAGTAGAGAAATTTAGTCTGGAACAAAAGTCAAAACTCCGTGTGCTTTTCCCATAAGAACGAAAGGGAGCTTGTGGCACGGATTCCCCTAATCCAATCGACCAGAAACTTTGTAGGTTTTTTTTTTTTGATTGATTTTATTGAAACCAATTTAGGAGACGAATCAGAGGAAATTCAGAAAAAAATACCACCAAGAGCAAATAATGACCACCTTAATGTGTAAGTATTCCTAACATCCTTCTTACCCTCCCAGGCTAGGGTATGCTCATGTGCGCAAATGTGAGTGCTTGGGGGACAAGGTTCCAATCTGCATTTGCAGGGACGAAACTATGGAGGGGGTGAAACCCCCCAATAATTTGGCAGTCGGTAAATTTTGATCTCCCTAAATCGTAAACGAATTTTCAAATTTTGTAATGAGTTCTTCTTGAAGTTCAAACTTCTGAAGGCAAGCTACGAATATTGAGTAAGTTCAATAAAATTTAAGCCGCGTTTCCTTATTACGCACCTTCCGAAGGCGGCTCGGATTTCTCCAAAAAATCTACATATTTTAAAATACATATTGTTGGAATAATGAAGCTCAAGCCCCCCCCCCCCCCACCACCACCACCACCAGCAGAAATATCACGCATAATTGTCACTGATTTTTTACATTCATAATTTTTTTCATTCATCACAGTGCCCATGCATCATGACTTACAGTCAGTGGCAGATCTGGAATTTTATTTTGGGAAAGGCTGAACTTTCAACAAATTTGAAGATCATATTACATCATGAGTCGGGGCGTATACTTATGTATTTGTGAAATAGGGCGAGTAGGGTGGTCCTTTTTGGCAATGTCAAAATTTTTTCAGGTACACCCTGTCTTTGATTTCCAAAAAAAAAAAAATCAATCCCCATTAAAATATTTCTGATTTTCTTATTACATTTTGAGGGTCGCTAGCGAAAAGTTTCGAGTTATACGTGTATAATTGACAAGAGATGTTGCTCACAGTAGTGAATTCTGACAAAAATATTTTTTTTTTTTTAATGCCAACCAAACTCACAAGTATTCCAAAAGACCCCTCTTCTTGACTCAGGACAGGAGACGTCTCTAGATTTTCTTATCTCTTTTTCGGGTAATTTGAAAACAGTGAAATTAGAATGAAAAAAACAATTTGAAGATGGAAGTTGATTTATAGACAGTGATGTTACAAGGTTTTCTCATGAGGTACAAAAATTTGAGTCCGCAAAGAAAAAAGGAAAAAGAAAATGTCTCATCTCCAGATGCTATGAGTCAACGAACTGAAAATCTCGTATATCTCGTCTCTGATCAAAATGCCTTTTTGTTTTGGTTCCCAGTTCCCTGACTTTTCCCTAACTTCCCCACACCTCTAAAAGGTGGCTAAATGAAGTTACAGGGCGGGCGAAAAGATGTGCACAGTCTTCAAATTTTTGTAACTTTGTTACGAAAAATATGGACATAAAAACAGAACTAAGATATTATAAGAATCGGGAAATCTTAATTTATTTATTTCTCTTCAGCTTCAATCACTTCAAAGGACAACACATGAAAGTACACTTTTGGAAGCTCGTTAAATGCAGTAAGCTTTTTCCAGAAATATTTCTTAAAATTCCCGACTTTTCCCTAATTTTTCCAAAATTTCAAAATTCTTTGATTTTTTTTAGACGTTTCCTGACTTCTTCAGAACTGGACAACCAGAACAAACAAATAATTCTTGAATTTACTTCATTGTATTTTATCATTCATATTATTACTATTATTATTATTATTATTATTATTATTCATTTTATTTGGAAGAAGGCGCAATAATACTTTGTACCCCTCAACAAAAAATTGGAGTTATAGAATGTACCACTAGCAGAGCTGTTGAAAATAAATCCAGGCCAGGGGAAAACGTAAAGAAAATAGTTGCGCAATTTTCCCCGAGTCATTCCGGAAATCATAATTTTGTACTCAAAGACCCAAAAAAAGATTAGAAAATAAAAATCAGAACCCCTAGAATGTCCAGGCTTAGGGAAATTTATCCTTTTTTCCACCATCTTTATTAGCGCCCCCTTAGATGTAATACAAATCGGGAATATTACAACTGAGATTGTTCTTTTTCAGCAAAAACCAGATGACGGAGTGCTCCATGTAAATTTTGAAAACCCAACTAGAAGAACCACCCTAAGGAGAAAAAAGTCAATCCAGAAAATAGTACAACAAATGGAATTCCCGTAAACAGAGCGGCCAAATATAATTCGAAATTGGGAGCAAAAACGTTTTAAAAATATTTCATTTCTTGTTCTCAGGTGAGTTGAATGCTCCTTTCCATATACCTAGCCTCCCTTTCTGTAGATATGACCCGGATAAGAGTTTGTTATACATTTTACTGTTATTTTAAATAAGATAATATCTAACGTAAGCTCAGTGACTTGGAAGGGGTGGTGGCTTAAACTCCAACAGCCTTTAGAATCCGCAGTTACGTGCAGTACCTATGTGACAACAAGGGTGGTGGGTAAATTCATTTCAAATTAAACTCGACTTACAGGTTACAATCAGCAGGGGGGGACTGATTGGAATCACAAATCGTAAATTAGTGTGATAAAGATTTGATCCAGACTATGAATCACAAATCACACTGTATTGCATTTCCATGACCCGAGGCCGCTTGTCAAAATTAGCAAATATTTGATCGTAAAATCACATTTTCACGCATAGATTTTGTTTTTAAAAGGGCTAAATTTAGAATGTTTTTCTAAAAACTAATGTTATTGTTTTAGGGAACTGTGATTCAACTGTACGAAGAATTTTGTTCTCAGCCCTCCCTCCTTCTCATCATAGATTCACACCATGCTTGACGCACTGACTTTATATTTTGCTCGAGATCAAGATTTGAAGAATTCTAGATGTAACCTCTGCCGCCAAAAATATTATAAATTTATTCAAAATAGGGCCTACGTGAGTTCCCCCTCTTTTATAAGGAGCAAAGCACTTCCTCGAAAATTCAAAAAGGTATCCTTTTGCCGTTTCATTCCCAGTTTTCCCACCTGTGCAGCAGAACATGATTAATTTATAACATACATATATTTTGATCAGTGGCAGTGTGGAGGGGTGCGTGCACATTCAGGTGGTATTTTTTATTAAATTTATATTTTTAAATTTTTATTTAATTTTTTTTTTGTTTTAGTTCCTACAAGAAAATGTGATGTATCTTGATGTAAAAACCTGATAGCAAACACTTTTTTGAAAAAGGAAAATTTTAGGCTATTGCGCAAAAGGGTTGACATTTTGCATAGGATTCCCCAAAAAAAGGAATTTAGTTTTCCTTTAAAACATCTAACGAATGAAGTTTTCTGGAGAAAAATGTAATCCAGCCCAAAAATTTGTTCTTCTTAACGTAACGAAAGATTCAAAAGAAAATTAAAAAAAAAAAATTCGGGTAAAGGCTGTTTGGGAGCTCTAAAATGGACCTGTTGTGAGTCTATTGATGACATTATGTCTTTTAGTTAATTTTAATCCAATAAATTTCACGCCATAAACTATTTATATAATTTCTGGATTTACTCAATCCGTTTTAACTTTTTTTTCCCACAGTATCCTGAAAGAATGCACAGGGGGGGGGGGGCGGACACACATAAAATTGAGATAAGTAGCTTCTAATACATCGATTATACAGTTTCTTGAAATTGTAAGTTCATTTCTGAGGTCCCTTTAGCTGTAACTTCCACCAAGAAGGTTCCACAGGGAGCTACAACCTGAAATATTGAAATTTATCCCTGGGGAGATCTAAGCTCAGCTTGTAATTTCCTGCAGAGTTTTTTAAGTAGGAGTAACAGGTGCAATCACCTAACGAATGAACTCAGTAACTCTAGAAATTCCAGGTTTGATATCACTGATACCACGTATACAACTTTCAATGATTCACGTTTTAATTCTCTGTGGATCTTTCTGGTAAACGCAGTGGTGGTGATACCGATGGTTTTGGGCTGGGAGCTGCCACCTAACGAAAAACCGGGGGCATTGCCCTCCAAAAATTTAGACGTTTCTTGCTTGTATGGTTCTTTTACAATGTCGTATGTGTAGCGAATTTGTATCAAAAAACAAATAAAAGACATTTTTTTGCTTTTATAGTTTACAAGCAATCAAGAAAATTTGTTACCCCTGCCCTAAAAAAAAAAGCTATCGCCACTGTCTGCGTAAGGATTACAATTAAAATAACATCCTCAGGAATGAATTCGGGATCTCAAAAAACCCTAAACCCTACGTACAATCGATACACTAGAAGCTACTAATCCAAATTTTTATGTGTTGAACCCCTGTAGATTCCTTAAGGGTGAGGTTGTGTCTAAAAAATCAAATCAAAATTAGATTCAGCGAATCTAAAACGTTGAAATAAGTTATACTCGGATATTAATTTGATAAACATTTGAGTGAAGGACGTCGTAGCCCCCCAACAGCCATATTCTGGGATCCCAGTGCATCACCTGTACGAAATTTTTTTCATGAAATTTCGTATCAGGTCTTTTGTTGCGTTAAGAAGAATGAATACCACTCTTTCTTGCGTGAGAGAAAATCCGGAGGTAAAAATGTAAAACTACACTGAATATGTCAACCAAGAATGCCAGACCCCCACCCCCGAAATGTCACTCTATCTCCGTCGATAATGATGACATAGGACATTGAAAATACGACACGAATTATATAGATTCACTGGGTCCGAACGGATGTTAATCCGTGATTTGAATAAATTTTATCCGATCTGTAATTAGTTTCGAGTGAAATTCATAAATATAATTACAGACGCTCGACGTTTTACGTTAAAAAATCTCGCAATTAGCGGCAAAGAGCGAAATACGAGGGCTCACTCGGTTAAAGAAATGTGATTCGAGTTCGAAAAGAAATCGCGAATAGTTTCGAAACTTTTATATTGTTTTCGTTTTACGCGCCAAAACTTGCGGTATTTTTCGGCCGACTGCGAAAGCACATCAGCAGTCGTTGACTGCCGGAGAGAAAAAAAAAAAAATGCGAATTACGAAAAGTCAGTTACCTGGGTTTTTTCGCCGATATGATTGTATTCGTGGAGCGCCGAGGAACTGACGAGAAAACGGATGCAAAAATGTGCGAAAAATTGACTCGCATGAGTTATCCGATCCCGCAATAGTCCAAATAAAAGAATGCACAAAAGGTAGAGCCCAGAAGCGCTATTTATGGGCTTTTCAAAAGCAGCGACCTACTGATTTGAGTCGGCGCGTGTGGCGTCATTATTAAAATTTATTGTTTTTTTTTTTCAAAACTATTATACAGCGCCTCCGTAATTTGCTCTCTTCCCGCTCGACTTTTCTTAATCATACTTCGGATCTAATGTTTCAATAATTGGAAACCGATAGAGAGCGAAACTGAAAATTAATAATATCGCTTTCAGTCTTTCGTTTCTCGATTTCGGCCGTCGTGAAGCGGCACAGCGTTTTTTCCCGGCTACTTCGACATACATATCATACCAGATTCTGACTCCTCGCGTGTTTTTATTTAAATTATCATTGTTTTTTTTCTATACGCAATTCTCACCTACAAAATGATCAATATTATGACTTTATTTACAAATCTCAAATTTTTCCTTCCAGGTAGTTTTTCACATGCTCAACAATTCAACAGGTACTTTTTCCAATTTTCACCAAAAATGATCGCGAATGACTTTATTTTCGAATTCAAACTTGTTCCTTATTTTACATACCCAATGGATGTATGACCCAATAATAATAAACCAGATTTTCTTCCACGTGCTCAACAAACTTCAACGGCTATAATCGCTACAAGAACCAATAATGACGACCTAGGTTATAAATTCGTATTTATTATGCCTCATTAGGTCTCAACAACCAATAATCACAATTTTATGGTTTCAAATATATATTTTCCCCTCTCTTATTCACACATTTTCAAATGATTACTACGTCATGATAGAATTGATGCAAAGTAAAAATTCGTCGATATTGAAAATAATCACAGGGAGAGACTAAGCCTCTCTGACAAAAATTACTAAAATTTCTTCCCGTGTAGAAGGTGGTCTACAAAAATTCTTTGATCATTGAAGATGAATTTAATTTTGAAAATTAATGATGTCATATATTTCTAAAATCCAGTTGATAGTACAAAATCAAAAATGGATCTACTTTCTGATAAAAATCAATATTTACCTGAATCTAAAAGAATAAAATATACATATTTTAGATCCATTTCACTAGCCCCCCCAAAGGTGGATTTTGTAGAAGGAAATGGGGGCAAAAATTTGTGTATAATTTGTGTAATTTGTGTAACTAGGAACGATCAAAGTTTGGGGGGCTGGAGAAAAGCTAGCCCCTCAACTTCAGATAGAGATCTGGAAATGGGAGCAAAAATTTGTGTGCAATTTGTGTATTTTGTGTATCCACCTCCCTCAATTTTTGTACCCTTCCCTCTCCTCTGTAGACGACACAAGATAGGGCGGGCGGGGAACGTACACAAATTCTAGGACCAGTGTACACAAATTACACCAATTACACAAATTGTACACAAATGTTAGCCCATATTTCCGAACAACTATCTCAACTTGGGGGGCAGCTGACAGTTTACCTATCTTGTGTCGTTCACAGTGGGGAAGGGAAGGGTACACAAATTGAGGGAGGTGGATACACAAAATACACAAATTGTTGCCCCATTTACATTTTCAAAATGCACTTGGGGGGTTACCTATCTTGTGTCGTCCCCAGAGGGGAAGGGAAGGGTACACTAATTGAGGAAGGTGAATAAGCAAATTACACAAAATGTAACAAATTATTACCCCTCTTCCCAATGCTCAAGCTCCACTTTAAAGGGCGGTGTTAATATTGCAATTTCTACATATGTGTTATGTCCTGTCTCCCAGTATATAAGGTCGTTCGGGGTGGAAGGGAGAGTACACAAATTGCCGGAGGTGGATTCACAAGTTATACAAATTATACACAAATTCTGGCCCCCATTACCGGACCTCCGACTCAACTTGGGGAGGCTGGCGTTCTCCCAGCCCCCAAACTTTAATTGTTTATAGTGGGGGAAGGGAGCGTTCGCAAATTCTGGGACAAACGTACACAAATTACGTAAATTATACACAAACTTTTGCCCCCATTTCAAGACCTCCAACTCAACTTGGAGGGCCAGCATTTCCTCAAGTCTCAAACTTTAATAGTTTATGGTGGGGGAAGGGAGCGTACACAAAGTCTAGGACCAACGTACACAAATTACACAAGTTATACACAAATTTTTGCCCCAATTTCCAGACCTCAGACTCAACTTAGGGGGCCTAGCACCCCCCTAACTTTGATAGTTTATAGTGAGGGAAGGGAGCGTACACAAATTCTGGGATCAACTTACACAAATTATACGCAAATTTTTGCCCCCATTTCATTCTAATCCACCTTGGGGTGGGGGACCTTTTACAAAATTGATAAAATTGCATTAGCCAAGCGGTTTCCTGGTTCCTATTTCTCCTTCAAGTTTTTGAAATTTAAAACAGTACCTATTCGCAAAGCACGAAATCAGAATCTATAGGTTTCAAAATTGATGGTAAATATCATCGTTCATTTGAGTGCTTTATCAAGAATTATTGAAAAAGATATACAAATCATGAAAGTGACATTCTCCAACATGATTCAGAAACTGATGTGGAAATAAATTAAGTATGCAATAAAAAAAAGGTCAATATTTATTCATCTTCTATTCCCTCATCAAATTCAGCTTCTAGGTCAGGATTATCATAAACGTTATCTGGTTCATGTAATATATCTATATCAGATCCTTTTCGCGATTCATATCCACGATCAGGTTCAGATTAAGGATTACAAAATCATATATCATCTAAATGTATGCGCTCACTCAGTGTTCTGAAGTGCCTCTCACATCCTTCCAAAGGATGTAGCAGAGGACTACTCATTCAGTAATACCAAACACTGATCCGATCGATCATGGATTACAGATCACCCATATACAGACTTGCCCCTCCCTCATACTTAAAGCTTCTTGACACCGTTCGAAATGCTGATTTGCGTATCGCTATTGGCGCCTTTTGCACTAGCCCAGCTTTGAGTATGGATGCCGATGCTAGAATTCCTCCTCTCTTACCCCGCTGAATGCAATTCACTGCCAAACATTTCGTTACGATAGCACACAACCCTAATCTTCTTGCCTATGAGTATATCTTTCACCCTTCAAAGTACAACCCTATTTCTAAATCCTCACTGCACTTACGTTCACATTTTGAAGGGACACTGTCCCGTACCTTTTCCTACAATTTACTACCAACAATCCATGCATCACCCCCACCCAGGTTGTTGAACCTTCCCCCATGCAATTTTGAACTGACAAAATTCCCTAAGAAATCTACCCCCCCCCCCTCCAGTTTATTGGACACAATTTGCAAGAAATTTTGAACCGCTTTCCTGACCGTATGGGGGCGTCCATTAATTACGTGAGGTGTTCAGGGGGAAGGGGTCGAGCTGAATCATCTCACCCAATCTCACGAGAGTGAGCGGGGAGGTCTCGACGAATATCACGTAATTTTTTCACTGTAAAAAAACAGTGTAAAATTGCAAGAGAATTGGGTACAATCTTAAATACTAGTCTTCACTAGTCTTAAATAAAAATAATAATGCAAATTGTGTTGTTCAAATAACTCTAACACATTTACACTGAAATTACAAATTTTGAAAAATCTCACGTGAGATATGGGGTCAGGGGAGGGGGTTGAGCCAAATCTCACGACGCCTCATCAGGAGGGAGGGCGGTCAGAAAATCGTCAAAAACGCTTCACGTAATTAATGGATGCCCCCTATCCTATGCTTCACTGATGGGTCAAAGAACAACCGACACACCGCTTACGCCTACTCCATAAACAGTCTAGTGCACTCCTTCCGACTTAAAAACACAGCTTCCATCTACACAGCCGAACTCCATGCTATCCTACAGCGTCTAGTCAGGTTCTCCTCGCTCGAAGACCCATCCACCCCCACCCACTATCTGGTCCTCCCAGATTCACTTTCCTCCTTTAGGTCTATTTCTGATCGCCTTTCAATGCACGTTCTCGTCCAACGCATCCATCTTATTCTCCATCTCATTTACTTCACCACCAAGAGCATTTCACTTATCTAGATCCCAAGCCATATTTTGGTATCCCAGGAAATGAAGCAGTTTATCAAGCAGCACAACAAGCTACACAACTCCCATATATCACTCGTCACCTCCCTATCTCAACAGATCTCAACTTCCGCCATTCGCCAGACCAGTTTGCGTAAGTTGTTCAAAGAGTGGCAGTATCAAGCCTCTCGGCACAACAAGCTCACCCAAATCAAGCTTACACCTGTCCCCTGGTCAGCGTCCCAACGTTCCTCCCGTTATCATCACCCGCCTATGGATTTGACATACACGCATTACACATAAGCATCTTCTCACTAGCTTGTATCCCCTCAGCTGCCCACACTGTGAAGATGAAGACCCTCTCACCGTGGACCACCTCATCTCATGCCCCTCCCTCACTTTCCTTCATAACTCTCACCATAGTCGAATTTTGGTCCTCTCCAACTCCCACAAGCACATAAGCAACACCCTCACCTACTTTTCCGCTGCTGGATACCTTACCTCTGCGATATAGGTATAGACAACAATCTTTTCCGAGCCCATAGCCCGAGGGTGTAGCTCCGTAGCTTGATAATAATAAAATAAAATAAAATGTGGTCTACCACCAAAAAACATCATTTCTAGATTTCTAATTGCTCTTATAACTTCTCTATCTCCTCTGTGTGTGCTATCTTGGCGTGGTGAGGGATCTTAAAGAAAAACTAAAGGCACATCGGAGAAGGACCACTCCCACAGATAAACACTAATGGCAGCAAGGGGAGACTACATTAGTATTCTTCCCCCTGGAGATGCGTCTCCACCACCACAATTATAATGGCAACCCACAAAGTAAATAATAATTTCGGAAGTAAAATATCTCCCATTTGGATGTCCAAGCAGAGAATACGTAGAAGAAACAATCAGAATTGAGAATAAGGACATGGAATGCAAGGACACTCCAATGAGGCAGACAAATTAGAAAACATAAAGAAAGAGATGAAAAGATTAAAATTAGATATAATAGGAATTAGTGAAGTGAGATGGCCAGAAGATAATAATTTTTGGACGGGAGAATATATTAAAATAATTAATAGAGCAGCGATACGAGGGCAAGCAGACGTAGGTATTATTATGAATAAGACTTTAGGAAATAGAGAGTTCCAAGTTATACACAACGTAGAAAGAGAATACTAATGGTGAGGACTTCAGCAAAACCAGTACTTTTAGTGATAATTAGGGATAGGATTTTCATGTTTTTACATATTTTTCTTTGGTGGATTGCCGGCAGGAACATCTACAATATCTTTGCGAATTATACAATTCCGAGTAAAATTAACCAAATTTGTATGTGCATATTTTTACATATTTTTCGTAAAAAGCATAAACTTACATATTTTTGGTGTTTTTACCCATTTTTCGACATATTTTAAGCATATTTTACCCCTTTTCCATTTTTCACATTTATTTTTCGCAAAATACTCGAAAATCCACTTTTTCAAAGACAAAAAAAAAATTGAAATATTGACTTTTTGCCGAAATCTGCTCACGACAGAAAAAAAAAATCTATATTTTTTATTCGCAATTATTCCTTTAGATGGCGACTGTGAAAAAATGTACACTCTGCGTACAATTGAGGAGTGTACTTCCAAAGTGACCTAACTGCATTTTTATCGTTTTCAAGTTAGAGGTGCCATCTGGTGGTGGAAGTGGGATACTACGGAACTAACTTCTTCCCAAATCGCTAACTGCAATATCTACCTAACTCGTTATTTATGCTCAAAGTTAGAAAATCAAAACATCGTGATAAAAATGTGCTTCCAGTCCTGAAAATTCGTTTTGTTCGTTTATTTACCTGAGCTGATTCCGGTTTGCCATTTTAATTACCACCTACCGAGTTTCTTTTGAAAACATACGATGCCGAAAGTAGTATCAGTAGTCCCGAACCTCAGTTTGTTCGCCAAAGAAATCAAAGATGAATTCTTCATGAATTTATGTTTTTCGAATAAATGAATGAAGTTTTCGTTTGGATTTTATCGTATTATTTTTCTCCTTCAAAAATCCTGAATTTCGATACCTTGCTCCCCTTTTTTCGAACATATTTTGGCATATTGTCGGATTTTTAGGAATAATTTTTGACATATTTCAGACCACGAAAAACATAAATTATGCGCATATAACACAATTTTTATGACATAAAAATCCCATCCCTAGTGATAATCCAAGTTAATATGCTAACAGGAAGTTGCAGTGAAGAAGCAGAAAAATGTTATAAATAAATTGATGACGTATTAAGTAAGGTGAAAGGAAAATAAAATTCAATTATAATGGGAAATCGGAACGCCAGAGTAGGAGGAATAAAAGAAGAAGAGTACATGGGGAGCATGATTCCGAAAAGCAATACGAAGGAGGTTGGAGACTCATCAAATTTTGTGAAGAATATAAACTAGTTACTGGAAACACGCTTTTTAAAAATCACGAGAGAAGAAAATACAATTGGAAAAGCCCAGGAGATGCAAGAAGATATTATCAAATAGATTATTGTGGGACTTTTGGGTTCCCACGTATAGGGTAACGATTAAGCGTAAAAATATGCACGAGAACTAAAAAGATTCGACAGAGCTTTTTCGAAACGTACTCGTATATAACAGCATTAGCGTGTTACAGCGTTCAAGAGTGCATTTACTGATATCATTTGCAACGGGAGGGGAGACGCCGGATCGAAGCGCATCGACTAGTCGCTTATGCACGGTTACATGTGTAACCGGTTGCCACAGTTATATTATGAGGAGAAAAAGATATAAAAATCAGATATTGGATTGTAAAACATACCCACCCAGCTGCGGATGTTGATAGTGACCACAATTTAGTAATAATGAAATTAATGTAGATTTAAATTTTAAAAAATGAATAAGAAGAAAGTAAAAATAAAATAAATTTGGGGTAATTAAAAGAGGTAAAGGAAAGAGAAGAATATCAAAAAGAAATAATGAGTGAACTTCATACATCACAGGAAGGAAATGATACTGAAGGGTAGTGGATAGCACTAAAAAAAAACAATACATCTGGCAGTAAGGAAGAAATTAAGCACTCAAATGATAGAAAGGAGAAAACCATGGATGAAAATTGAGATACTAGAGTTAATGGAAGAAAGAAGAAAGTATAAACAAGCCAATGATAGAGAAAGTAAGGAAAAGATAAGGCTTAAAGAAATCAAATAAAGAGCGAGTATAAGAAGGCAAAAGGAAAATGGATTAATAAAAATTGTGAGGAAATTGAGGAGCAAATGAAAGCAGGAAAAACTGAAGATGCATATAATAGAGTAGAAAGATATTCTAAAGCATAGAACAAAGAGAATAAATCATTTACGTAACGGGTGAAAAAAGAAAACGATTAGATTCTAAAAAAGACAAAGTAAAAAAATGGATGAGATATGTTGAAAAACTGGTATAAGAATGGAGCAGGTATAAGTAAATGTATGGATGTAGAAGATAGTGCGAAGGATGAAGAAAAAGAAAATCCTATTTTGAGATCAGAATCTGATAAAGCTCTGAAAGTAATGAAAACAGATAAAGCAGAAGGAGTAGACGAAATTGCTGGTAAGTTATTGAGGAATGCAGGAGAAGCAGTTTTAAAAAATTTACACGAATCAATTTGCAGAATGTATATGGAAGGAGAAACACCAATGCAGGGTGTTTAGCAGCTTTGAAAATAGAAAATAATGGACTTTTATTGGACTTTTTGTTGGGCATTTCCATATGTCTGGTCACAACTAAAAATGAGGCGCTTATGCCAATTTTTTATTTATTCATCAATCATTAATTTTTTTAATCGGTAAAAGAATTTTCTCTTTCCAAGAACTAACCCATTCTCAAATAATGCTCCAGTCAAAATTTTTCACAACATTTATATTATTATACTCATTTCCTTATTTTTCAATTTTTTATTGGACTACTATTAAAATTATTGGACTTTTATTTGACTTATTGGACTATTTTTCGAATATTGGACTTTTATTGGATTCATTGGACTTATTGGACTGGTAGATCAGGAGCAAGCAAACGTGAAGATTATCACTATCGCATACATCAAAGATTCTAGTAGGATAATAAATAAGAGAATACAAAATATAATGAAAAACAGGGTGGGAGAAGATTCAAAAAAATGTTGAGAAACTAGGAAAGCAATTTTATGTTTGAGGCTTTTATTAGAAAAACGTTTGGATACATATGTAGCGCTAGTAGATTTAGAAAAAACTTTGATGATATTGAATGATCGAAAATATTTCAAATATTGAAGCAGATAGAAGTCAATTACAAAGAAAGAAGAGTGATATGAAACTTACATGTAAGTATAAGGATCAAAAGGCTCAAATACAAATAGAGGATGCAATGGGTAAAGCAGAAATTCAAAAAGAAGTGAAATAAAATTGCTTTTTGTCACCAGTACTGTTTAAGCTGTGTATAGAAAAAGTAATTGAAGAAATGAATGAAAGGAAATCAGATGGGCAAATACAAAGAAAGACGGTTAGAATGATAAGGCTTGCAAATTATATTGCAATAGTGAAAATAAGCAAAGAAGAACTAAAAAAATAAAGAAGTTGAAAAAGTTGGATGAAAAACTGAAAATAAAGTACAAAATGAAGATGAATAAGTGATGGTAGTCAGTAGATGGAAACAAAATCCAGTAAATGGAGGTGAAAAAAATAAATGAGGCATGATTTCAAGTTCTTCTTCAGGCGCCGTATCCGATACCAGACATTGGTGGTGGCGGTTTTCGACGCGCGACTTTCCTGGACAAGGTAGTCGTTAGTCGGGGTAGTTTGCATTTGCTTTCCTTACAGTTTCGTTGCGTTAAAATTTTCTTTCTCTGTTCCGAAGAGTATGCAGCCGCAGTTCGTTTACTTGCTACGTGTTTCACGATGTTGAATAAGCTGTCTACGACATGCATACGCACAGTACCAATCTTTCTGATCTGGTGGTAACACTCCCTGCAATTATAACGCCTCGTTCGTGTGAACTGGCATGGGTTATAGGACGCACATGTTCCCATCTCGACTGATACTGAAGTCGCTGCATTCGTTAGGATGCTAGTGGAGATATTCGAATATCACTAACTTTCCGGCTTTGGTGGGACTCGAACCCGTAATACGAGGATTACGAAGCAGGCACGTTACAACTTGACCACATAGCGACCCATGGATTTTCTTTTCTTTTTCTTTTCCTTTACTTGTATTGACTACTTATGGTCTATTCTTGTCTCTTACACCATAGTTAATGACAAATGGACCATCTATCGACTGAGACTTTGTTTTCAAGCAAAATAACAGACAGATTTGAATTTGGTCATGTGTTTTGTAGGTAGACAGCTAGAATAAAAACAAAATTCTAAGTGGTCTATTGCAGTTTTTCGTTTTTTCTAGACCTGAGGCATTCAAAAATACCAACGAGAACCCATGGACAAACCGAGAAAAAAAAATTGTTACACAGTGTTATAAGGGCACCGCTCACAAATCCAATCGAATTGTTATCGAACGGTTCCAAAATAAATTCATGCGCGCTATCACGCAAGCGCCATGGTTTATCTCCAACGAAGAGCTGCGGAAGGATCTTAATCTCGAAGCAGTAGACCAAGTGATCACCAAAAGAGCTACTCAATACATGCGCCGGCTTCACGCTCACCCGAATGTGGAAGCAGTCATCCTACTCGACACATCCGAGGATACCCGTCGCCTTAAACAGCTACATACACATGATCTAATTACTCTAACCTAAGTTGTTTAAGTTAGTATATACTGTGTTGTTCTAGAGATAGTAGATATTTAATGGCAACTAGCCAGATTATTATTTTCAACATTATATTTAAAAAAAACAAAAAAAAACAGTGTTATTCGAACTGTCAGAAAATTGGATATTATGATAGAATATTCATGTTGAACATTCTAATGATAGCACTGACGCGTCCCAACTCACACATGACAAACACAGGTGGAAGGGTTAAGTGGCAATAAAAAATAAAGTGAAGATAGCAGACGGCAACGTCTGTTACATTATATGAAAAAAGTGGGATTTACCTCGTTGATGTCTGAAGAGAGACACGATAATTAAAGTTGAGGGAAAAATCCGGATTTGAAACCATAAACTTGCTATTATTAGTTATTGAGGCCTAATGAGGAAGAAAAATCACGGATTTATAGCCTATAGGTCGTCATTATTGGTTCTTGTACCGATTATAGACATTGAGGTTTGTTGAGCATGCGGGAAAAAATCTGGTTCATTATTATCGGTCATACATCCGTTGGGTATGTGGAATTAGGAACAAGTTTGAATTCGAAAATAAAGTCATATTCATGATCATTTTTAGTGAAAATTGTAAAAAAATACCGGTTGAGGTCGCTGAGCATGTGAAAAATTACCTGGTAGGAAAAATTTGAAAGTTGTAAGTAAAGTCATACTACTGATCATTTCGTGGGTGAAAACTGGGAAAATACCCGTTAAGCGTATAAATAAATAAAGAAAGAAAGAAAGAAAGAAAGGAACGAAAAGAAAAAAAGAGAAAAAAAAGTGAATCAGAATTAAATGCATGTGCGACTGTCGTTCTTCTCCGTCTCGCCTGCTCCTCCCCAGTGCCCAATTAATAATCCGTGAATCCACATCCGGCTTGATCGTTTTGACGTATTTGCTTTTTGCCATTATTTCACGCAGTTTCTTTTTCCCCACCAAATTAAAATTTCGAGGAATTGAAAGCCGGAGTACTTTTTCTGGCTATAGTTTTACGTAGGTGGCGTCAAAGATCATGTTATGAGAATATGCTCACACTGAATAGGTTCTATTCGGTCTGCGACTACACGTCGCAGGGTTAATTTAAAACTAAATTACAGTTTTGTCGTGGTATGATTTATGGTTTCTTATTATCTTGTAACTCGATTAACTCATATATAGACAATAGGATGTAATTTACGAAAATTCCGGGGGTTAAAAACCCTTTGCGTCAACCTCTCGTTCTCGAGCACGATTTACGGAACGGGCAGAGGCGCCGTCGGAGCTGGATCAAAAATATAACCGGACATTCGTTGTCAGCGGCCCAAGAAACCTCAGTTTCGATAGTTTGTCCAATGTGTTCTCATCTCATACATTTAAAATTTCTATTTTGATGGACCTTTTCTTGGCCCTCCGTTGGTGAGGGGAAAAGTTGTTTGACCCCTAAAGAAACCAAACTTAAGCACTTCAAAATTCAAAAGGGAAATATATAAAAATGAACGGGAAGAGAAATGAATTGCACGACGTGCGATGTTGAAGGCGAAATAAACGAAATGAACGACCTTTTTAGTAAAAAAAGCCCGAAAAACCATTACAAACGACCATACAACTCCGCGACAGGTGAAATGAAGACGTTGAAGAAATCGAGCCCGCCTGAATAATAATTATGCCCGATCCATTCGAACTGGAGCATTTATTTTTCGCGCGTCATTATATTGTGGCCCCTGAAGGGATGAGAGGAGGGGAGGGGAAAGATAAACTTGAAAATGGATTCAGGGGCTCAGAAAGCCCTACTAATAACGTAAAGAATTTGGAAATTGGGGAATTTTGAGTACTTGAATATCAGAGAGCAGTAGAGAGAAGCCTCAAAGGTGAAGGGAAGGGAGAAGTGCATTTTGAAACGGATTCAGCGACCCAACAAAAATTACTAATGATGTACAGAACTTGGAAATCGAGGAAACTGGAGTACACCTGAAGATTGACCCTCTGGGGAGCCTGAAGGATTAAGAGAAGGGGAGAAAGAACTCTTGAAATTGATTTAGTAACCCCAGAAACTCTACTATCGATGTAAGAACTCGAAAATTGAGGGAAACTAGGAGTTTCAAATGTTATGGGGTGGGAAGGGAAAAAAACAGAAACAGTTTCTGAGACTCAGAAAGCCCTCCTAATGACATAAAGAATTTGGAAATTAGAGAAATTTCAGGACTTGAATAAGATAACCTACCATATATGAGCTGGGTTTTTCTAGTGTCTTTGTAGGAGGAGGGGGGATGAGGGTCAAAAATGTTCAAAAAACTTTATTTAGTATCTCAACTTTTTTTTTTTGTGAATTGTTTTGTAAAAGTCCTCGTGACCGGTATTTGGGAGTACTATCAAATACAAGTCACGCTTATACTTTCGCAAGTCTAGCATCAATATCCACTCCGATGGTGCTGAGGTGTGCGCTGAAGTGTCGCATTTACTTCCGACACAAAATTTTTCTCGATTAACAACGTTTGAAAACTACCGTTCATGAGTCGACCCACAATTGGTAGAGAAAGGTACACGAATACGTACTTGAGTATATTTTAATCAAAAAAATTCAGAGTTGCGAATTATGAACATCGAATACTTTATTCATTTATTTGTCATTTCTGGGGGGAAAAAATCGTTTACTAATCTACCAACTGTGAGTCAAGAACTGAACCTATCGATTGTGGATCAAACATTAAATCGCCGAAAAGTTGAAAAAATCTCATTGAAAATAGGTAGAGTACATCACAAATAGGCACTGTACTTGTATTTACCGTAAAATAATGTCAATTTCTGTTCTAGAAATTGACATGTATACTACAACAGATTTTCAGGAAACTGAACTGGGAGGGAAAGGATCTAAAAATTATGGGCAAAAACTTATCAAATCTGAGATTCGCGGACGATATTGTACTTGTAACGAAAAATTTTAATGAAATGGTGGAGATGATGGAAGACCTGAAATATCATAGCAAAAAATTTGGCCTATCTATGAACATGTCAAAATCAGAATTCATATCAAACAGAGAGGGGACGAACGAATTTTGGCTCGGCGGGGGAAAAGTAACTAGACTAGACGAATACAGATATCTAGGACAATCTACAAAATTTACTAATAACATGGACGGTATCATTGGAGATGGATCTCAAACTCGTGGAAAGCCTTATTCGCAAACAAAACTTTCCTGAAAAGTAAAATGAAAATCGAGCTAAAAACAAAAATTCTAAACAGCTGTGTAATGCCGGTATTAAATACGGCGCACAAACGTGGTTTCTTCCGAAAAGACAGATGCAGCGTCTTATCAATACTCAAAACTCAATGCACAGGAATATCCACGGTTTTAGACTAAAAGATAAAAAAAAAAAAAAAATATTCGAAAACAAACAGGCGTTAAAGTATAGGATATCAAATCAAAAGACTGAAGTTTAAATACGCTGGACACATGTCTAGAGGTAATCAAGAAAAATGGAATTTAGTGACAACTCTTTGCACTCCAAGAGAGTATAAAAGAAAAAAAGGGCGCCCAACAACACGCTGGATAAATGAGATCCTCAACCTAATGGGTTCATGCTGAACTCGCACAACATCCAACAGGAAAGCCTGGAAAATGGCGACGGGAACATATGCCCTGTGGAGGGCGGAGTAGGACAGGGGCTTACGTGTGTCTGTGCCCGTAAGGGGTAACACATGTAACTCACAACCTATTCAATATTCAATTATTATTATTATTATTATTATTATTATTATTATTATTATTATTATGTCAATTTAGGGATTTTTATGAACGTTTCCAATATCCCCATCAGTTTTTCTTGAATTGCCGCAAATCGCGATGTGCGACTGAAAAATCTCAAACCCACTGAAAATGTATTCCTCATATACCTATCAATATAAACCATAACATTTACACAAAATACAACATAAAAGGTACTTACAGAATATTTTATCAATTTCATTTCAAGCAAGTACAATTTTAGACAATTCTGAACAATACATTCACGGAAATAATTTCTGTTATCACACCAAAGCAATATAATCACATTTTTCATGCATGAATCCTTAGATCTTGACTTCTTATACAACTTATGATAGGTGGCGCAGTTTTCAGAGTTTTTGGTGCGCAGGAACCGTCACTTGAAACCACTGATCCACCATCTGGTAGGCGACTCATGTGGTAGGTTACCTTATTAGACCAATGAGGAGCTCAAAGGTGGATGGGATGGGAGAAATAACCTTTGAAACGGACTCAGAGAACCAACGAAAATGTACGAGTACTATATCGACGCAAAGAACTTTTAGAAATCAGGGAAACTCTGAAGGGTAAAAGGAAGGGGAGAAAGAACTCATGAAATCCATTTAGTAACCCAAGAAACGTTACCATAGATGTAAAGAAGTCGGAATCGAGGAGAATTAGTGTACCTAACCGAAAATTAGCTCCCTGTGGAACCTAAAATGTTGAAAGGAGAGAGGAAATAATCTCTAAAATGAATTCAGCAACTCTTGAAACCTCACTGTAAAAATAAAATAATGTTTAGACTCATATAGAAAGACTTCCCTAGCGACTCAAGCTCAAATCTAAAAAATCAATGTAAATTTTCATAAGAAATTCTCCTCGTTGCGATCCTAGTTAACTTTTTCCGAATCTGCTGAAAGTTTGTAGAGGAGGGCGACCATCGAAGGCTACACGAGCCCTATTAACCAAATGAATGGCTAACAAGGTATCGTAATTTTAAAATTTTCTTCATTAAATGTTCCAACGTTCATTTTTTTACGTAGGCGTGCGGAAGTACTTATCTTTTGGCGCAATTTCTTTTCCCGGTAGACCCTCTAAAAATTGGTCGTGATTTCCTCTTTTGTGCCGTGTCGATAATGCATTCCCATTCAAAATACTTTGCGGTCGTATGTTGATCCGACAACGCGTTAAGACAATAAAATCATCCACTCATGAAATTGATGGCTAAGTAAGCTTTGAGGGTCTAGGGATTCTAACTTAATGGAATGACTGAATTAGACGAAATGTTGAGAAATCGTGCAACTGACACCAATATACGAGAGGGAGTAATGGGGCGCAGTTCAAGAATACATCTATAGGGGAGAAGAGGTGGAGGTTCTGAACAGGTGGTAGTTATGGACAGGTGACGATACCCAAACTTACTATGAACGTAGGTGGCTGGGAAAAGAATACTATGTGATAACACTACATGCCAATCTGCCTCATCAAAATCTGCCCAGAAGTGTAAAATAAATTAAAAAATTTAAATTTAAAAAAAAAACACGAATTTTGTGTTATTAGAAGGGAAGTGTGTTCGTTAATTAATAAGCAGTATATTTTTGTCTCCGAAAATTGTAGAAGTTTTGTTCATGCTTAAGCCACCTAAAGAACATCTAAATTTGTTTTTGAACCGAGTGGAATTTTTTGTTAGTGATTTTATGACGAAAACTGCCTGAGCGAGGTTCTGGACAAAGGCGAAGGTGGAAAGGCAAAAGGACCTGTTCGTTGGTAAATTTGTGCGCCCCTTATTCACTGGCGCACAAGAAATTTCCCGCCAAGGAACAAAGAATATACTTGCCATTTCGACACTCCCCACCCCCCGCCTATTAAAAATTCAGATTTTACACATACATTTTTGAAGAAAAAATCTAGTGAGTAAAAATGTACTATTTTAAAATAAAAAATAAATAAATAAACATTAATTTTCCTGATAGACCAAAGAAAATTTCAGTTCCAAAGATTTGTCGCCTTGTGGAAAAATTACTGCCTGGAGACATGTCACCCTCGCTCCCCCCCCCCCTAGTTGCGCCACTGTCTATATTTAATAAGCGCAAAACTGGATGTTATGATTTCCAGTACCCGCCCATACACGACGTCCGCGTCGGTTCAATTTCGATCAAATCGTCCGCAAAGTCAAGAAATCAACCAAGTATGGTCGAGGAGCTTTACAGTTTGACTTTCCCGCGCGTGATTTGTAACGTGCATAGGACAACGCGCTTTGAATACATTCAATTTTAATACAAGTCTGTGCGGATTATGCACTCTCTCATTTTCTCGTCGTATCATGAGTTTTCAGTCTATAAATTAGATCAGTTTTCAATGGTAATGAGCCTGTCCATAACCTTACCCCAAATTGTCCAGAACTTCCCCTAAGGTGAGGGTAATTGACAAAAATTTTAACTTTAGAAAAAATGCTTGAACTCAGTTCCTAATCACATTTAGGATGATTTTAGTACATGAAAAAATCGGGAACCTTATGCCTCCTTAACGTGCATGCTTTTCAGATGGTTATGAACTTGAACGAACCTTAAAAGCGCAAAAGAGTAATTTAGTGTTCAGAACCTCCACATTCTTCCCTACAGTACATGTTATATGCTGAAATTTAAGCTCAATTTACTTAACGTTGCAGTAATGTTACTAGTATCTTCTTTTTCTATAACTAGCCTCAATTGTGAAGCTCATTGAATTTTTTCAGAAAAAATAAGCCTTCTTTCTTTCTCCGATTTACAGAAAAATAGGCGTCCAACACATTGCCCCGCCAATATATGTACCGTTTCGTGTAACCGAGCTCTTATTCTTACAATTTCCCTTGTTAAATTCGAGGGGGGGGGGGGTACTTCTTCCTGTCGGCTCCGGCGCCACTGGGAACTGGAAACTTGAATATTATACTAAAAGGACTGGAAAGACTTACACAGGGTATCTACTAGATTTAAAAATGGAAAATACTGAACTTTTTATTGGACCATTTCATATTTTCATCTAATCACAACTAAAAAAGGCGCGTCTATGCAGAATTTTTATAATTTATTAATTTATTATTAACTTTTTTAAATCACTGAAAGAATTTTCTCTTTCTAAGAACTGACCCTTTCTCAAATAATGTAGCCAGTCAAGTTTTTCAAAACATTAAAAATTTTATTACACATTTCTTCATTTTTCAATTTTTTTATTTGACCAATCTTTTACTCGACTTATTAGACCATTTTTCGAATATTGGACTTTTATGTATTTGATTTATTGGACTTATTGGACAGGTAGACAACCTTTTACAAAACTGGAGAGATGGAGAGACTAAAAAGATTAAAAAGGGAAAAAAAATCTTAGAAAGACTAAAAATATTGAAAAGGCTCAAGAAACGAAAAAAGATTAAAACGAATAAGGCTAAGAATACCGAATATGCTGGATAGGCGAAGACTCTGGAGCCATAAGAGACCACGAAAACTGAAAAGACTGAAATATTGAAAATACTTACTAATAAAAACCCAGAGATACAGCTACTAAAAAGGAAAAATAATTTCCATGGAAATGCGGACCACTGAATTGAATTGTGACCATGAAGAGCTATATCATACACTGATTGGCTTTACGCAATGCGCACAAATGAACTGAACTGTGAGCTGAACCAGCAGCACTGAAATCCATGGGTGCTCGGGTGCGCAAGCACAAGCACTCACGTAAATTTTTTATGTGGGGGCGGAACACCCACATACAAAATTGACAACCTCAAATAAAAATAGTGTGCAACAGAAATCAGAAAGAAAACGCATATTGCTTGTGCTTTCATCTGCAAAGCGTCTCTCTGAATTCTCAAAAATTATTTGTGAAGATGATTTTGAATTATGTCAGGGTAGAACAAACAGAGGAAATTTGAGTACTTTTTGCCCAACTCGGTGATGTATTAGAGGAAAGTCTGTTCCATCAGTTCGGTCAAACTACCAAGGATTGATTGCTACTATGAAGAAACTTCACGAAGAGGATACAACTGAGATTGGCACAAAAGCTTCAGGTTTCTATCAATTTCTTCAAAAATTTCAAACTTACTTCTTACTTAATGTCCTAATTAATGTATTTGAATGCACTGAAAGTGTCTCCAAATCACTGCAGAAGAAGTGTATGGTCTTTTCAGAAGCTGTTGAATTAATTAATACACTGGCAAAAGTTCTATTCGTACCCTGAGGAATTCAGATAAATTTGAACAGTTGTTTAGCAAATGTGCATCTGAAGGTGAAAAGCTTGACTTGGATGCACCAAAAGCGCCTCGTAAAAGACAAGTACCAAGGCGATATGACGAACATCCAGGAACTACTATTGAATTAGATGCTCGAACGCATTTTAGAAAAATGTACATTCTTTCCAGATTCTTTTTCTGCGTCTACGTTTAGTCTATGTGTACATGATATAGTAATGGCTTTTTCTGAAGTGTATTTAAAATTGGTTCAATATGATTTAATTCTCAGGTATTTTTGAAAATAGCCTACTTCTCAGTGTTAAGCTCTAAGCCCTCTTTGGATTATTTTGTTTGAAATTTTGGTGAGTTATTGACGAGATGAAATTCTCCTTCGTAGGGTACTGGTTATCAGCTTTCTCCTTAGTCTCGTAAAATCACATAGCTCCGTTCATTTCACATGATTTCTTAATTTTGTCTCAGCATTTTCATATTCTAATCAGCTTTTATCATAAATCATTTTGAATTTCATTTCTTGAATTGCCTATCAAAATGTTTTCTCAATCGTATCAATATCAGGAGTCGTAAGGTGGATCAAAAATCATTTCGAATTTCATTTCTTGAACTCGTGCTTATCGAAATTCAGTTGTCATCGTTAACATAGAGTCTAAGTTCTTTTAAATTTGGTTACTGTATCGGATTTTAAAACATTATGAAATTGAGAAGTATTTTCAATTTTTCCTTTTTGTTGAACCATTTTCAAATACCTATGATGATCGAATAAAAAATTCACATGTTGAAAGTGTTCCGATTCGACCATCTGTATATCATTACGTATATGACGCATGATTCGTTCTGTTTTTTACTCGTAGTATTGAAAGTGGTCTTTTACTCGTAGTATTGAAAGTGGTCCGATCGGACCGTTTACTGATAACTCATAGAAAATGATTGAAAAATTATAATACATTTTCTACTTCGTGTATTTATTTGAATGTGTAGTTTTTCATAGGATATTTATTTGAAAACACACGTTAACTGATTTAGTCAATCTTCACTACGTTAGAGAAATTGGTTCCCACACTTCTTTTTGGATTTTTAAAAAATTGAATGAAAAATTGAGAGAAATTGTTCTCTACACTTCACTGTGCTTCTTTCTAGGATTTTTAAAATTGAATGAAAAAAGTAGCTCGCGCAAGGGAGAAAAGCCAAGTGCGTCAAAAAGAGAAATCAATGATTTTTATAAATCGGAAATATTAGTTTGGAATTTTTGAAGATATTAAATTCTCTCAAATATAACTTTCAAAATGAAGAAATCTGTGATTTTTATACTTTGGAAATATTAGTTTGGAATGGTTAAAAATGAAGAAATCTGTGATTGCGCTAAACTGCGCCAGAAATCTTCCTCACCTTCTCCCTGGGAGATTAAAAAATAAAGAATCAAGGACTTAGGCAAAAGTTAGAAAAAATGAATAAGCAGAGCTTAGTTCGACTTTGCCGAACTAATTAATGAGAAATTGATACAATAATTCAAAAATTTTGTGATTTGACTTAATGAAACATTATGAAAAAATGGTTTGATTTTGCCTTAAAAATTAGTAAATATTCTTTGTTCACTTTCAATGAAATTATGGGATCTTTACAAGTGATAAAAAGACGAGGAAAAAATGAGAAATCTTCAACTGCGCCAGAACAAAACATGAGTACTTCAGTTTTTCAGGATAAATCAGAAATGTTAAAATAACGGTTGCACTAATGAAAAAAGTGAAGTATGATAGAATGGAAATCATCATCTATATAGAAGGTAGAAAAATAGTGAAAATATAGAAAATTTGATACAAAAAATTGAAAATTACGACTTTTTCTTATGAAAATGGGGAGAATCTCAATGTGAAAACTTGGGGAATTTGTAGGATTGTTGAAAGTCGTGAAAATTGAATGAAAAAGTGAGAAATTGTTCACTGCGCCAGGACATACATAAGTACTCTACTGTAAAGCTTACCTGAATAAGATCCAACCTCGAAGTAGTATCTCGTATCTTTGTATTAAAGAACTAAAGTACAAAGCAGGCCTTTCTTCCAGCTTGCAGAAAAGTGCTTTAGCTGCGTCCGCATCGTTTCCGGAACTACTTCGAAGTAGGGTAAATGGAAAATGATTTTGTAATTTCTCGTAATGAATAATTAACTTTTTAATTGGTTTTTACGAACCGAAATTGAACGGTAGAACTATGGCGAAAACTAGTTATACCCGATACACAGCACTACCACAACCAGTCGAAGCCTCCCGAATGTTTGATTAATTTTGGTTAAAATTAAATTCAGTCATGTTACCGACAGCATAGCCTTAGCGCCTTACAGAGCTATAAGGTTTCGTGTGTTGAATTTATGAAAATATGAGGTCGAATGGTCGAGGGTGCGAGCGACCGTCTAGTTGAGAAGCTTAGTATTATGAAATTCCACGGATCCCCATTTCTCGCAGGTGTCATCAGATCTGGTCTTCTCACATGCACCCAAGTGAGAGTTCTCTGCACGAACCAAAAATCTCGAATTTAATTTTATCCTTTTTTCTATCACAGCCACTTTACAAGGTATATATATGGTGTATAACTAGCTAACAAGTCATATTCGTATCTTGAATGGAAAAGTTTATAAAATAAATTTCATTCAAAGAGAAACAGATTGCTGCTGTAATAAAATTCGATACTTACTAATACATTGGAAATTATAGCCCAGTGCTTAGCCTAGAATCAACGAACTTCGTTATACCGGAAATTGTATGCGTCATCCTGAACTATAAAGCGCAGGTACATTTGAAGAATATTAATCTCTTTATTAGTCATAAGTCAAAACTCATATAACTGATTGCACGGATCATCAGTCAAAAGGTCCCAATTTTATATTATGTAAAACCGAATGATTATTTAGTCTATAGGCGTCAGGACTTCGGTGATCAAGATGATAAAACTGAAATTACATAACTGATTAGATATCAACAATAAAGCAGCGTTTCTCAAACTTTAGTGGATGATGACCCAATTTGAAAGTTGGCCAATTTCTTGCGACCATCCTCCCGAACAAAGAAAAAGTACAGGAATTGTAAGACAGATTTTATTATGCAAACAGCAAAAATAAAGTATCGTTGAATGCACCGTGTGTGTTTCTTTTTATTTCATTCCAACAGATAGCGAATAGCCACTTCTATTCAATAGTGGCCTTATAGTAACACAGTAGTGGTAGTTAGAATTTTTCGCGACCCACCGAGGATTTTCTCGCGACCCACAGTTTGGGAACATGAGGAAATTCCGAAGTGTCTCGATGTGGCGCAAGCCAATTTTTTAAATTTTGGATGCACTTGTATGTTCCAGTAATGAGACTGACGTTTGATGAAGTGATTCGTCTTAGATTACTTTCAGATATCCAAATAGGTGGCGAGAGGGACTACCACCCGGGAGTCGTGCCGAAAAGTATGATTTGTAGGCCTCACGCATGTTACCAAATAGTATTTCGACAAGTTGAACAAGTTTTTGGTTTTTTCCACGAATTAGCGCGGCGCGAGGCCTTGCAAGGCCTACAAATCTTACTCAATAGTAATGTAAGTTTTAGCTGTTTCATAAAGTGGGTATCAGAGGCTATCAGTAATCTCATCTCAAAGAATTTCATGTGTGCACCATATTATACTCGTGTACAAATATTTGAATATTTTTGTAATACTAAACGCTCACTAGTCAGTAGTGGTGGATTCAGAATTCCATTTGGAAGAATGAAAAGTGGAAAGCTGATTTTCACAAACCAAAAAACTTTCGAGTAATATTATTAGAGATTTCACTGACACGATTTCGAGTTAAAAAAAAAAATTAAAACTAGATTTGTTTGTCATTCAAATTCGAACCCCGCCCACTTCCGTGAACACAACACAGCGTCTAGTCCTCAAAGCGAATCCTTCATACTTAAACTCCTGTTTCTCCTATTTTTGTTAAAAGAATCTGCTAATAACACCTGTAATTGGGGGAAGGCTGAGGAAAGCGTCCCCTCTCTTTGATCAATCTAAGCCTCCCTTCCGTCGATTTTTACAGTTGCACGCCAAAAAAAAAAATGTTGAAAGACATGAAGAGAAAATTGAGGGGAAATAAAAAACTGGAAGAAATAATGGGTCCCTCATCTTGTATTGTAATAGTGTTTGTTTCTTGTTCTTGAATCCGAGTTCAACAAACAAAGTAAAATAGATATAGAGGCTAATTTTTACAGACACACACGCACATATATTCGAGTCAATGGCACACTTTTAGAAAAGGATGGATTTCAGAGTGCAAAGCTTCATTAAAAATTTTAGAAATCTAAAAACTACGAAAAAAAGTGCCTTTCAAACAAAGTTTACTACCCCTCTCTCACCTTTTTAGAGAAAATTCGTAAATTTGGTGTCTTCGGCGAGCCCCCAGTGAGCTCTCTCTTCTAAAGAATCCTGACTACGGGCTCGCTGCTAATTTACCCCTAAGTACATATATAATTCAAGAAAAAATTTACTTTTTCTCAACGAATAGTCATAACAAATTATAAAATTCTTTCAATGGTTGAATCTCGAGCCAAAAATATCACCGCGGTTACGCTTCCATTTAATTTTGGAATAAGATAAGGAAGTTAATCATTCAGTTTCGATCTTTAAATTATATTGCACACTACTATAATCGATAGTTAAATTTTAGAACAACGAACTAAGTAATCTGCTTTTCAAGGTTGAATATAGCATGTGACTGTACATTGCAGGTTACATCATTCTGAGCCACCGTATTACGTAATGGAAAATGTATCACTGGGAAGTTTCTAATGAAGGAAGTGATGAAAAAAATACTGCCAATACGAAATTTGTAATTTAAGAGTTAATAGACGTATAACCTTCATGTAAAAATTGCCTGTCATAAAGAAAAGTAGTGTACTGTTTCCGACAGGCCAAGCTGATGTATTCAATAAGCTCAGCTGATCCGATATCTGAATCAACGAATACACCGAGGAGGGGTAATAATAAGGTATAGGAAAGAAGACTCATCCCAAAATAATTAGTCGACCAATTCGGGTGTTAGTTGGCACAATCAAGAATTTTCATTTTGGTGCGCCAGGCTCTCAAGCAGTCCCTGATCTTATCACTTTTTTTCTTTCATCCATTCCTCCTTTGCTTTTTTACACTCTCTCTTTATTTCATTCCGTAACTTTTGATGAGCTAATCTACCTTTCCCATCGTTTGCATCCTTATATTTTCTTCGTTCATCCACCTTTCTGAGGATTTCCTCCTTCATCCATGGTTTCTTTTTTTCTCTCTTAGTTGTACCTAGATTTTCATCTGCTGATTTAATATTTCCTCTTTTATTTTACCCCACTCTTCCTCCACACTGTCAATTTCCTGTGTTTTTTCAACCTCTAAATCTAATACAATATCCTCTTGATATTTCCCTCTAATATTTATGTTTTCCAACTTCTTCCCCATCTTTTCACCTCTTCTTTTCTACCAAGTTTTACTTCAAATTTAAGCCTACATTTCATTAATACCAAGTTATGATCACTGTCAATATCGACTCCCGGGTAAGTTTTACAGTCTAATATTTGATTCTTAAAACGTTGTTTTGTAATAATGTATAATCAATTTGATATCTACCTTCGTTACCTAAAATGGTTTGTAAATTGAGTATGTCCTATAAAATTAAGTTATACTTCGCATAAAACTGAATCAAACGCTCTCCTCTTTCATTTCTCACTCCTAATCCAAAATAACCGACTACATTACCTTGTTTTCCTTCACCAACTCTAGCATTCCAATCACCCATAATAATGAGATTCTCTTCGCCTCTAACATGCTTCATAAGTCCTCCTGATAGGATCCCTAAAAAATGATCGAAGAATTTTGCTCGGGACCCCTTCCGTGCCTTAGTTCATCCATGTAATATTTTCAATTTTTATCACTAGGAAGGCCCGATGAGCCTTTAGGCTGGGGTCCCGTTGGCAATATTGTCTCCTTGCCTCCCTGTCAAATCAGCTACTGATGCTAATCCCTAAGATTTATTCAAGCTCCAAAGTGAACCAGGAGACATAGAAGTTGTTTATTTAAATTCTGCATACTTTATTTCTCTTTTTTACAACCCAGGAGATGTCAAAATTGAAAAAAAAATCAACTCCACCCTAACACACATGCTGTTCGTAATCGTAATACTTCAGACAATTTTGGGTACCTATCTAGTTAATTAATTTATCGCGTTGTCCCGTCAATCAACTCGTTTTTAATAATTCGATGTCAATTTGTATCAGTGGCTATTCAAGATACACTTGTAAGTTTTCGCATTCCATAACATAATAATATTATTACGAAAAACATGTAGAACATTCATGATAAGGTATCACGTACATGCTCTACATGAATGACGAGTGCTTTGGCTCAATGCGGCGAGACTCTCATTTAAATTTATCATCAGGCACTTTGGTTTCTTATTGTTTCTGCGTGTTCATTAATATTCGCTGAGAAAGGAGGCATCGATATAGATTTCATTGCCAGGTATATTGAAACATGAGTTAGACCACGTGACTGTAACTTTATATAGTAACTTTTTTGAGAGCTACCGCGCCGGGCATACACTCAACAGGTTTTTTGCTTTTTAAGAAAAATGTCCGTACACGACTAATGTTACATAGCGTGAATACAAAAAAATTTAGCTATTTGAAATTTTTCAATAGAATTTTGGAAGCGGAATCAACCCCTACCCAATGGAGGGAGGCAGAAATTATTCTGCTATACAAAAAAGGAAACAAAGATGAAATCAAAAATTACAGGCCTATCAGCCTTACATCCAATTTGGGGAAAATATTCATGAAAGTTCTGAAAGACAGGCTGTACCCACAACTTGACCAATACCAACCACAAGAGCAAGCCGGGTTTAGAAAAAACTTTTCCACAATAGACCAAATTTTTATCTTAAAACAACTAACTGAAAAAGCTAACGAGTATAATTTTGAAATTTTTCTTCTTTTTATTGATTTCTCAAAAGCGTTCGACTCGATAAACCATGGATATCTGTGGAAGGCATTAAAGGCACAAGGGGTTGGGCAAAAAGAAATAAATGTAATTAAAAATCTCTATGATGGTGCCACAGCATATGTAAAGCTAGACAAACGCGGGGAAAATTTTAGAATAGAAAGAGGAGTCAGACAGGGGGACCCACTGTCACCCAATCTGTTTAACTGCGTTCTGGAGGAAGCGATGCGCCAATTAGATTGGGAGGAGAGGGGAATCAAAATCGAAGGGGAGTACCTGAATAACCTGTGATTCGCGGACGACGTGGTGCTAATTGCAAAAGACATGGATGAACTACTAAAAAAATGTAAAGGAGTTTATCAATGTATGTAAAGACGCGGGGCTAAGTGTAAACATGGACAAAACCCAATTATTATCAAATGCACAAAAAACTCAAGTATCATTACTAGGCGAAAACATTGAGTGGGTAGATGAAGTAAAGTAACTAGGGCATATCTTGTCATTTCGAAATGCCAGAGAAAAGGAAATTTCAGCTAGGATAAAAAATGGATGGAGTAAGTATTGGAATCAGAAAAGTGCCTACAAGGGCAAACTTCCAATACAGACCAAGGCGGAAGTCTGGCACAGTAGCGTCCAGCCGGTCCTAACATATGGAGCACATACCTGGGCGCTGACAAAAACTAATGTAAGCAAGCTACATACTACACAAAGAGCAATGGAGCGCAGTATGCTGAATATTAAAAAGAAAGACAAAGTGGGGATAGCAACAATCAGGGCAAAAACTGGGCTAAAAGACATTGGTGCGGAAGTTAAAAGGGCAAAATGGAGATATGGGGGGCACATTTCAAGACAAGATGGGAGATGGGAGAGGAAATTGGAGGGTTGGACCCCATACGGTTTCGAAAGAGGAGTAGGCAGACCAATAGCTCGCTGGAGAGATGAATTCAAAAAAGAACTCGGACCCTTGTGGAGAAGGCAGACCCTGGACAGGGTAAACTGGAAGAGGAAAGCGGAGGCGTATGCCCAGAAATGGGCGGGTAAAGAAAAAATGGAAAAAGGGGAGGGGGAGTCACGATCCCCTCGCCACTCGCGGCACGTAGTGCCATATAAATAAACAGTTGTTGTACGTACATTATATAGATACCAAATAAACGCTGTTTATTATTATTACTAGGGGGCTTCGCCCCCTGGCCGCTTCGCGGCCCAACCCCCCCGCCGTCACAGTCCTCAGTATTTGGTCTGAAACTTTTGTTACTGAGTTTAGGTTTGCTTTGCGCTTCTTTTGCTCCCCCTCTACCAGCGGTCCTCAACATTCCACCATGAACTCCCTTCCATCCTTTCTTCATCACGAGCCTCCTCCTCCTCCACCACGACCCCCTCGTTGACCATGGCTGCTCTCCGCCTCCACGGTCACGCCTCAACAGTCGCAGCCCTCCTCAGCCACAAATTCCTCCCCCACAATGGCCATAGTCCTCCATCTAGTCTCCCCTGATCACCCTCTTCCACCACGAGTGCCCTCCATTAGGGACACGTCCTTCGACCACCCCACACCACTGTGGCCTTCATTTTCGTTCACGTACCACACCCACCAAGACCTCTTCACCTATCACTACAACCTCCCCAATGGCGGCCTTAGTCCCTCTCTACAGCCTTCCCCTTATGCGGCTCCATCGCCCTACGGCCTCTTCGCTCAACCACCACGAAGATCCCCTGGTCCTCCAACCAGGAGCTTCCACCACCATGACCAACCCTCCCCCACGAGAACCCTTCCCTTCAAGACCACCTGCCCGGGACCAGAACCTTCGGCACCATGGCCTTAATTTGCCTTCCCGGCCGCCTCTCTCACCAAGAACTTCCTCTTCCACCAGGACCCCTTTCTCACTATTACCCCTCCCCACTCGGGGCCTTAATGTCCCTCTACAGTCCCCGCCACCATCGTGTTTTTCCTCCCCTTTAGGAGCTCCTCCTCTACCATGAGTACCTCTTACACCCCGGGCTTTTATCTACCAAAGTTTTAATGTCCAACCTCTCCTACCAAGGATTTTCTCCGACACAAGGACCTCTCACCCACCACTACCCCCGGGCTTCATCTCCTTTCAGAGCCCCTGTCCTCACTATGGCCCTCCAACCCCCTTGAAGATCCCTGACCATCCACCCAGGAGCTCTCACAACCATGACCACCCCTCCCCCGAGAGCCCTTCTCCCTCAAGACCCTACCCCGCCACCAGCCCCTCCCACACAACGGCCATTTCTCTTCGAGGTCCCCTCTCTCACCAAGCACTTTCTCCTCCACCAGGCCCTCTTACTTCGGCCCCACCCAGGGACTTCATCTCCGTCCACAGCCCACGCCCTTACAGGGGCCCTCTTCCCTCTTCAGGAGCTGCCTTCTCAACCATTAACCCCCTCCTGAGGGTCGGCTACCCCTGGGATATTGAGCAATTAAGGGGTTGGGTAGGGAACCTTCAGCGACTTGTGATCTTGAAGATTATGGGTAATTATGTCATTTTATGTCTTTTTATGTCAGTTATGTCTTAAAACTTGATCTTCTATGTTAGAACAGATTATGTCCTTGAAAGTAGCTGATCTGCCCCTGCAATTTTTCTAATTTTTAGGTAGACAACCCGCAGTGCGGTTTTTTAGGTAGGGTGGCAGAGGGGGGAGGAGTTTTGGTTTTTAATATATAGAGAGCTATGTCATTTTATATCTTTTGACTTGAGATCTTGGAGATCATGGGTAATTATGTCGTTTTATGTCTTATTTTATGTCAGTTATGTCTTAAAACTTGGAGATCTTCTATGTTAGAACAGATTATATCCTTGGAAGTAGTTGATCTGCCCCTGCAATTTTCCAAGGACTCTCCTCCCTCTTCAGGAGCTTCCTCCACAACCGTTACCCCTGGAAAATTGAGTAATTAAGGGGCCGGGTAGGCAATCTGCAGTGACTTGTGATCTTGAAGATTATGGGTAATTATGTCATTTTATATCTTTTTATGTCGGTTATGTCTTAAAACTTGAAGATCTTTTATGTCAGAATAGATTTAGTATATAGAGAGATAGAGAGATTATGTCGTTCAAAGTAGCTGATCTGCCCCTGCAATTTTTCGGATTTTTAGATACGCAACCCGCAGTGCGTTTTTTTCCCCCAGAGGCGGCGGCGGTGGCGGCGGATTTTACTTTTTTAGTATATACTAGGGGGCTTCGCCCCCTGGCCGCTTCGCGGCCCAACCCCCCCGCCGTCACTCGCTTCGCTCGTGCCGGCCTTACTCGGCGCTTCGCGCCTCGTCCGTGTGGTCTGAAACTTTTGTTCCTGAGTTGAGATTTGCTTTGTGCTTCTTTTGCTCCCCCTCTATCAGCAGTCCTCAATCATCCACCACGAACCCTCTTCCATCCTTTCTTTATCACGATCCTCCTCCTCCTTCACCACGACCCCGTCGTTGACCATGGTTGCTCTCCGCCTCCACGGTCACACCTCAACAGTCGCAACCCTCCTCAGCCACAAACTCCTCCCCCACAATGGCCATAGTCCTCCACCTAGTCTCCCCTGATCACCCTCTTCCACCACGAGTGCCCTCCATTAGGACCACGTCCTTCAACCACCCCACACCACTGTGGCCTTCATTTTTGTTCACATACCACACCCCCCACCAAGACCTCTTCACCCATCAGTATGACCTCCCCAATGGCGGCCTTAGTCCCTCTCTACAGCCTTCCCCTTCTGCGGGTCCATCGCTCTAAGGCCTCCTCGCTCAACCACCACGAAGATCCCCTGGTCCTCCAACCAGGAGCTTCCACCATCATAACCAACCCTCCTCCATGAGAACCCTTCCCTTCAAGACCACCTGCCCGGGACCAGAACCTTCCGCACCAGGGCCTTCATTCGCCTTCCCGGCCGCCTCTCTCACCAAGGACTTCCTCCTCCATCAGGACCTCTTACACACCATCCCCCCCCCGAGACCTTTATCTTCCTCTACAGTCCCCGCCACTGCCGTGGTTTTCCTTCCTTTCAGGAGCTCCCTCTTCCACCATGAGTACCTCTTACACCCCCAGGTCTTTATCTACCAAAATTTGACTTCACCTCTAGGATCCTCACCCACCACTACTTCCTCCTTCATCAATGACCACCCTCTCCTACTAAGGATTTCCTCCGCCACGAGGACCTCTCACCCACCACTACCCCCTGGGCTTCATCTCCCATCAGAGCCCCTGTCCTCACTATGGCCTTCCAACCCCCTTGAAGATCCCTGACCATCTACCCAGGAGCTCTCACAACCATGACCACCTCTCCCCCGAGCGCCCTTCTCCCTCAAGACCCCACCCCACCGCCAGCCCCTCCCGCACCACGGCCATTTCTCTCCAAGTTTCCCTCTCTCACCAAGGACTTTCTCCTCTACCAGGTCTTCTTACTCCCGCCCCACCCAGGGCCTTCATCTCTGTCCACAACCCACGCCCCTACAGGGGCTCTCCTCCCCCTTCAGGAGCTTCTTCCACAACCATGAACTCCCTCCTGAGGGTAGGCTACCCCTGGAAAATTCAGTTATTAAGGGGCCGGGTAGGCAACCTGCAGCGACTTGTGATCTTGAAGATTATGGGAAATTATGTCATTTTATGCCTTTTAATGTCTTATTATGTCGGTTATGTCTTAAAACTTGAAGATCTTTTCGATTAGAACAGCACTACCTCCAGCTTCCTCAATGGCCACCCTCTCTTATCAAGGATTTCCTCCACCATGAGGACCTCTCACCCACCACTACCCCCTGGGCTTCATCTCCCATTAGAGCCCCTGTCCTCACTATAGCGCTCCAACCCCCTTGAAGATCCCTGACCATCCACCCAGGAGCTCTCACAACCATGATCACCCCTCTCCCGAGCGCCCTTCCCCTCAAGACGCCACCCCGCCACCAGCCCCTCCTACACCACGGCCATTTCTCTCCAAGGTGCCCTCTCTCACCAAGGACTTTCTCCTCCACCAGGTCCTCTTACTCCCGCCCCACCCAGGGCCTTCATCTTCGTCCACAGCCCACGCCCCCACATGGGCCCTCCTCCCCCTTCAGGAGTTCCCTTCTCAACCATGAACCCCCTCCTGAGGGTAAACTACCCCTGGAAAATTGAGCAATTAAGGGGCTGGGTAGGCAACCTGCAACGAATTGTGATCTTGAAGATTATGAGTAATTATGTCATTTTATGTCTTTTTATGTCTTATTATGTCAGTTATGTCTTACAACTTGGAGATCTTTTATGCTAGAACCGAGTATGTCCTTGAAAGTAGTTGATCTGCCCCTGCAATCTTCCAAGGGCTTTCCTCTCCCTTCAGGAGCTTCCTCCACAACCGCTACCCCTGGAAAATTGAGTAATTAAGGGGCCGGGTAGGCAATCTGCAGCGACTTGTTATCTTGAAGATTATGGGTAATTATGTCATTTTATGTCTTTTTATGTCTTATTATGTCGGTTATGTTTTAAAACTTGGAGTTCTTTTATATTAGAACAGATGATGTCCTTGAAAGTAGCTAATCTGCCCCTGCAATTTTTCGGATTTTTAGATAGGCAACCCGCAGTGCGTTTCTTTCCCGCGGAGGTGGTGGCGGCGGATTTTACCTTTTTAGTATATAGAGAGATAGAGAGATAGAGAGATAGAGAGATAGAGAGATATCTTGTGACTTGAGATCTTGGAGATCATGGGTAATTATGTCATTATATGTCTTTTTATGTCAGTTATGTCTTAAAACTTGGAGATCTTTTATGTTAGAATAGATTATGTCCTTGAAAGTAGCTGATCTGCCACTGCAATTTTTCGGATTTTTAGGTAGGCAACCTGCAGTGCGTTTTTTTTCTCCCGGAGGTGGCGCTGGCGGCGGATTTTACTTTTTTTAGTATAGAGAAATGTCTTTTTTTTATGTCTTATTATGTCGGTTATGTCTTAAAACTTGGAGATCTTTTATATTAGAACAGATTATGTCCTTGAAAGTAGCTGATCTGCCCCTTCAATTTTTCGGATTTTTAGATAGGCAACCCGCAGTGCGTTTTTTTCCCCCGGAGGTGGCGGCGGCGGCGGCGGCGGTGGCGGCGGCGGCGGATTTTACTTTTTTAGTATATAGAGAGATAGAGAGATTTAGTATATAGAGAGATTATGTCCTTGAAAGTAGCTGATCTGCCCCTGCAATTTTCGGATTTTTAGATAGGCAACCTGCAGTGCGTTTTTTTTCCCGCGGAGGCGGAGGTGGCGGCGGCGGCGGATTTTACTTTTTTAGTATATAGAGAGATAGAGAAATGTCTTTTTTTATGTCTTATTATGTCGGTTATGTCTTAAAACTTGGAGATCTTTTATATTAGAACAGTTATGTCCTTGAAAGTAGCTGATCTACCCCTTCAATTTTTCGGATTTTTAGATAGGCAACCCGCAGTGCGTTTTTTCCCCCGGAGGTGGCGGCGGCGGCGGCGGCGGCGGCGGCGGCGGTGGCGGCGGCGGCGGATTTTACTTTTTTAGTATATAGAGAGATGTCCTTGAAAGTAGCTGATCTGCCCCTGCAATTTTTCGGATTTTTAGGTAGGCAACCCGCAGTGCGTTTTTTTTCTCCCGGAGGTGGCGCTGGCGGCGGATTTTACTTTCCTTAGTATAGAGAAATGTCTTTTTTTATGTCTTATTATGTCGGTTATGTCTTAAAACTTGGAGATCTTTTATATTAGAACAGTTATGTCCTTGAAAGTAGCTGATCTACCCCTTCAATTTTTCGGATTTTTAGATAGGCAACCCGCAGTGCGTTTTTTTCCCCCGGAGGTGGCGGCGGCGGCGGCGGCGGCGGTGGCGGCGGCGGCGGATTTTACTTTTTTAGTATATAGAGAGAAAGAGATTATTATTATTATTTGATTGTTAGAATACATACAATTTAACCAGCACTTACATGCTGAAGTGGTTAGACACATTGCCTATTACTGGTGTTGAGAAATGCCCTGCGTGCTGGAGTCCTTTGAACAGGCGCGGACTGAGCCGCCGGGACACAAGAACCTCAAGGGCCGGGCGAAACTAAAGGGGTGTGGGGGGTTGAAACACCCCCAATAATTTGGCAGTCGGCAAATTTTGAAATAGTTCATTTAAATTTCTCATTTTTCATGAATGTTTGTTTATTTATTTACTCATTTTTAAATTTAAAAAATATATATTTCGAATAAAAAATCGGCAAATTTTTAATTTTTAAAAGATTTTGTCGGCAAGGTTTTAGTTTTCAAAAACTATTTGTCAGCAAATTTTTCTTCCCAAACTGAAAGTTAAATTTCGTTTCTGAAAATGGAGTACCCGTCACTACTGTCAGAGACTAGTCAGTCGAAAGCCGAAGGTTTCAAGCTGAGTATCGAACGTTTTATCTGAAAGGTTGAAACAAAGCTGAGATGTGGAAGACATTTCGAAATTTCTGAAAATCGGTAGCAAACGTTGAATTTCGAATTACAATGACTATTCCGTTCTTACTAGATTCTTTGCTTGACCTAGAGCCTAAAATTTAAGAAAGTTGAACATTTTATTAAAATCTAAAAGCAGGTCTGTAGCCAGCCATCTGAGATAGGTGGTGCTGACTGTTTACAGGGAACGGGGGGGCTTGAGGATACACATAGTATATAATGTGAAGAGTTCTACGAGGCAGTGGTATAGTCAGGGGGCAAAGAGGGCGAATGTCTCCAAGGCACCTGAAATTGAATATAAAATATGCAGAAATGAGCAATTTTTCGCTTGAAACACGTTTTTTCGAAAAAATTTTGCTCGAGTAGTAGTTTTACTTTCATTTTCATACAATAGTCCTCTAATATCGGTGATTTTAAAAAAATACTTATTTTCGACTTTGTCTCCCCCCCCCCCCACCTCCCCGTCGGAAAATCCTTGGTCTTAAAATTCATAATCAAAACTGGTGATTCAACTTACCGACAACCCATTGAAAAGAAAATTTAATAAATCGGGTGAAAAAAATTAACACTTAGATTCGAACTTACGGAAGTAAAAAAAAACTCTATTTCTGTGGACTTATCAAGTTATCAATTCTCAAATAGCCATTCAGGCATTGAGCCATCGATATTCAACTCAAACAGCCATTCAGGCATTTAGCCATCGATATTCAATGTGAGCTGGATCGCGAGCCTACCACTGTGTTCAACCCTGTCGAGAGAGAGGAGGGAAAGGGGGGAAATACCCCGGGCTGAATTTCATCGCTTACGGCTACATCATACCGTACAGCAAATTAGCAATCACTCCTTACACTATGAAAGAAACCTCTTATCACGTAGCTTATAATTTTTCCCCCTGTGACAAAAGAAAAAAATGAACTGGAAGGAGGGGGGGGGCGTGGAAATTCCCCCAGGCCCTCTTTTTTTCTCTACGGGGCTGACTGTGTTTGTGTACCCCCTAGCATCACTCTGACTTGAGGTCTGGCGTAATGATGATTTCTTCAATGGTGGTATCTCTGTCCAGGGGGGCTCTGCCCCAGCTTGCCCCCCATGGCTACGGGGTTGTCTAAAAGTTGAAAGCAAAAGACTTATTTTCCAATGTCACAAGTTTGCATATAAAACCTACTATAGTGGCGCTAGTAGTATGTCGAGAAGGTGATCATGTATAACTGATAACGCGTATACGGCGTGTTGTGTGCGCTTACATGATCACCTTCTCGACAAGCTTCCAAAAAGTGCCACTCGTAGCGCACCCTTCAATTTTATACGCGATGTGTTTTTCCCATAAGAACGAAAGGGAACTTGTGGTACAGATTTTTCTAAATCCGATCGACCTGAAACTTTGTAGTTTTTTTTTGTTTTTTTTTAATTGATTTCATTGGTACCAATTTAGGAGACGAATCAGAGGAAATTCAGAAAAAAATCACTAAGATTAAATAACAACAACCTTAATGTGTAAAGGGAGTTGTGTGTTCCTCTCAAGTATTCCTAATATGCTCATGTGCGCAAATGTGAGTGCTTGGGGGATAAGGTTCCAATCTTCATTTGCAGGCACGAAACTATGGGGGGGGGGGGGTGAAAAAACCCAATAATTTGACAATCGGCAAATTTTGAAACTGTTCATTTGAATTTTTCATTTTCTAAGGTATAATGTTTTAATGAAGCCTGAAAATGTCTTGAACAAATCCGGAAGATCCTTGAAGTCTCAGGAAAGTCCGAAAGAGTCCTGAAAGTTTTACATAAGTTGGAGGAAGAGGTCTTGATAGGTCAAAGGGTCTTATTATCGTAGTATTATGAATCCAAGAACCTCTCGGATGGTGTATGTTTGCACAAGGGCCGAGGAAGGAGAATGTCTCAAGCGGCTCACTATAAAAAAAGCGCTTCAAAAATAAGGTAAAAAAAAGAACGAAGGAAGAAAGAAAAATAAAGAGTAGAAAAAAGGTAGATTTTTCTGAAGGGTCCAAGGACGTTCTCAAAAATTAGTCCTCGGGCCCATATTTTGCTTCTGTTTTATTCATTTATTTTCTCAATTAAGAAATATTTTGATTGAAAAATCAGCAAATTTTCAAATTTTTAAAATATTTTGTTAGCAAATTTTTAGTTTCCAAAAAATATTTGTCGGCAAATTTTCTTTCTCCACCCTGCCCCCCCCAAATTGAAAGTCAAATTTCGCCTCTGTTCAGGAGCCCTAAGGTTGGGCTGGAAGAAGGCTCAAAATACTTGAATAATCAATCGCTGAAAACTAAAAAGATACAGGAAGTATACATACTGTGTATGCCTATTGTAGAACTCAAAGTCATTTCACACCTTTGACTACATTATACAGAAATACCTCCTCTTGAGTGATATCTTGCTGTGGTGAGGAGGCTTAAGCGTTAAAAAATTTAATAAAAGACTCTCTGTGAGGTTATATGTATATCGTTAAAATCGCGACCAAATGCACCTCCGACAGATAAACCCTGTTGAAAGCAATAAAAAACTACAACAGCATCTCTTTCCAGGAAATGTGGCTTTTCCAAATATTAATTACTGATGATGACGTTCCAACAGAGGTAAATAATTTTTCCGGACGTAAAAAGCTGCCCATTCGGACGTCCGGGAGAACGCTAATTGGGGGAGCATCATCATGGGAAAGTTTTTTTTTTAAAAAAGGTGCAGTTAAAATAGGGACTTGAATATAATAAGTAGCTTAAATGGAGTTGGAAGATTAGAGAATCTTAACAGAGAAATGAAAAGGCTTAACCTCGGAATAGTTGGAATAAGTGAAGTAAAGTGGAAACAGGAAAATGATTTTTGGTCAGGAGACTTTAGAATAATACATACAAAGGGAATAAAATGGCAAGCGGGAGTCGAAATTGTTATGAATAAACAAATTCTGATCGAGTAAACATCCATGAACACAATGAGACCATCAATGTTCCCTCTTTTCTAGATTGTACAATTCTCCTCGCGAATGCGGTAAAAACAGGTGCTGTGTAAAGTTACCCCGCAAATGTAAAGTAGCCCCGGTTTACGGTATCTAAAGTCTTGGTTTTCTTTTTAAATGGTTTTTTATTTACCGGAAGAATTGACATTTTTGTTTACAAAGCTTTCGAGAATTTATAGGTGGGGGGGGGGTTGTGAGTGAGGTGTTATGGCTGCACATACCCTCGTTGGCCAAGCTTCTCGAGGGCACAAGAGGCTAAAACTCTTAAAATGTTGGTCATTTTTACGTTACTTCTCTATGAGTATTGGTCTTTTTTTCAATTATTTTTTTTAGGAAAAGTTCAAGTGACCTCCCTGTTATGGTTCAATGTATGAGCAGATCAGAAAACCTATTTTGGAGAAGGGACGTTTTCAAAGGTTGGTCCGGGGCACATTCTCCCTAAATCTGGTTCTAAAAATTCCACAAGTCGACCAGTTTTCGTAAACGAGTCAACTGATCATGAGAAACCAAGAGAGCCGAGTGTAGATGAATGTACTAGGGGGTCTGGAAACGCTGAAGACATCGATTGTGTGGTGGAATGTATAGCGATGCACACATGCCAAAATGGCTCCTGAGACATCGCAGCCCCGGCCCCGGAATCTACCCTTTCGAGTATTGCATCAGTGGCCGGAGGAACGCTTTGAGGCCGGCCCGAGCCCCCATTTTGCTGTTCCGCTTCCAGCGCGCGCGTGTCCTGCGAGGGCCACCATGGGGTCCCCTACTGACCGAGATTAACGCTCCGAGCACTAACCTGGAATTTTCAGGTTTCCCACAGCCGGACGCGCTTTCTCTTTTCACTCACCCCTCATCTCCTCATCTTGGTACGCGTGGCGACGCAGGAAGGTGTGATGAAGACATCGATAAAGAAACGTCATAAATTCTAACTGACTATCGATATGTTCCACATTAGAATATTTGAAGAGAAATAGTTACCATTATACCCATGCTCTTTCATTTACGTCTCGATACGTAAGTACCTATCCAATTTCTAACAAACCTCATTTCCGGAAATGCTTTCGTCGTGTGACTATCAGCGAACCCGCACGTACGCGCTAAACGAAAACAACAATCAGTTTTGAGCTCCCGGGTTCCAATTACTACGAATAAAAATCATCAATAAAAGAAACAAAAAGTCCCTTTTCATCGTCCACACTTCGGAGAGTATACGGATTGTTGGGAAAACATTCGTCACGATCGATGTGTACGATTTATTGGGTTCGTTTGTAAGACGATCCTCTCCGTATTGGGTTTCTCACTAGGCTGTGAAAATGCGTAAGAGCGTAACTGAAGACCCAAGTTGGCTAAATGTTTTGAGAACGTCGAATTTAATATTGAGTAAGGCGATTCGTTTCGAAGGTCGGCTCATTTTTCAGATCTAATTTTCTACAACTTCCGTCATATTGTTTCGTGTATGAGAAATATAGTCGTTACTAGAATTAAATTTCAGGGAGGAAATTCGCAGCATACTACGTTTATATGTAGACAATTGGCTATTGAAAAATTTAAACAGCAGCATTAATAGCGTCTATCGAATCAGCTAGAGGTGAGTTGAAGGATTTTCCCCACAAATCTAATTTCGTTCATTGAGAAAGCGTTTCAGTACTTTCGAATGTATCCGCGGTTCGCTGAACGTGAATAATAATAACGCAGAAGAGTCACCAACATGCCAGGGAAAATGCTGGTTTAAAGGCAGGCGCAGACTGAGGCAAAATCTTAAATCCTAAATTCCTTCTTGGGAGTAGGCTCACGCGATGGTGTCGGTACTCCGTGGTCCATATAGGGCGAAGGTCTCCTGTAGGTGATCCCATTCTTTTCTATTTTCTGCAGTTATTCCGTAGTTTTTTGCGGTTAGAAATATATGTAGGTCGTCCCCCATCTGGTTTTTTGATTTCCTTTTTTTCGTTTTCTATTAAGGTTCTGCCAGAATGTTGTATGGTAGGTCCATCGGTCGTCCGTAAGTCTTGCTATGTGTCCTGCCCAACCCCATTTTTTTCTCCTGATATACCTCACTGCCTCTTTATTTTTTAGCTTTTTCTTTATTTTCTCGATTGGTACTCGGTCTCTTCTTTTAATATTTAATATTGATCTCTCAATTGCATTTTGGGTTACTCTAATTTTATTTAAGTTTTTTTTTTTTTTTTTTTGCTTAAGGGCCATTTTTCGCATCCATATGTTAGGGTCGGGAGGACTCACATATCAAAGATTTCCTTTTTCTGGGGTATCTTATACGGGCCTTTAAATATATTTTTGAGCGTCCAGTATTTTGCCCATGTTTTTGTGATTCTTTTTTCTATTTCTCTTCCAGTTCGATTATTAAATGAAATTACTTGTCCTAGATAGGGTGCTTCTTCTACTATTTCTATCAGTGGCGTCGCGTGGTACTCTTTCCCAGGTGTTCAACTGGCGGGTCTGCGCCCTTCCTCCCCCTCCCCCTCCGCAAAGAAATCGATAATATCAAAAACTTATGATCAGTATCAGTATGTATAAATAATGAGTGTCAATGAAGAGTGAAGTTGCATCCACTCACTCACCACACAGCATGCGCATGCGCTTCCGGAACGTTCATTTTTGCTGTTGAACACCTTGCCATTTAAATTAACAAAGTCACCGCTTCACTCTTTGTGGTCTTTGTTGCAACCGCCACTGCAACAAGGCCAACAAGAGTGTGCAATGTTGCTAGTGAACATCCCACGCGATTCCCATGATACGTGTGACAAAGATAACGCCTCTGCATTAAGACCAACGAGAGTGTGCAATGTTGCTAGTGAACATCCTACGCGATTCCCATGGTAAGTGTGACAAAGATAATGCCACTACACTAAGACTGACGAGAGTGTGCAATGTTGCTAGTGAATATCTTACGCAATTCCCATAGTATGATGTGATAAAGATAATGCCACTGCAACAAGACCAACAAGAGTGTGCAGTGTTGTTAGTGAACATCCTACATGATTCCCATAGTATGTGACAAAGATAAGAACCGCGCGAAGCGCAAAGAGAAATATTCCGGCTATTTTTCAATTTTTTGAGGTTATATTTTGTATTTCAATCAAAATTTAAATCTTTCCTTGTTTCTGTGATTTTTGTTGTAAGACAAAAATTAAGTGGGTGTGCAGTGAACACCTTGAACACCCAGACACGACGCCACTGATTTCTATCCCGTTTATCTTTTCCCCAATTAGTTTCTCTTTATTTGTTAGAATTTTGGTTTTTTTCTTGTTCATTGTTAGTCCTGCCTCCCTTCCGCAAAAGTTAATTTCTTTTAGCATCTCGGCTAGTTCTTCCTTCGCATTAGCAAAATAAGGCTATGTCGTCTGCGAATCTTAAATTTGTGATCCTTCTTCCATTTATATTTATGCCTTTGTTTGCCCACTTTTCGTATAGGTTTGTAAATATTTCCTCTAGAGCACAATTGAAAAGGGCAGGGGATAGTGGGTCTCCCTGTTTGACGCCTTTCTTTATTTCAAAGTAGTCTCCTTCAACATCGGTTCTTATTCTCGCGCATCCTCCCTTATATAGCTCTTTTAGTATCTTTACAAAATTATCTGGTATCCGTTGGTTCCTAAGTGCGTTTACCATGTATTCGTGCTTTAAGGAGTCGAAGGCTTTATTGTAATCTATCAAGGCGATGTATAGATCTATTTGGTATTCTAAGCTCTTTTCGATCATTTGGTTCATAACGTGTAGGTGGTCAAGTGTTGAGAAGGACCTTCTGAACCCTGCTCGTTCTATTGCTTGTTGCTTGACTATTATGGGTTGTAGTCTTTTTTCTAGGACTTTTGATAATATTTTTGCTGCGATAGTTTTCTATGTTATGACGGTTGCCTTTCTTAAATAGAATTATTATGTTGGAGAGTTTCCATTATTCGGGGATAGTGCATGTTTTAAGGATTATGTTAAATAATTTTGCTATAGTGGCCGCTAAATTTTCTCCCCTTGTTTGATGTGCTCGTTTGTAATTCCATCGTGTCCTGGGCTTTTGTTTGGTTTCAAGTCTTTTATAGCTAATTCTATTTCCCTTTGCAGGAATTCTGGTTCCATTTCTATTTCTGTTTTCCTAATTAGGCTGTTTTTTTTTGTTGTACAAGTATCATCGTAGAGCTCCTTGTGAAAGTTTGTAATCACATCGTTTATTTCCCTCCTACCGTAGATCTTTTCTCCTTTTGGATTTTCAAAGAACGTGGTCCATTACGTTCCTGTACTTAACTCCTTTCTCATCTTTTTAATATTCTTGTTCCCTCTTAGTGTGTCCTCTATTACTTTGTTTGTTATAAGTTGTTTTTTTGTTTTTTTTTCTTAATTTTATTCTAATTACTCTAGATGTTAAATTTAGCTCCAACTTTTCTGTTGGAGATTTCTTAGTGATTTTTAAGAGCATACTTCTCTTTTTTTGGAGTATTTTAACTTCTTTGTTTATTTCTATCACTTTCGAATTTATTTCTTCTGTTCCTTCCTTTTTTATTGTTGATTTCTGTATTGCCAATTTTATTTTATTTTTTTGCAAGTAGGTTATATGTTATATTGGTATTTTGGCTTTCAGTTGTTTTTAATTTGGTTAGTTGTCTATCTAGTTCGTTTTTGTACAAGGTTGGGTTTATTTGATAGTGATACGCATTCTTTTTCTTTTTATACCCTTTTTGTCATATGTTTATATTTAGTGTTAATATTAGTATCCTGTGGTCTGAGTGGTATTTGAATTTGTTATCTATGTTAAAATCTTGGATTATGATGTTAGGAGTGTTTCTTGGAATTAGGATGTAGTCTATCAGTGTTTTATAAACATAATTGGGGGAAATCCATGACGACCTTCTACCCTCTCTTTTCTTAAAAAAGCTATTTAAAAATTGTACCGGGAAACAGGGACTTGGTGGCCCATTTAATTTTTTTACGCAATGCAATGTACAGGTACAAAAAAATCAATTAGCATAATAAAAATTCTTTTTATTACAGTATTTATGTAATATTGAACTTTGTCTATACAATAGTGTAAAGGTGCAATCATTGCCAGTAGGCTCATCTTTCTCTCTACAATAACCAAGCTTGCAACAAGCGTGAAAATTCTGAACTTTTAATGCAGACATTATTGATTATTTCTTCTTCCTTAACTTCTTGTAGCATAGGCCCGTAGCTAAATCTTTGGAATTGGTAATTTGGCTCAGAGCAAGTACCAAATTCTTATAAACTGCAGTGTATTTAACATCAGCGTCGCTTGTCTTCCATGTGTTATAAGAACCAATATTTTCTTTTGTATATTTGTATTTTATTGACCTCCCCCAACAGGATAAGCCCACATTAAGGAGGGGTCTAGACACCAAAAGAAAAGAACAAACGATTTAAATAAAGGCAAAATAAATATTACATACTCCTTAAAAGATAAATTATTATTATTATAAGCATTTTTATTACGCAAAATTTACAATTTTAGGTAGAACTTTTTCGATGTCGTTTCTTGCGTAAGGCCCTGTTTTTGGGCGAATGCCTCCCTCAACCTCCTCCATTCGGCCCGGTTAGCCGTTGTTCTATGAAACAATCTGGTTCTCCTGATTTTCCCGGAGGGGTGTATTACTTTTATAAAGTGAAAGAAGTCGTCTGACCATCTAGCCTTCTGTTTACCCCGTCTTCTCCTTCCTCTCAGGTGCCAAAAAGTAATTTTATATGACCAGCAATCGTCCTTTAGTCTGCCCAAATGGCCTGCCCAGTCCCATTTCAATCTCCTTGTAAAGTGCGTTATATTTTTGTTTTGCCGAAATTTTTCTTTTAGTGTTTTCAGTTTGACTCTGTCTTTCAGTTTTATTCTTAGCATAGCTCTTTCCATTTAATTTTGGGTAGACTGAAGTTTCTTCTCTAGCTGTTTGGACAGCGTCCATGTTTGGTAGCCGTAGGTGAGTTCCGGAAGAATACAATTGTTAAAAAGGTGGCTTTTGAATTTTAAGGAATAGTTATTTTTCAAAATAAATTTCAAGCTCCAGAGTTTACTCCATGCAAGTAATTCTTCTGTTTATTTCTTTTTCAATTTGGTTTTGGAATGATACTAGCTGCCCTGAATAAATTATATTTTCTACGATCTCAATTTTTTGATTTTCGATTTTGATTTCCTGCAGGTGCCCTGAGTTGGTAAGAATTTTGGTTTTTGATAGGTTCATTTCCATGCTTGACTTTTTGCTCTGAAAGTTGAGTTCCTCCAGCATCTCTTGCAGGTTGCTCCAGGATCCCGCCACCACAGTTAGGTTGTCAGCGAACCTTAAGTTGTTCAGAAGATTACCATTGATGCTAACTCCTTTGTTCTCCCAATTTAGATTTTTGAAAATCCCATTCAACGCACAGTTGAACAGCAGTGGCGAGATTGGGTCGCCCTGCCTCACCCCCTTCTGATGTGAAATTCTTCTCCTTCTACGTCAGTAATTATCTGGGCTTTCAAATCCGTGTACATCTCTCGAATTATTCCAATCATAGAGGGGTGGACCTCATGTCTTGCCAGAGCCTCGAGCATAAAATTTTCCTTTAAAAGGTCGAAGGCCTTGGTAAAGTCAATAAAGGCAAGGTGAACAGTGACTAGGTATTCCGTTACTTTCTGTATGAGTGAGTTGACTATGTGGAGGTGGTCAGTCGTGGAGAAGCCCCGCCTAAATCCTGTTTGACAGGGAGTTTGCTATAGTTCCAGCATGCCTCTCAGACGGAAGTCTAGCAAGGTGGACAAGATCTTGGCCAGGATTGGAATAAGGCTAATCAGCCTATCTCTCAATATATTAAAAACCAAAATTCCCCCACCCCTCCTGAAAGAAAAAACTCCAAGGAGCCTGATATCTAGATCCCGGCCTTTGTCCATACCACGTCCTCCCTCTCCTCCGTGGCTGAGGAGGGGTATAATTGATATAATACGAGTAAGACATAAAAAGACATATCTCGCTATCTCTCTTCTCTCTCTAAAAAAAACGCACTGCGGGTTGCTTACCTAAAAATCAGAAAAATTGCAGAGGCAGGTCAGCTACTTTCAAGGACATAATCTGTTCTAGACGTAATCGACATAATAAGACATAAAAAGACATATTTCTCCATCTCTCTTCTCTAAAAAAACAAAACCGCACTGTGGGTTGCCTACCTAATAATCAGAAATATTGCAGGAGCAGATCAGCTACTTTCAAAGACATAATCTATTCTAACATAAAAGATCTCCAAGGTTTGAGACATAACGGACATAATAAGACAGGAAACTCCATATATCTCTGTATACTAAAAAAGTAAAATCCGCTGCCACCGCCAACACCACCACCACACGAGAGGAAAAAAACACTGCGGGATGCCTACCCTGCCCCTTAATTGCTCATTTCTCCAGGGGTAGCCTACCCTCGGGAGGGTCCGCCGCCTGCGAATTGCCTACCCTGCCCCACTAATTGCTCATTTCCCCAAGGGTAGCCCAGCCCTTAGGAGGTAGTTCATGGTGGAAGGATCTCCAGAATGGGGAGGAGATCCATGGGGGGCGTGGCCTCAGGAGGGCGATAAAGGCCCTGGGTGGGTGAGGGGGTAATGAGACTAGGTGGAGGACTGGGTGATGATCGGAGGGATGAACGGCGGGTGCCACGTGGGGGAGAAGCGGTGGACGGAGAAAGTCATGGAGCGAGGGAGAGGGTAATGTGAAGAGATTAAGGTCCAGGTGTTGGAGGTCGATTGTGGTAGTCGATGATTGTAGAGGTGAGGAGGAAGTCCAAGGGAGTGGGAAGGATTCGCAGGGAGAGGGATACTGCGGAGGTAAAAGACCATGGGGTGGGCATTGCAGCCTCTGGTAGATTATGGCTGTTGTGGGGAAGGAGTTCGTGGCTGAGGAGGGCTGCGACTGTTGAAGTGTGACCGTGGTGGAGGAGGAAGCTCGTGATGAAGAAAGGATGGGAGGGGGTTCATGGTGGAAGATTGAGGACCGCTGATAGAGGAGGGTTAAGAGAAGCCCAAAGCAAACCAAAAGTTTTAGACCAAACACTGAGGACTGTGGTGGTCGAACGAGGTGCGAAGCGCCGAGCAATGCCGGCACGAACAAAGCGAGTGACGGCGGGGGGTTGGGCCAGGAAGCGGCCGGGGGCGAAGCCCCCTAGTAGTTTCTAATGTCCTAACGACAGCCTTTTTTGAAAAGCAAAATAATGTTTGTGAGATTTTTCAATCTGGTGGTATCTTGTTTGTTTCCCAAATTTCGTTGTAAAGTTTGGTTAGAATTTTTATCATCTTTTCGCCCCGTACTTAATTTGTTCGTTGGTGATCCCATCTAGCCCCTCTGCCTTGCCGTTCTTCAGAGACAGTACTGCTCTCATCACCTCGCTTTCCATGAAGTTTGGCATTTTGACTTCCTCACTGACAAACTTTTGTGCCTTTGGGCTGACTGATGTGTCGGAGTATAATTCAATGTAAAATTCTGTGGCGATTTTGTTAATTTGTTTTCTCTCGTATTGTTTGACCCCCTCCTTGTCTTCCAGACAGGTCATGAGGTAGCTTCTCGTGGAGCATTCTTTTTTAATTTTTTTTTTTTTTTTTTTGTACTTTTGGAGTCTTTTATGATCAAACGTACTATTTTACTCGCTTTTCCTGGTTGAATTCTCTCAGACGTTTTTTAATATGTGTACAGATTAGATTTAGTTCGATTCTGTTTTTCAGTGATTTTGACGTTCGTTTGAGTTTTTCTCTTTTGGAAATCAATTCTCTGATGTTTTTTGGGAGGGCTAGCGAAAGCTTCCTGGAGTCGAAAGGTGGGAGGTTTTTTGTTGCCTCGTTTATCATTTCTTTTAGTTGGTCCCAGCTGGGGGTTCTCCACTCCCTTCCACCTCGTCAATCGCTTTTTCTATTTCTTTTTGGTATTCCATTCTGTTTTCAGAACTTATTTTGGCTTTGAGCAGTATTTCTCTTGGTAGAAATCTCTTTTTGTTCATATTAATTTCACAGAAGATAAGGCGATGATCAGAGTGGAATTGAAAATTGTTCATTAAATCGAAGTTTAAGATGTCTTTAAATGTAACTGGCGGAGCAAGACAGTAATCAATTTATGATTTGAACTCATTTCATACATTACATACACTCACTTTCACACTCAATCATACGGGGACGTACCGATTGGCGGGTGTAGGGGGCACCCCTTTTCCTCTTAGAAATTTCTCATTCAGCAGTTGGGAAAACTTACCATTCCCGTCAGGCGGAGTTGGGAAAATCCAACAAGTCAAAAGGTGGGTTTTTTTTTCGTTTCTTTCATTTTGCTTTGATACTTGGGAATTGAGTTGAGAAGTTGGGAAAATCCAACAAATCAAAAGGTTTTTCTTCTTTTGCTTTGATACTCGGGAATGTCGATTGAATCAGTTGGAAAAATCAAGAAAGTCAAAAGGTTTCTTTTTTTTTTGCTTTGATACTTGGGAATTTTGAGATGAGTCAGTTAAACAGTTAAAACTTTAATAATTTTTACCCCCCCCCCCCTCCCAAGAGAAAACTCTTCGGTACATCCCTGCAATCATAATATTCTTATTCAGTCTTATTCAGTCTCATTTACTCATTCATTTAATATCCTCCTCAGATCCAATTTCCCACGACTTTGAGTAAAGCCTTTTTACCCCCCGGATCGATGAATATCGATAGTAGGAAACTTCTTTATAAATTCATTGGCTAATGTGATGCTTTTAATGATGAGAATTTTTATAGGGTTCGGTTCTATATTTAGGTATGCAAAAAACATTTGTAGATCGCCGGGGAATCCTAGGTACTATTATTTTTATTTTTTCGAGCAGAGACGAATCAGACAGATCCGAAGTCAAAATTTTATGTAAGAATACTAAAACCGAAATTTTGCGTCTTTGAGCTAAATATTGCGTCTCATAATCTTCTAGTAATTCCTTATAAGATACATCGTGTGGATAATATTTTGGAACTGTTTTTTGTATAAGAATCTTAAACATTTTTCTTGAACTTTTTCTATTTGATTTCATACCAAATTGATGAAGCATACTCTAGATGAGATCCAATGTAGCTGAAATAAAGGATGGAAATGATGGACGGATCAGAAAAAATTGTAGACTGTCGGTAAATAAATCTCAGCATGGATCTTGATTTTTTAATCATTATAGCTCACAGTGTGAGTTGAAAGTTAATTTTGAATCAATTATCACCCCCAAGTCCCTAACTTCTTTTTTAATCTCTAAGGGGAAAACCCAATTTTATAAATGATTACTATTAGTGACTGCTCTAATGTAACAGTTATTTGATAACATTTTTGTAGGTTTAAGGAAAGCTTATTTTCCGTGCACCAGAGAAATAAGGTCATTACGTCCTCCTGAAGCTTCCGTCCATCAGACACACTAGTTATTTTCCTAAATAATTTCAAATCATCCTCATACATGAGAGCTTGAGTGTTTTAGTTTTGTTGGTAAATCATTGATAAATAAGTCGAAAAGTAATGGTCCCAGATGGGATCCTTGCGGAACACCAGACATAGCTATATATGGTTGAGGAATTCTACCTCGAAAATGTACCTTTTGGACTCTTTGAAAAAGAAATGGTTCAATCAATTTTACGAGCTTTACTGATGAAAAATCCAAAATTATAACAACTTCCACAAGAAAAACCAAAATCATAGTCGAAAGAACTTGAGGTAGCCGCAGAAACAACGTATTTAGGATAATTAATCTCATTATAAAAAAGGACCGAAAAAGAACTAGACCGCAGAATCATTCTGGCATGAAAAAAATTTTGGTCACTAAAACACATGCAATTTCAAAAATATTAAAAAAAGTGAAATCGTTAACATGTGTGTTGCACCAGTTCTCACATACTGCTCCTCGACCTGGTCCCCTACCGCCAGGCTACTCAAAAAAATTGAAACAACCCAAAACTCAATGATGCACTCCATCCTAGGCATAAAGATAAAGGACAAAATCATCAATCTGAAAGTATCCCAGAATAAACTTCCCAACGTAAAAAATTGTGTACAACTATTCAGAAATCTAAAATGGGGATGGGCTGGACACGTTGTGAGACTACCTCAAGATAGATTGTCTTACCAAGTCACCTTCTGGTTCCTAAGTCATAAAACGAGAATCAGAGGAAAACAAAAAACTAGATAGAGGGACGAGATTGATGGTTATATCAAAAATAAACATTTTCACTGGACTGCCCAAGATCGGAAGGAATGGGAGAGGGGGAGGGGTACCTTTGCCCTCCATGGACTGGGGGTACATTCGGAACGAGGGCAAAACACGTAGGAGACACTCATTCCCGTTCTGTAATGTACCTTTAACCAATAAAGGTTTAAAAGAAAAACCTCTTGTGCACCAATTTTTGTGGTACTGTGTACACTGTCGGGACAAAATTCTAGTTATTATTCTTTTCCAGGATGCAGGCTAAGCTCAAAATTTAAATATTTGAAGTGGAGGAAAAAACTATAGTGAACAAATTTGAAAAATAATGTATAGATTAGGATACTTTTCAAACCCCGGGATTAACGTGCTATTGGAAAATCGGTATCCGGATAGATGTTTTCAAGTATGTGGTCCCTTGAAAGTGATACGCAGGCAACTCGTTCTAACAATGTGTTAATGTATTTGCTTGATCGTACACTTGAAGGGGTGAAGACCGGGACCGTTGCCGAAATTTTGTTCTGCATTAACGGAATTTTTTTCTGTCAGCATTTCTAACAGATATACTTGTGGAATTTTTTATTAACAGAAGGCAGTTACCTTGGTTATAAGCATCGCACTTTATACAGGTCAGAGTCTTTGAAATAATTAAGAATTTAGAAATCAGAATTTTCGGTGTAAAGCAGCACCTCACTGACGCACTTTTCGGGAGCAAAAATCTTGGAAAGCACACAACCGGAGCTGGGAGCCAACCGTGTTACACCAGACAGTGTATGTTGGGCGGTAAACACATTCTCGTCATACAAAGCACCGCAGGGCCCAGATGGAATCTATCCAGTCTGCCTACAGACAGGATTAAAGACCATAATGGGACCGTTCATTAAGGTCTCCGGAATATCATTAGCCCTAGGGCACATTCCAAAATCGTGGATGAGAGTGCGAGTGGTGTTTTTGCCTAAACCAGGCAGAGACCCCTGTAAGGCCAAATCCTACAGGTCAATAAATCTCTCATCATTCATGCTAAATACCTTGGAAAGGCTGATAGACAGGCACCTAAGAGAGGTTACCCTGAAAAGGTTCCCATTACATGAGAACCAGTACGCATACAGGGCAGGCAGATCAGTAGAGTCATCACTGCACTCGCTTTTTACAGCAATTAAGAGAAGGATGACTGGCGGAGATTAGATCCTGGCAACATTGATGGGTATACCGGAAGCGTTTGACGCGACCTCTCATGAATCAATAGAAACAACCCTGAGGGAAAGGGGAGTGGAGGAAAGCTTCATAAGCTGGATAGTATCTACTCATCCCAACAAGAACGAATCCATGCAATGATCATCACAGGTTGTCCACAGGGGGAGCAATCTCTCCCCCCAAAAAATCTATTTATTGGATGCTTTAAAGGAAAATTGCATTTTTTCTAAGCTTCTGTCTCTTGCGCACCAGTCAAAAAATGTTGGCTAGGTACTTCATTTTTGCACCCAAAATACACCCTTTTCTCTTATGGAATCTAAAATCGAGAAAATGAAAGGTAAAATAAGAACTACCCTGTTATACTTGGCCAAAATTGTAGGCCCCTTGATTTTGCCACGCTTGAACAATGCTTTATGTCAAAAATTCTGATTTATAAATTCTTAATTATTTCAAACACTCTGATCTGCATAAAGTGCCATGCCTATAACCAAGGTAACTGTGTTCTATTAACCAAAAATTCCACCAGTATATCTGTTAGAAATGCTGACAAAAAAATTCCGTTAATGCAGAACAAAATTTCGGCAACTGTCCCGGTCTTCGCCCCTTCAAGTGTAAGATCAAGCAAATATATTAACACATTGTTAGAACGAGTTGCCTGCGTATCACTTTGAAGGGATCACATACTTGAAAACATCTATCCGGAGACCGATTTTCCAATAGCACGTTAATCCCGGGGTTTGACATGGGCGTAGCCAGCAAGGAGCACGGGGGATTGCCATCCTGGATTTTGAACAAAAAAAATCATGTTCCAGTGCTTACAAGATTATTTTTGAATATTTAAAGCCAACTAAATACAATTCGCAGAAAATAGGATGTGCCTAGAGGTCTAGACGCTAGACACCGAAAATGTGTGACTGGCGCCACACTGATAGTAAAGCAGCGACTTGCACCTGCACAAATTCTACCTTTTTGCCCCGTCCTGGAAAAAGTTTTAGCTACGCCCATGCAATACCACGTTAATCCCTAGCCCTTATTTCATTTTTGAGAAGAAAAAAAGTCGATATGTTGTTTGATTTTGAATTTTTACTCAAGTATCGCTCCATACTCGCGGAGCTAAATTGCTAAATTTTTGTGGCCGGGTATGTCCAGAAAAAACAGATGGGCACATTTAGTGTGAATTTTGAGTCCATAGCTTCGGCTCATTATTATCGTGCTATGCCTTTTCTGCATTTCGGTACTTGCATACTCTTAACACGGGCAAGTGAAGCAGTATATACCCTCACTTTTTAATTACTATCACGCAATTTCTACTAATTCGAGGCATTCTACCAGGGACGCAGTGAAAGTTTTTTCCGGAAGGGCAAAAGTGGTTAAATTCCCGAGTGACTCAATTGCCAAGTATCACAATTTGTTTTATATTACAATCAGGAGAAAAAAACTTTTTGTTGGATTTTTTCAACTTTTGATCTAACTGGGTCAAGTCAAAATTACCAAGTATAAATATTTGTTTGTATTAGCAAAAAAATCTTTTGACTTGTTGGATTTTCCGTACTTTTGATCCATCAAAACATCAGCGTTGTCAACTGTACGATAAATTATGGTGAGCTGAAACTCATGTACGGTAATGAGATTAGACAACCAAAACTTCAAAATTTGCTACAAATTTTCCAATTAGATAATTTTCCAATTCAAGCAAAACAAAAACCACTACAACAAACAAAAAACCATCCTAATTCTATTGTTAACTGCACTGCACAGTCACACACAGTACCTCATGATTGACAATGAGAATAATTCGACTAACGGCATATAGGTACATTTGACCTGCAGACTATCAATTTATGTTCTCCTATCTAGCATCTATGTTCAATGGAATTTCCAAATTGGATTCTGTGATAACAACGAGAGAAGATAGTTGAGTGTTTTGTAATTGATCGAAAGGGTACCCAACATTGCAACTTGCGCAAAAAAAAAAAAAAAAAAAAAAAAAGTCAATTGTGGAGGATGTTCACGCATTTTTGCGAACATTTTGGTGTACGGTAATAAGGGTTAAAATACGGTAATTTTTTTTTTTAAATATGGTAACCCTGTTATCAAAAGTTGGCAACGCTGCCACCTACAGGGACGTAGCGAAGAGGTTTTTCTGGAGGAGCAAAAATTGTCTCAAAATTTGTTTTATTGGCTAAAAAAAAAAACTTTCGGCTTGTTGGATTTTCCCAGCTTTTGATCCATCTAATAAAATTTCCCATCACAGCAGAGGCTTGGGAGGGCAAGCTGCCCCCGTGCCCCCCTTATTTTCGTCTCTGCTGTATTCTACTCAGTTGAATTCACTAGCAAACTAATTTTAATTGGCAGTTATGTGCACATTTATGTTTGTCTACTCGAAGAAATCGCTTTTCGAACCGAACGCTCTGATCCAGGTAATTAAGCAAATAGTCTAACATTATCTGATCCACATGCTTCTTATCTTCCTATTTCCTTGACAACTTCAGATGCACCGACGCTCTCCTAAGCCCCAGGTAAAATTTTAGAACATGTCAATTCATATTATTTAAAATTCTTTTATTTTTTTTCCAATGTCAAGCCAAAAAAATGTGAATAACATTGCGACCTGAAATTTTGTAATGCTTTCTTAAGTTGGAATTAAGATTTCAACAAAATTTTGACCCAAGATTTTTTCCCCTATCTTATCAAGTCAACATTCGAGCGAAATTTTCTAAATTCGCTATTATTTTACGTTTTGTGAGCATCTCCCTCTTCCCAGCAGAACTTCTACAGACGTATACTCTACATTCAGATTAATATATAATTTTTTCAGAGACCATTGAGATTGAGGTCACATGAAAACAAATATTCTAATTATGAGGCTGAGGAACTGGATTATGTAATACTGTCATCCTAAAACGAAACATTATCTCAAAAAGTTAAATTTGTTGAACAATGAGCAAGCACGTTTGGATGTTTTCATATTGCTGATTTCTAATTACTCGTTTTCTTGATAGAATATCTGATTTTTGCAAAATAAAAAATTAAATGCATTCGCATTTCGATTATCAATATATATAAACGTTCTACTTAGGTACTTAAAATGTAAATACATATGTTATTTCTTTTTGAAATTTCATTTTCACAGTTTCGTACTACGGATTATTGTTATAGGTATTTTTTTCTCTATAATAATCTACATTCCAGTAAAATCATTGACTATTTATGTAACTGCATGAAACTAAACAAACAAACGTCCTCGCCTGCTTTCAATTTTTCAATTTTTTCCCCAATATTACATTAGGGTGTTTCAAAGCTAAAAAATTTCTCATCTGTAGTGTGTCGATACATTTGGAAACGAAACGTTCTGTATCCGATTTCCGATAGCAGTTGGGTTCATATTTAATTACCAAATAATAGCAGACTCTATTGTTTCGGGTAAAAACGTTATTCCTTAATTTTTTTTTTCCCCCATTTCAAAATTCACTTTTGTTATGTTTGAAAGGTTATATCTCCATGTTCCCAGTTATCAGTTTGAAAAAGAAAATGTTCGCTGAGACTGATCGGCTACAAACACTCTATTTCGCGATGAATGCAATCGCTCATCGATATCCCTTTTATCATCGATAGAATTATGGTTTTTGTAGAAATTAGGCAACTGAATCCGTAAAACATAATGTTCGTTTTGTTTCACAGTTGATAAATTATAAAATTTTTAATTCCTTTTCAGATATTTGAATAATTCTACATCGAACTAATGTAGATACGTAAATATTGAGAAAAGATGGGAGCTTACTTTCACACAAAATATTAAAATATGAACTCTTATGTTTCATAGTTAAAAAACTGACCCATCCGTCAATTTAAATTCTTGATAAAAAGAAGAAACCTTGATAACAAAGTGGGTCAGATGACGAATTCCTCTGGACAGCAATGACCAAAACCACTCGTAAACTACAAGATGTGTTATTATTAGTTGAACGAAAATACTGTGTACACTAAGCAGTTCTAATGTTACTTAAAAAAAAAAAAATTAAACAAAACTGAAATATAAAGACAAAGTATGCAAGTTTTCTCTTTTTTTTTCTCTTTTCTTTTTGGTTCATATTATTTATTTTACGTCGCTTATAATAATTATAGTCTTGGTGTATCAACTCAATCATCAATAGAGCCACAAACTGAAGCTGATGAATCACGACATTAATCAAGTCAAAACTGACTACGGAAAAACTAGAAGACTACTTATTAACACAGTAAAACATTGCTATAATTTATTCCTCATCGTTCAACAAGCCAACCAACCGATCAAAAAATTTTATAATTTTCTGAAGATTTTCACTGGTTTTGCCTCGATGCATTCAAATTCAAACAAATACGTTTCTTCTCCTCTCAAATTTAAGTTACTAGAGAAGTTCTTTCGTAATGGGGAAGAAACAAAAGAACAAAAAAATTAATTAATTTATTTATTTAAAAAAATAAAATAAAAAAAAACTTAATACCACTAGCCGCTAGTGTTATCGTTTTTCAAGATGAATACACCTACCCACGTATGAAGATCTAGTTCCTAATCTAAAATAAAATTCAATACTCACATGCCACCAATGGAGTAAACAGGGTGGAGGGTATCTAGGAATATGGGAATATACCCCTCTCTGGAGCCCAAGGAATAATTTAAAATAATAATATAAGAATTTAGATTTCATCTGTTAATATTTTAAACTTTTTTTGCTTATTGTCAATTTTTTTTTTTTTTTTAACGAGACACGTAACGCCTGTAGGCCATGATCTCGGTATCTACATCATATTTGTTAAATTACATCTAACTTATAAAATTAGTTATAAAAATTAGTCTAGATACGGTGTGAGAGATTGTTGCGATTTATGAGGGTAATCAGATGTTGTACATTATCAATTTGTAGGTATTGAATGCGGTGATTGCGGCTATATGATTTACAGTGTTGGATGATATGTAGTATAGTAAGAGGAGAAGAACATAGGTTACAGATTGGTGGTGGTTGGTGAAGAAATATATATTCGTGGGTAAGACATGAGTGGCCAAGGAAGATTCGTTACAATTTAGGCAAAAACTTAAAAATTCTCCACTATTTTACCCGAAAAATCTGTACCTGTTTCCTCGCTCCTAGGAATAGTTTCTACACATTATTGCAAGTTATAAAATATTACGTTACTTCGATACTAATATAAGCTGATATTAGTTGCGTCATCTTTACAAATATTTCTAAATAAATGAAACTTTTTTTTGTTTTTTAAGCATATTAACAGTAGATGAGGAATTAGGAGCATGGTTTTATTTTACCGCAGGTCGTCCATAATGTTGATTTTCATAATCATTGATATAAAATAGTTGTTGCTGAATAGGTATCTAGAAATCATATGCAGCGCATTTTATTCTGTACATGACATTGTTAAAAAATGATTTGTATTCGGGACTAAAATGAAAATAAACACTGATTATTTATTGAATTTTTACCAGCCCAATAACAGCTAGAAACTACAGTGTACTTTTTCTTTTGGATTTTCAGTTGAATTGTAGCAACTTCGAAAATTAGATTCGTGTTCAGTAATCAGTTTCTAACAATAATTAATAAAACTAACTGCATGTTGTGAAGTTCGAGTATATAAATATTAATCCAAGAAATTCACTTAAGCGATGCAATTCAATCAATTTCAACAATTATACAAGTTTCGTAAGAAAGACAGATTGAAGGGTCGTGTAACTTACAATCATAGATAACAAAGACTTTTTTTTTGCATTCCTGTCTTTTTTATTTGTAATTATTTCTTTTTTATTCCTCATGCAAAAAATTTTCCTTCTATTTTTTTTCTCTCTCTCTCTCTCTTTATGCGAAGAACAAGACGGTATTCTGATAAATAATTGAATTTTAAAGCTAGAGGTTTTTGTTTTTATGAAGGAATTGTTGAGCTCTTTTTAATGAGACAAAAACTTTTTGACTTATTGTGGAGTTTTCTGTGCTGTATCACAATATTATTAGAAACATTTTCGGGCATCGTAGAAGTTATAAAAAATTGTAATTATTAGGTAATCATATTTTTAATGAAGAGTAAATACTGAAATTATTCAACAGTCTACTGCAGTAGATACCAAACGGAAAGGCTAAATGAATGCAAATACAGAAATGAATAAGGAAGTAGGTACATTTTTCCTCAAATTAGCTGTATATTGTTGATAAATTTATTGCTTAAGAAGGTACTGTTAAATGGAAAATTTTACTAAGCATTTAGAAATTCAAACACAACATTGGAATAAATTCTGTACACTTTTGTTTAAATTAACTGAATATTTAAAAAAAAAAATGGTCTACCGTTTTTTCAGTTCATTTTCATTCATCGATTCTTTTCATCTATGATCAGAGACGAAAATAAGTGGATAACGGGGGGCAGTCTGACCGCCCTCCAAGCCTCCGCCGGAGTTGGGACGTTTTTGTAAATTGATCAAAAGTTGAGAAAATCACACAAGTAAAAAATTATTTTTTTTTGGCTGATACAGACAAAATTTGATACGTGGGAATTTCGACGCGAGTCACTAAGATCAGTAGTGGGGAAAATCCAACAAGGCAAGTTTTTTTTTTTTACAAACAAATTTTGATACTTGGAAATTTTTACCTGAGTCAGTTGGGAATTTAACAATTTTTGCCCCTCCAGAAAAAACTCTTCGCTACGTCCGTGGCTGTGATGTCCCTTACAAGCAGTTATAAGTTATTGTTCAACTCGTTTTATTGTGTGCATCAACTATTTTTTGTTAATATCACTGGTCTCTAATTGGAAGTGAATTATTCAAAACTACGCGATTCAAATTCTTGTTTTTTTTCCCTTTTTCTCAATTTTTTTCAGAAACTTATTTGTTTCTTGCTGTGTATCAAACGGTCAAAAAACTTGGTAAGCCTGATCTTATTTTTAGTCGATAAATTTACTATCAGATGACTAGTATGCTAAGTCGTGAAGAAATAATTCAGCTCAGGGTAAAATTTCTGTTAGAGCTTCTCTCCATTCACCAAAAACTGATTCTTAAATAAATGTGCTAAGGAGCACTAGAACACCACATATTTTAAAGATCGAAAAACTGACTGCCTGCTCCAGATTCAGAAAGGCTGGCTGAGTGTTCCCTTTGAATCCCACCTCTTCGGTTGTCGGGTGCTGAATACTCTTTACAATGTCTACAACATCATGGATATATTTGCATTTCCCTCACCATTTGTACATGATATCAATAGAAAAATACTTGTATTATCTTCCCCGCTCAGAAATGGAACTCTCCGTTGCGTAGCATTTTTTCTAAGAGGGAGGAGAGGTTTCAGTTGAAGTGCTCGGTCAGATTTGAAGATATTTCTCCCAAAAAATCAGTTAAGCCCCTTCTTATTTCCAATACCGATTTGCAATTGTGTTTTGTAGTATGTCTAGTGGAGAGCAGGTTTTTAGTTCATTTATTTCTTTCTTATGTATTTTTCTTTCTTTTTCTTCTTCATTACATGAGTCATAACAACCAAATGTCAAAGAGTCCACCACCCACAAACAAAAGTACATGCGTTATTACTGGTGTCTTGTAGGGTACTGCCTTGCCCTCATCTGTTACAAGAAATTATGCATGTTCACAAAATGCCCCCTCCCCTTCATGAAATGAATGAATGCCATCAGTGATTGTTATAATGATTTTAAAATTGAAAAGGTTTGTACTTCGCAGCCTAACAGAGGTCACTGCATTTACGTCTCATTCACGCTCAAATCATAAAGAAGCTAAGCCTCCAGCACCGTAAGGCCGTCATCTTATGATCTAAGATCTCAACATCAGTTCTTTGAAAAATCTACTCTTTCAGTGTTCTAATCAAACTACTTATGCTTCTCTCCTACTTGAGTGCGTTATTATAAAAATAACGAATGTGACATTTTTTTGTAAACATACCTAAAAGGAAAATGAAATAAATTAGGTCAAAGTAGACACGCTGTACGAAAAAATACCCCAGAGAGTGAAACTATTACGTAATCGTTTGGATCAGCGAAACGTTGGTCAAGAAGCCAAAAGTTGGGGTATACGCTTTTCAAAATTCTGTTCGCAGTTTACGAAAAATCCATCTTCCGAATCTGGCAACACTGCATTTTGAAATATTCGGCGAAGAATCTTCACCGGAGGAAGATGAACAAGGAAGTGTATCGCGCTTTCTCGTTCCCTAAAATGAATGAACTTCATTTTCATTCATAATAATCCTTGACTTTTCTTAACTTTCTGACCTTGTAGACACCCAGCTTTCTGTCTTTTTTACTAATTCAGTCATTGTCATTCTATCTTTTCGATATTGGCGCTCCTTCTTTTCTGATATCTCATTCTTCAATTCCACTTTTCCCCCTAGATCTCACCTTGTATTAACCCCAGAGCCAGATTTCCAATAAGGCTGACTAGGCTGAAGCCTCAGCGCAAAATTTTTTTGTGGGGGGGAAGGGCATTTATTAGGCCAGTGCAATGAGGTAAGTCGCGAGTAAAGCGAGAAGAAAATGTTTACTCTTTTTTCCCAAAAAATATCTTGTTAGCAGCGCAAATTTTCCATTAGCCTTGATCACCAAATACCTAAGTCCGGCTCAGATTAACCCCGTAGCGTGACCACTTTTCAGGGGCAGCGAGATTTTTTATTGGGAGGGGGAGGAAATTATGTAAATGTTATTTTTAGAAAAATCATAGTATTTCATTACTTCATTCATAATAATACTCGATTAACCTGAAAGTTTCAAAATACATGGCAATGAAAATGTAATTAAATTCACAGTCATTACGCCTACCTCAATACAATACACCGAACGTGAAAATTCAAGATAATATTAAGTAAAGCGTAGGCCTGTCAGCCATGGAATGTAAAAGAAAAAATTAATTTTTATAGCAGGAAATGAAAACAATTCCAGAGGGGCAAATGGTTGACTCAAGAGGGCAGTACCTCAATTGCCTCCAACGCTACGGGGCCTGCTTTATACATATTATTATAGGCAAACAGTTTCACATTACAAAGTCCTTTTACCTCAAGAAATTTATGTATACTATTGAGATTTTTACTCGAACCGGCTATTATCGGGTCACACGGATCCGAGTGAGAGAAAAAATTTCGATGTCTTTCAAAAATTTGCAGTTTTTATGACCTAACTTACCAGTGTTATTGATATCAGGGAATACACTCCACGCATACATCCTAACTTTTGCTCAAAAGGGGTACATTTTTTTTTTAAATGATACCTCATACTTATATAGGTTCATTTTTTTGTTACCTTCATAAGACTCTACATAACCTTAATTTTCCATTTTTTTTTTTCGCCTTTTATAATACGGTTTATTAGACCACAAATCTTTTACAGATTAGTTTTATTATTATTATTATTATTATTATTTTTATATTGTTAAGGGCGCCAACATCCAAACTCTCATGAATAATATTAGGATCAAACCAAAATGATACATTGCGAGCTCTCATTGAATATAAATCATAAAGTTTATGTTTCTGTTGGTTTTTCACGAAGTAAAATGTTAATATTTTATACAATTTCAGTAATTATCAGCTAACCAAAGTAGTTACTCTGGAATGGATACATCGTCTTACTGGTGTATGTGTTGATCTACCTTTCTGTTTTTCTTGTAATGTACCCAATGCTATTTACTATCATTTATTGAATACAAAATCCAATGGAAATCAGAACTATTTTGATTAAGCAATAAATTTTTTTATATTATTATAATCATAATTTGTAGGTAGGTACTTTCACTTCATTTTCTTCTTTCTTATTTGTTCATTTTTATATATATTAAGTAAGGAATACTTTATTCAATCAATAATTATGGATGCTCATGCTATTATGTAAAGTTGAAATGCGAAAGACATTCACTAAAATCAATTACAGTGTTACTCGATTACCGGCACTCGATTAACCGAGCAAATCTTTCAGTCCGAGCATACCTCGATTACCCGATTTTAAAAAGTCGGTTAGTTGTTTTTTAACCGGTTATGGGATTTAAAAAAGCTGAAATTAGAAACTTGTCTTCTCAAAACTGTGTACAGTACTCATAACATACACACATACAAAACGAAGAAAGCTCTTCTTCTTTTATAGATGATGCGTCTTTTCACATTCCAATGAGTGTTTTCAAATGTAGTGAAATAATCGCAAAGCCCCCCCCCCCCCACCCAAATGTTACCAGTCTGATTCAGTTTACGGATCAAGGCGTCATTGAAACGTTTGAAAAACGTTACCGAAAATTATCAGATACTTCGAGCAGTGTTGCTGACACATGAAGACAAGGACACTTGAAAACCCGTATTCGGAGAATAACAATTAAAGATGCAACATACTGGAGAGTTGAAGCATGATGGGAAACTTTTGAAGCGATCATGGTCAAAGTTACTTGACTTAGATGATGAGCTTTCTGATGAATCATTCGAAAATATGTTGAACCCGATTTAACCAACGAACTTGCAGACATTATTAAGAACATGCCAGGAGGTGAGGAACTGTCTGCACAGGAGTTGGATGAGTGTAAGCAGTCCGATGATATCGAATTAATTTGCAATGATAGATGATGAAGTAGCCGAACTAGTTTTGTGAAGTGATGATGCTGAGATGAGCCAGCTGATGAAGAGACTGCCGAAAGCATATCGTTTGGAGAAACCTTTGAAGAATTTGAATTCATCGAATAACAGGCCTCAGCTGAATCAGTCGATACAGAGGAGACTGTTATACTATGGGACTCTCGCTATTTACGCTGTTGAACGCTACACAAATGCGGTCAGATGATGCACAGGAACTCGGGAAACCTTTTGCATTAGTTTCACATCCGCATCTGCAGCTTAGTTCCTCATCAGTCATCATATAGTTCCCAGTGTTCGTAAGGCTCGAAGACCGAAATCGCACACCGTGCGAAAAAAGCGACCAGAACATGTTTTGGAAGTAAAAAAAATAACAGAAAGCGAAATTTCGCGTCCTGGTTATCCGAAATACCTAGACTGGTAAAAGTAAAGTTGCCATCACCCGAAATTCGTGTTGTGGTTGAAGGAAGAAGATGAATTTACTACCTCTGTTATCGATACAGTACCGTTGGCGAGTACAACTCACAAAACACTATTGACTCCCAAATATAAAGGCAAAGGCTGAATGAATAGATACCTACTAAATTTACTATCAGCCAGGGTGAATTCATTCCCGGCGTCACGAAGAAAAAACGGGAAGTATGTAGTTCTTAGTTTTTACCTGCAGTTCTTCGTTTATGACGGACATGGATGTGCGCTTTTTCCAATACTCCAAAGTCCAAAGAGATTGTCACTTCTACATTGATAACGGATAGGTGAATTTTCGACACTCCTTTCAATCAGCTTCTCTCCGTGTCAACAATACCTATTGTCAATATGGCTTACCTCTTCAGACGGCGATACTTTTAGATGTAAGTGGTTCACCATTTTTCTTCAGTTTTTCAGCATCTTTCATGTCGTTCAAAATAACATTGTACCTATCGCTCACTGGTCAACAAAACACTTCAATTATTCACATTACGATAAGTTCACTTAAATTCTCATAAAATTTATACATCCTTAAATTTTTAGTCACGGACGTATAACAAATATTAAGGTACAACAACTGTTTTTGCTGATTTACACTCCTATATGGTATATGGATTAACACGACAGACGACACTAGGGCTCTATAGTTTCACCTGGGTATACTAAGCCGCCATTTTGGTTCATACTGCGCCCGTGGATGCCGAATCCGACTATGCGGAGCGTATCGTGTAGTCAATTCGGCATCGACGGGCGCAGTATGAACCAAAATGGTGGCTTAGTATACCCAGGTGAAACTATAGAGCCCTAACGACACTAGACGACACTAGACTTTTATTTGTCCGATAAGCACGGTATCCTGAATGGGGATTCCAAAAATATGCTTTTGCTGTTTTGCATGATGTCTTTTTCTGTTGAAGTAGATAGGTACCAAATATTCATGTTATTTTTGCTACGATTAATACCTAGCATGTTTTGGCATGTTTTCTGCTTTTTTAGAGAATATTCGAGAATACTTGGCCATTTTCTACCATTTTCCCGGAATATTTCCAATTTTTCTCAGTATTGCATTGTTTTTGTCTTCGACAAAGGTAAAACTGCAGCAATTGCAACTTTTACTAGGGCAGTATAGTTTCACCCGGGTATACCGGACCGCCATATTGTTGCCACTGCGTCCATTTAGCCGATTTTCTTTCGACAGATCAAAGTTGTAACAATATGGACACTGTTCAACAAAAAGGAACCAATTAACATATGTAAACAAAATTAGTTATTAGTATCATTGGAAAGAGCGTGAATCGTAGAATTTTTCAAAATTGGGCTCCCGATTCAGAAATGTGTACTCACGTTGAAAAAAGCTTATCAGTATGCTATGTCACATAGTTTCTACATGGCTCTTGAACTTTGAATCACGTGTTCCCAAAAAACAGATTTGGTTAGTTGATTCTGTTACGCTGTAGCAGCATCCAGATTAACTGAATTTGATGTGCGAAATGGGCCTGAATGCAATGGATACTTGAAAACGCCAAATTGAACTGTTATTTGAATCATTCTTAAAAAATGTTGATATTTCAGGTGATGGGAGTTGTTAAGAGACGTTCTATAATAATATATACTGGTAAGACTGGGCCGACAATGAGGGAATTCTGTATTTTGGTATAGAAATCAAATTTAATTAATCCCATGCCGAAGGACACCTGAAAAAGTCCATGCCAAAAGACAATACAAAAAGTGTTCTCTGCCATTCTAAAACAAAAAACTATGTGGAGAGTTGATAAAAGCATACTAACCCATTAATTAGATGTAATTATTTTTGGATGATGAACATATATCTTTCTTTTCATAAAGACGACCATGCCAAGTGACACTTTTTTTTAATTCTTAACATTAGACATCAGTAATATGCAAATGCACGAGCCACAAGTCTTATCACCAAAAAACGGGGATTTGATATATGGAGATTTCATAAGAATTTAAGAATATACAATTTGACCATTAACTGCAACAAAAAAAAGATCATGTCTGTTCTGTGATTGGTTGAAAAAGAGCCAGGCCGCTGGACAAAAAATTAAGGAACAATTTTCAAAGCTGGCCATACTGACTCCCACCTACAAAGATGCGATTTCAATGTTACTTTGTGATTCCTTCATCCATTTATAGTAGCAGTACATTGTCAGTTTGTTCTAATATACAGCTTGAAAATTTAGAAAGAAAAAAATTATAATGAAAATTGTTTGAGGGACAGCCATTATGACGGCCATTTGAGCATTTTAGTCCAATTTTGACCCACTAAGAGTGGATCAAATTTTCTTCTGAAATGAAAGCTTGAAAAAGTAAAACTAAGTCATATCTATCAACAAAAAAAAAAAAAAAAGCTGTATCATAAATAGCTTGTGATGTTGTGATATAACTGCTGGGCAGGGCTGGCATTGGTATTTCAAAATAAGTCTCTCTAAATATCCAAATTGAAATGGAAGAATGAAGCCGGTCAATACACAAAAAAATAGGTCCTAAAGTAAACGTGCAAAAAGTCTTTTTTTCGCAGGCGAACATTGCAACATTATTTGACAATAGTGTCTATATAGGTGGAAAACTTTGCGGAAAATATTTTTTGGTTTGTAAAAAAGTTGCAGTTGTTATAGTTTTATCTTCTTAGAAGACAAAAATAATGCAACATTGGGGAGGGGGGGGGGTATTTCGCAAAAATTGTGGAAATTAGCCAAATATCTTGAACATGCTCTGAAAAAGCAGAGAACATGACAAAACATACTATACCTATTATACTTTTAAACTTATAACCAAAAATGCTAAAATAATATGCTTGATCAAGTGTGGGTATGGCTCATTCTTCTTGATATTCTATGAATCACAAACATTACATGGATATTCTCTGTCTACTTCCACAGAGAGAAAAAAAAACTTGCAAAAGCATATTTTTCGGAATCCCTTCTTATCACCCGTGCTTTCTCCCTTTTTTAAAGCGACAAAACCATTCAAGTTATAAAGTAATTGCTTTCTTCAATAAGCTTTCATTGTAGGATTTTTCTCATGGTTTCAAGGGATAATGTCATATGTCACCAAGTTGACTGAGAAAATATCAAAATAATTATAGTCTGGTCCAGTTAAGAAACTTAATAATAATTATATAATAATAATAGTTTTAAACAAGTGGCCAATTACGACATGAATAAATTAGAAGAATTGATAGAAATGATGCGCAGAGAAACCTGTCTCTTTACGTATCAAGGTAGCGCTAGAACATTAGAACTTCCAAAGTTCCATGATGACCAAGATACTCATTTATAAGTCATATGTCCTAGAATGCAATGGCAATGATACATACATCGAGTCATTGATCTTCACATACATATAAAAAAGTGCAGTAAAGCTTCCTCACTCTCATTCCAACATCCAACTTTCTGAGGTGCACAGTGCACTGCCTCAGTGCTCAGTGCCACTACCCAATACCCACGTACCCACCTACAACTACAAGCTCCAACAAATTTATAATATTTTATTGCATGAATCTGGATAAAACACATAAGAACAAAAACCACAGAACCTGCCACGGCAGTTGTAGAATCTAGAATCATTTTAAAATCCTGAGTGTAACGGTTACATAACGTAACGGAACCAAAACGAATTTTGTTTGTACCGTAATGGAGGAACCATAACCAAAACATTTTGTTCCAGTTACGGGTCTGACCAGAACAAAAAGCTTTTCCGGTATGCCAGTCCTGCTGCTGGGGACTGAAATATCAACATTTTCAAAGAATAACCCATTTAATGATCATAGGATAAGACCATGAGGAATGATAAAAAAAAAAATTTCGAATTATACTGAGAACAGAGAAGACAGACAAGGTATTATAAGGTAGGACAGGAAAGATGAAACTCAAAACTCACTGGTAGTGGTACAACTATAAGCATAAGAGCCGTTTCACACTACGCTGTGTCGCAGGAACGGCATAAAGTCTGGTCCAGTTAAGAAACATAACTGGCTACCCGCGATACACATCGATATAATGGGTATTTTGAAGTTGGAGGGGAAGGACAAGTTCAAGAACACGTTATCAGCGCCGTGAAAAAATTATGTTTCTTAACTGGACCAGACTTTAGTGTGAAACGGCCCAGAAACGGCCCTAATATTACAAAAAATTACAATTATGTCCTTATCATGTTATCATACACCAATCATACACTACCAACTTGATAACAGGACAGGCGAATAAGTATGCAATATGGAGTACTGGAAAAGACATATACCGGAACCCATGTAATCGGTTCGCACCATCCCTGGATGAAAGTGTACCAGTACTTTGTTTCCTACAGTGAACGCCAAACAACTCATGCTCGTGTTGTCTGCGAAGCTTATCCATCGGCGTTACTGTTAAGTTTTTCGCTATATCCATCCATCCCAGTTCCCAGTTGTAACTCAGCCGTTCGCTCGTGCGTCGTACTATAATGTATCTTCTGCATTTTTTACGTTCGTGTTGTGAATTTGATCATCGTGTGTTCGATTTTCCAGTTTGGTAATTATTGTTACAGTGTTTATGTATTTGCGATTCGTTGATAACGCAAAGAGAAGCTTCATTCGTTTCTCCAGTATCGATCAGTGTAATACTAGCGTGTTGGTAGACCTCGGCCAATAATAGCCGCGAATTCTCCTCGCAGTGCTCGGGCACCGCAGCACGTGAATCGACCAAGTTCAATCTCGACTCGACCAACTCGTGTTACTGTGAGAACAACGTAAACATTCATTCGCCGTGTGTAATTATGCACTTGCGCAATTTCTAGTCAGCTGAGCGGCCACAATTTTCGGGTAAGTGTGAACGAGTCGATAAATTTTTCGCACCTTTGCGTGTCCGCGGTTCCTTTTCGCCGGGGTATGTTTCGAATCGTTTTGCTTTCTATGATGTCCCGTCGCCGGCCAATCTCACCCGGCAATGGCGTGAAGCTAAACGGCGAATCTTCGTGCGCATTATTCGACTGCATGCTCGCTGCTCGCGGCAGTGGAACGCGGATAGTGTTCAACCTTCCAGACGAATACGAAGGGATGAGGCGTAATCGATAACGTGGGTCGCCCTCTCAGCTGAGAACAGACAAATGCCGGCTCGTCAATACAAGCTTTCATACTTCTGCCGAGTGGTCATAATGTTATACTTTCGTGTTGTGTTCGTGAAAACACGTAAATAATCTATTTCTAGGAATTGCTACCGTCGATACGTAGCTTTACTCGTAAGCATGGTATCATTTACAAACTCAGATGGGAAGGCGGATGTCAAAAAACCGGATCGCATTATTTCTCAATTCAAGCTGGCAGTGTTTTTCGGTAAAAGGAAGCCTGATCTGATGATTGTTTTTCATCGGAATCTGTTGGAATGACGAAATACTTAGCTATACCATGATAGACAAATCGCAAGTCGACAGTAGCAAGCGCGGATCCGGAAGATCATTTTGGGGAAGGAGATGGTAGAAGGAAAAGCGCGCAAAGCGCACGAAAATTGTTTGCTGCCCCCTCTTTTATAAATTTCCCTCTTCCCACAGAATTTCCCCCTTCCTCCACAGATTTTCCTCTTTTTTTTTTTATTTTAGGGGGAAAATCCCGCCTCCGTGGATCAGCGCTAGCAGTAGTAGACAAGGTCAAATTTGGTCGTATGTCTACAGTAGCAGACTTCTGATGTTTTTCCAAGTTCGGTGAGACTATTAGTCTCTGCAACTGATTTTTTCGAAATCCAGCGCACAGTACCAAAAATAACGCAAACTAATGTGGAAGGATGTTATGATACGAACATTTTACATTTTCCTTACTCCCTCCCAAATTCAAAAAGGTGAATGTAACTAAAATACCCTAGGAAATGCTAGAGTGGGATTTCAAGAGGGGTATTCAGATTTTGAATTATGGGAAAAACTGAGAGAGTGGTATCTAGGCGATCTCTGGAATCAAGGACTTACCAAGAAGGTGAAACTAACTCCGATTTGTGTATCACTCGAGTCAGGAAGAGTGCAAGTGCTTGAGGACTATCAGTCTCAGGAACAGTGGCGGATCCAAGGGGGGGGGGGCTACAGGGGCTATAGCCCCCCCCCCCCCAAAAAAAAAAATCTCACTCGCTTTTCCACTTATTTTAGCCACCGATGTTTTTAATGACAGTAGCGCTCATACAGCACAGTTCGTGAATACATATCGCGTTATCAATGAATCAACATTATCACTTATCAACAATCATGCATTCATGCTTAACATTTTGTTTGCTCTTTTTTTCTCCAACATTTAGCCCCCCCCCCCCAAGTGTAATCCTGGATCCGCCACTGCTCAGGAAGATCAGAAAATGGTAGTGGTGGATTTGGTGATGCGGACATTTTCCTTACCCCTTTCTAGATTGTAAAAGGGTGAAATTAGGACCCGAGAAGTGCTCGAGCGGGGTTTGAGAAGGGGTATCCAAAAGCAGTCCCTAGAATTAAAAACTTACCAAGAAGGTGAAACAAATTCCGGATTCGAATAACACTCGAGTCAGGGGGAAAAGCCGGAAATGGTCGTGAGGATTTGATGATGCAACATTTACCTTACTCCCTTCAAGTTAAAAAAACATGAGATTAACTCAGATCCGAGTAATGCTGGAGTGAGATTTTAGGAAGAGTATCCGAATTTTGGACTCTGGGAGAACTGAAGTGGCATCTGGAACTGAGGTCGAAAAGTGATCCGTATGATAGAAGACGTGAAACAAACTCAGATTCTCGAGTAACATTTGAATCAGGAAGGGAGTGAGTGTTGAGAATTATCAGTCATGGGAAGAACCGCAATAGTGGAGAGGATTTGATTATGCATTATTTACCATACTCTCTCCCACATTCAAAAGAATAGACTAAGATCCGAGAAATGCTTGAGTGAGATTTGAGAAGGAGTATGCGAATTTTTAACTCGGGGAAGAACGGGAAGAGCAGAATCGGGATCTGAGAGAGGAATCTGATCCGTACAGTCGAGAACTTATCAAAAAAGTAAAACTAATGAAAATTCGAGTTACTTTCGTAAGGACGGGAGCTAGCATGGGTGGAGAACTAGATATAGCAGGTGTAGCACGCGCTACATTCAACCGTAAATTGCTAGACCCGGACAAAAAATTTGCTACACTAACTTTTGTATGCATGAAATGCGACAAGAAAACACGTGAAGAAAAATTACAAATTTTCAGAAATCGAAAATGTATAATATGAGATAGTGCAGTCTGCAAACTGCAGTAGCAAGCAGACTTACACCCAGCAGCCCGCGGTCTCCACCTTTCATGATTCACTATGCAATTAGTGCCACGAGGTGAACTGTTATCATAAGTGGATTAAATGTAATAAAACGCTCCAGTACGTTTGCTGTGAGCCACCAATAAAGTTATTTCATGTTATGTCAGTTTGTCAGACGTGTTTCTGTGTTTGTTTTTTTTTTTTTTTTTTTTTGTATTTTATTGAATTTTTATCAGCAGAGGGAAAAAGTCCATATTAAAATTTCAGACGAAGGAGGAGGGGCTTCAAGACTTGAACTGTGTTTGCTATACCCTGAAAAAACCTAGGTCTCCACCACTGGGAGCAAGTGTTGGAGGACTGTCAGTCTCGGGAAAAGCAGAAAATGGGGATTTGATTATGCAAATATCAAATCTGAGTTAGTTCACCTGTTTGGTAAGGCCTCGACTTTAAGGATTATATTCTGACCATAGATCCTGATTTCACAATTTTAAAAAACTTGGCCTGTACCCAAACCCTCTGGTAATTGCCTGAGATCTTGGGCAATTCTAGATTCTTCCGGTATTTTTTCGGCACTCAGCTATTTTCTATCAATGTCAGGCATTTTCTATACCTTACAATTCTGTCTACACTTATTTTTTACATTTCACATTTTTGAATGTTGGTAACAAATTTTGCTGTGTGCTGAGAGCTACGAACTATCATTCTTTCATTTATCAGTAAGGTAAGGCAAAATATGCTTTGACTAGAGACCTATAACCATATAAGTGCGGTATCCAACTGTGCCCGTGGATGTCGAATCCTACTATGCGGAGGTACCGCGTAGTCAATTCGGCATCGACGGGCGCGGTTGGATACAAAATGGCAGGTTTCCGCACTCGTACTGTTATAGATCTTTACTTTGGCATATTTTTTTCTGTGACAATTCATTGGGAGTAGACAGACATAGCCGTGGAATAGTCCTTTTCAAGTCGACGTCATACAATGAGTTACAATACTTGGTTATTGTTAGCAAAAATACCCATTGTTGCGCCAACGAACGTATTGACTCCCATTGGAATGTTGAAGTTTCAAGTGTTGGCAGCCCTGTATATATTTGAGTAATCACGTATGATTTACCGTAAGCGTGTAGCAAACTTCAACTATCACTAAGTCGATTAGAAATTCACTTTCAAAGAAAATTTGTCCTAAATTTATCTGCATCATCATCAAAATTTGAAGTGGTGCAGCGCCGTAAGAGACGTTATGGTGAAGCTACAAGAGTGACTCAAAATCAAGAAGAAATTGTAGAGGCAGCAACAAGTTTTTACGAGGACTTTTATACCGCGAGCGAAACGAGCTAATAAAAATAGCAAAAACTGGAGGGTGAAAGGAGGAAGGAATCCCAGACTAAATTTTCCTCCTGTATTCACCAAGACCAAAATCCGTAAATTAAACAATGGAACATTTGCTATCGGATTCAGCTTATGATATTGAAAAATAAGTCTTTTGCTCTCAACTTTTAGATTTTACTAAAATGTTCAACTTTCTCAAATTTCAGGCTCTAGGTCAAACAGAGAATCTAGTAAAAACAAAATAGTCATTGAAATCCGAAATTCAACGTTTGCTACAGACTTTCAAATTTTCGAAATGTCTTCCACATTTCAGCTTTGTTTCAATCTTTCAGACAACTTTCGATACTCAGCTTGAAACCTTCGGCTTTTGACTGACTAGTCTCTGACAGGAGTCCAAGGTACTCAATTTTCAGAAACGAAATTTGACTTTCAGTTTGGGGAGTAGGAGAAGAAAAATTTGCCGGCAAATATTTTTTTTTAACTAAAAATTCGACAAAATTTAAAAAAATTGAAAAGTTGTCGATTTTTTATCGGAATATTTTTTGATTGAAAAAATAAGCAAACAAACATTTATAAAAAATGAAAAATTTAAATGAACAGTTTCAAAATTTGCCGACTGCCAAATTATTAGGGGGGGTGTTTCAACCCTCACACCCCATACCCCATAGTTTCACCCCTGGCTGCTGATCTATTTCACGAAAATGAATGAAGAGCACACTTGCATAGTTGCTGTCAAACGTGTTGGACATGGAATGCGTGTAATTCGTGCAAATTGTGAACTTTGGGGTAAATTTTACTGATAATCTCCCATATTTGGAGGTGTTATCATCACTTGTGTGTACGAAAATTTCTGAAATTGAACTCGAAAAATATTATGAAAGTTCGGCAGCATACACAGAAATTGTTTCATTTTTTGACGGGCAAGAAATACCGGCAATACATCCTGTTTCCTCTTCATGCGATTTGTGCAATTGAATAGGTAAGCGCCACCGCTGATCAAGAATCTTAAAATAACGCCGAGTCTTTCATGCCCTGGAATTAGCCTCTCTCATATTGGTGTCCATTTTTGTTAATTTAGAAGCGATCATATGTAGTATTTCCTCAAAAGTTGTGCTGGACATCCGAAAGAAATTCTTAAATCCTGCTCCAGATCTATATTCCAGTGATAGTAAATCAGCATAATCTGGTATGAGGTCCTTCATAAAGTCAGTGGCGCTATATTTCTTCCTTGCCAAAAGACTAGGCCGAATCCAGAAGCGACGGCGGCGTTTTTTCGCTGTTGGAGCGCCACAGTTACAGCACATAAAATCACAACTGTAGCAGCTGAAGCTGTTAAAACATCTTCCTCGTCAATCATATCAACGGAAACTGAAAAATGAATGCTCGAAGCCTGAAAAGAAATCGCGGAATTTCGTATAGTCGCGCTAAACTATTTCAATTTGGTCGTGTATGTGTGGACGTCAGTTGTACAACACCGTTTTGCACGACCGCGACACGTTGCGTGTCGCGTGACGTCGCCGTATGATGTCGTACGACCAAATTTCTGTTCGTGTGGACGCGTCTTAACGCGAGGCCTGGTTGGCCGAGTGGATAGCGCGTTGGTCTCAGAATCCGGAGGTTCCGGGTTCGAGCCCACGTAGCAACTCGCCAGAATTTTCGGCCAGAAGGTAAAAGGGCTAAGACAGCCCTAACAGCCTCTTCTACGTCTCTGAAGTAATGCTCGAAAGGGTGGATTCCAGGACTCGGGTGGAGAGCAAATTAGAAAAAAAAAAAAAAAAGGCCAGTAACTAGATAGAGAGATGAACTCGTCAGAGAACTGGGGCCCCGGGTGGCAAAGATTAGCGCAGGATAAAAGAAAGTGGAAATGCTACGTGGAGGCGTATGCCCAAAAATGGGCGGAGGTACTCATATACACGTTTGCTCGACAATCGGCGCAAAATGTGCCTGCCCATTTAAATTTTTCAATCACTTTATTTCTCTTTAAATTAATCAGCGCCGCCGCACGTTTTTCGACGGTTGTCGCAACATACACTCATTTTATTTTTGTAAGTATTTTATAGAATTGCCCTATGGCTCATTCGCCCCTGTGCTGGGATGCCTTGGGCGATGACTATCAGTTTTTCCTTCGTCGTGTACGCAACTCTTTTCCATTATAGTTTGCAGAAATTCCTTCGTTGTGTACAAATGATGCCCCCGGCCCTTAGTAAAGTAGGGGGATATTGTTTGACCCCTGGGTCACCTTCACGAAGGTATAAGTTCAACATTTCATGGAAAAAAATTACAAAAATACTGGAAATTCCATCGTAGTTTGCAGAAATTCCTTCGTTGTTTACAAATGATGCTCCCGGCCCTCAGTAAAGAAGTGGGAGATTGTTTGACCCCTGGGTCACCTTCATGAAGGTGTAAGTTCAACAGCATGTCATGGGGGGGGGGGACGACGAAAATTACTTTCAAATTATCGAGAGAAAAAAACACCTTAAATTATGTTTCATTTGGAGAATGACCCGTATAATGAATGATCGTGTGAAGGGTTGAAGGCTTCTTGTCCGATATGTGAATCCGTTTGTAATCAGAAATCCGATGAAACCTATCCGTAATTTTGAACTGTGATCAATGCACCAAGTACTTGATCCGTGTGTGTTCATTATATTGCTAGGATATTCACCAGTAATGGAAAGCAAACAGTGATAACTTAGACTTTGGCTCTCATCTTTGGACTTCATTTTCCAGGAATTGATTTTTTTCTTTTCCTTTTATGGGTACCTCCAACTAGGGACCGTGGGGCTGTGTGACGATTTGCAGAAAATCCGTGGAAACGCTAAAAAAACGCGATTATTATTCGATCAGGGGAGGCGTCGCCATCACGATGATAGCGGGACAGCGCCGATGTGCAAAAAGCCGCACGCGCTTTGTTGTGTCCGTGCGGGCGGGCGGAGCGACTGGTTAGCGCTACACGTGGTGAAATCAGCTGGTCGGAACTGGAAGCCCGTAGGCGGAAGTCGAAGTGTATAAAAAGGAAGTAAAGTCCGCGTCGGCGGTCGTTCTGCATTTTTCATTCGTTTTTGGCCTTTTAAAAGGCGATCGTAAACGAACACAATGATCGAGCGATTGCGGGCTCGTTCTAAATAATAGGTAATAAAAAAAAAATTCTCGCGAATGGGTCGCGGCGCAGTTATAGGCGGTTAATTCACGGTCAGACGTGCATGTGTGTCCTTCATCTGCAATCGCGTTAAGCGCTTTTAGCTTTCGAAGCTCTGCGTTTCGGTCGCCGGTGATCGCGTTAGCTCGTGCGCTCGCTTTTCTGTCGGGCCCGAATTCGGAGCATCTGTCGGCTGTTCCGCGCACTCCAGGTCGGTGTCAACGTGCCAACAATCAGCGGAAAACTTGACAGGTACCCGCGAATAAGTAAATCGTTATTTCGCTGCCTTTGTGGAACACCGATAGAAGGGAGTCACCGTACCGTGAGCCGTAGCACGTAAGAAGGAACTCGCATATGTATGTCGAGATTATCTGCCTGATATCGTTGTGCTGTGTCTTTGTAGTCTCTGTTTGTAGGATCCTTGAATATTTCCTCTTAGTTGATGGTGGAATTTGAGTGCATCAAGTGCAGCTGGTATGATATTTCGTGCTAAATTCTTCAGCGACTTGATGCCGAATTACTCATTCCAGTAGCTAGTGTTTATTCGGATGTCTGGTTGGCCGAATGGATAGCGCGCTGGACTTGGAATCCGGAGGTGCCCGGTTCGAGCACACGTAGCAACTTGCAACATTTCGACCTGGGCCGATTTTTCGGCAAGATGAGACGAGGGCTAAGACAGCCCTAACAGCCTCCCCGACGTCTCTGAAGTAATGCTTGAAAGGGCGGATTCCAGGGCTCGAGTTGAGAGTAAAAAAAAAAAAAAGAGAGAAAAAGGTAGTGTTTATTTAGTGACGGTCGTTCAACTACAAAGTGACCTGTACTGCATTACTGGCTAATAGCCTCCGGGGCACAGTTCAAACTTCTAATAACTGACCTTTTTTTCTTCGTTTCTTTTCTGTTAGATATTCAGTCCTAATCAGGGTGAAGGTAGAGAGTGAAAATTAGAAACCGAGTGGCGTAGGGTGTGTATTGGGTGAGAAAATCAAGAAACAGCAAGAAATTTCGGTGCAAAATCAAGAAAATAACAATTTTGAAAAGTAAAATAAGAAAATTTTGTAAAATAATGTATGCCAAGAACGCGTTGGTTGTATATCTTTGTAATATTGCAGTTTCAAGTGCTTACGAGTTGCATGCCTACGACATGTTATGGTCATGTGAGTAGAGTATAATTATGTATTTAGAGCGCACGTCAACGTGGCAATACATCCAATGATAATAATGCTCCTCGGCGAGGAATATTCAAATAATAAAACTAGAAAACAACAAGAAATTCAGGTTTTCACGTTCAGTAAACACCCTGGTATAATATAATCGAAATTTCAGAACAAATGAAGAGCTCTTTTCCGAGGTGCCTTAAGTTTAAAAAAGTGATTTTTCAAAATACGATAAAAACTACTTCCTCTCCACTCGCTGTGTCACGTTTTATTTGGCAAAAACTAGAAAATATTCTTGAGTGGTATATCTAACTCATTTATAAAAATTATTCGTGAAAGTGAACAATTGGTATTTCAGGGGCTACAAGGCATTAAAGTTGGAAACTCCTTGACTTCAGCCATTTTAAAAGTAAATGTGTTCGATGTTAAAACGTTGGTTTCTAGCCGATATGACGTGCGATTTTTGTTATAAGAAGCTGCACTATGTTGCACATTGTCGAAATCTACTTTGATTTTTTTTTTTCTGACTCGTTTTACTGTTATAAAGGTTAACTTCCTTTTTATTGAATTCACTGAAAAATATTTTAATTTCTGGCCTTACTATAGTACAGCAGTAATCAAAAATCAGTTTCACATATTTTGGTAGTATGTCTCGACTTAGGCCACTTTGGAAACCAACTACATTTTTAATCACTGGTAACGCTGGGACGGAAGGAGATAGGAATGTAAAGAAACTTACTATTTATAGCTTTTATTTTGTACCACAAAATAATGCATCAAACTCACTTTTGACAAAAACTGACCTAGGCCGTTTTGGAAAAGAGCTCATCAAATGGAGGTAAACTTATTCTGCAAAAATACTCCACTATTTTTTTACATAAACTACTGAGAAAGAAGTCAAGCAGAATCTTCAAATGGTGAAATCATGTTTCTTGGAAGATCAAATGATCGTTTCTGTCAGAGGTCGGTTAACTTTTCTCTCTCTCTCTCTAAAGAAAAAATATCGAACAACCTATCGAAATTGTTTGTTCTTTGCTTCGCTGAATCCGAACATCCTTTTAGGTGGTAATGTTTGATCCAACTCTGATTTTGGGCCTAAAATAAAAACTTAATACTTCAATTGGTGACAGTAGCTTGGCTTCAAAATATCGGAATAAAGGTTTTTGGGTCATTGACTTTGATATTCGCCGGAGATTTTTGATCAGATATGGATTTCAGCCCCCAAAAAATCGACGAGGTGGAGAATCAAAAAGTCAAAGTAAGGTCTTTTAGGCTTTTTTTTTCCATTATAATATTTTATATTTAGTGGCCCGAGGCCCAAAGTTTGCAATGAAAAATTATAATACATGTACTTTTAAATTCGAAGTCATTTTCATACATATCATTGGAAAGCTAATGTCGAATGGATTACAAATCTCTGAAAAAATTGAGTTTCCTCCTATATCGTCTCAGGATGAGTTTGAAGACAACTCAAAATGGACCAAATAGACTGGACCTAAAAAAGGGTCGAAGAAATAAAATCCAAATTCATTCTTCATTCTTCGGATGTTCTCTTGTATGAGTTCTTCTTGTATTAGGTTAAGGTGCGAATCTACAAAAACCCTGATTTTGGGCGAATGCCTTTCTTATCCTGTACCATTCAGTCCGGTCAGCTGCGATTCTATGGAATAGTTTGTACCTGATGAAGTTGCAAATGTTGTCCATCCACCTGACTTTCTGCTTTCCTGGCTTTCTGCTTCCGTAAACTTGCCGGAACGTGGTATTATTTTTTGTCCATCAGTTATCTTTCAGTCTCCAGTCCCATTTCAGCCTTCTTACTATGTGCAATGCATTCTTATTTAGCCTGAATTTTCGGTCTGTTTTCATCACATTAATTTTATCATGCAATTTGATTCTGAACATGGCTCTTTCCACGAAGTTCTGAGTAGCCTGAAGTTTTTTCTCCGCCCTTTTGGTTAGTGTCGTCGTCTAGCAACCGAAGGTCAATGCAAGAAAAATGCAGCTGTTGAAGATTTGGATTGTTATTTTTCAGTGTAAATATTTTCGACTCCAAAATTTGCTCCAAGCTGTCGCCACTCTGTGGTTTATTTCCTTCTCAATTTGGTTTTGGAATGATTTGACCCCAGTATATTACCTCATTTACTGTTTTACCTGTTTCTTTTTCGATTGTTATTGGTTTTGTACGTCCGGAACCACTCAAAATTTTTGTTTTGGTCAAATTAATTTCTATACTTGCTTCTTTGTTTTTTCGGCTGAGTTCCTCTTGCATTCACTGTAAGTTTTTCTCATTTCCCGCCATTACCACCACTTATCTGCAAATAGTAAATTGTTCAGCATTTTTCCCTGTTGATTTTCACCAATTTTTTCTCCCAAGTTAATTTTTTTTAAATTTCGTTGACAGCGTAATTAAATAGCAGCGGGGAGATCAGTCTCCCTGTTTTCTACTCCTTTATTCATGTCAAAAGTTTCGCTTTCTACATCGGCAGTAATTTGTGCTCTTAACTACGTGTACATTTTCTGTATTAGTTGCATCAAATTATGATTTACTCCAAGGTTGATTAGTACTTTTAGCCTGTAGTTTGTTTATAGCAGGTCAAAAGCCTTAGTCAAGTCTATGAAGGCCAGATGGACGGGAATTTGGAATTCGGTTTCCTTTTGGATGATAGTGTTGATAATGTGAAGGTGGTCGGTCTTAGAGAAGCCCCTCCTGAAGCCTACCTGACTTGGTGTTTGTTGTAACCTTAGAATTCTTCTGAGGCGGAAATCTATCATAGCGGACAGAATCTTTGATAGGATCGGAATGAGGCTAATTTTCAATGTTATGTATTTACAACGTTTTTTAAAAAAACGGAAAGTTATTTTGGAAATTTTTCAACTTTCTGGAATTGTTTTTATTCTTAAGATTTCATCCTATAGTTCCGTGAAAACTTTATTAGTTCTTTTCCAGGTTTGATATGTTCGTTTCAGATCTCGTCGTGACCTGCGGCCTTTCCGTCTTTTAGTTTCCCAATAACTCATAATCCTCAGGAATTCTGATTCGGGGTCTTCACCTAGGCTCGATCTTGAAGGGAGTGTGGCTGTCCGAGTGTAACGTCGCATAAAATCGGTGGCTATTGTGTTTATTATTTAGGTCCTATCGAAGACTTTTATTTGGATTTTCAAAGTCTTCGAAAATACAAATAGAGGTTTTTAATTGCTTATTTCAATTATTCCATCAAATTTTTGTCAACTTAATTTGGATCGTTAAAATCCAAATCTCACTTCCCAGTTTTCTCAATGTTTAAATTTTAAATGGGAAAATATCTCCTTACATTATAGTTTTCCGTCAGAAAACTTTTGGTAAAAGGAGTACAAAGTCACAGCGAAAAACTGAAATTTTTTCTTTCGCCTCATAGTAAGTTGAAAGACAATTTGAGAAATAAGATATCAAAATTAGGAATATCTTGGTCCCTGATTCCAAATGTAATTGTAAAACATTCTTATCCAGTCTCAGATTGGAACTTTTAAGTTCAAATTTTATAATGAAAAAATGCTGAATTTATTCACAACTGTTTTCTGTTGTGCTACATATGTATATTTTGTTTATCTGTTGAGAAGAATAAATTGAAGTTATAATATTTTTACTGCGAATGGCATCTTCACACAAACTATTGAAACGTTTGGTGTAAAGTGAAATCTACGAGAGGAAAAGAAAAAAGAAAGCAGTGAGCGACCGAAGAAACCTCTATTTTGATATCGTTTGCCCATGTGTCCTCTGTTTAAGATTCCCTTGCTGATAGACCTTTTTCTGACCCTTCCTTGGCAGTGGAAGACTTTGTTTAACCCCTTTATAAGGTAGGCTGTAGCACTTCAAAATTATCCACATTCACTCAAAAATATTTTTTTGTTTTGTTTCAAATTTAATTTTAGTGGGGTGTTATGAGGATGATCTTTCTTTAACGAGGTCTCCCCTGTTGATGTACTGGGCTAGTTTTACTTTTTAACGGGTTGAGGTTTGCTGAATAAAAGAATAGTCGAAATGCATGGCAATAAGATAGAATACGCCTGCGGCAATTACACAAAAAATTTCGCGATAATTGCAAGAAATTGTGTTTCTTCAATAGATTAGAAGACTTTAAAAATTTTAAGAAACCCAATTTTATAGATTTATGTTCCCTATTGATTACGAAATCAGTAATCAAAATAAAGAAGATAATGGGTGACGGGAAGCCTTGAAGGAATCAGGAATTGTATTTCATGTTTCAAGGATCAAGAAGGTCACTTTTGAAGACAATTAGAAAATTGTGAAAACGCTATGATAGATATAATCTTGTAAGATTTCTGACAGTCTTCAGTTGGAAGGAAAATTTAATTTTTTCCCTAGCGAAGAGGGAGTATGCAGCCGCAGTGAAATAATATTTGATTCTGAACGATTCCAGCTGAACCTGTCCTTTAATTTTAACCGCGAAAATTACTAAAATACTATCAAATTATATTATTGCTTATTGGATTTTTCAGTTGGTTAACTTGATTTTTTTCTCTCTGTAAGAGGTAATCTTTCCAAATGCTATTTTTGTGTACCCGTGTCTGGAGGATAGGGTGCTACGGAATATGCTAAAAAGTCAATACCTGGTATGTGAATAATGGTCCTTGGAGAAATATTCTCGTAAAGTATTATACGTCAGCATAGCAGCTGTACATTCACATGTTGATAAGTGGTTCGTTTTTCAGTTGGTACTATTTTCGATAATTTTGGTATTTCAGCTCACTAGCTCTGATTTTTTGGTTGTAATTTCAAGCTTGTGTTCTCTGAAAATTAGAGCCTTGCAGATTTTTGATTTTACTCGCGCAGATAGACGAACTTTCAAACGAATATACGTTTCTAGAAACACGTGGGAAAATTATTTCCGGACATTTACTTTCCAAATTGTTTAACAGGAGGATTTGACGAGTTGGCTTGAAAATAAATACGAGCCAGACTATGATTAACGTCCCGAAAATACCAGTCGGTGTATTTCGGAATTATTATTCAAGCCCATCCTCGAAAAACAGACTTGAGAATTTAGCCGTGACGCGAACGCGCATTTTGCCCTCGTTTTGTTTCGTAAATATGTTTAACGATCGTTAGATTGCAATAATGTTGTTAACGCAGACGCCTTAAATTGAGATCAAAGGGCTAGGTTTAGATTAATTGATTTATTCAGAATGTGTTTAAATAGCTACTGCTAATATTTTTATTACACGAGTAAATCTGATTATTCATGGTGATATCGGGTTATATCATGATGCGTGGCAATTCCTGAGTCGTACAAAAAAATAAAATCATTTTGTCCGAGAATGTGTTTCCAAATCAAAGACGTTGCCTCTGACTTTTTTCCCCTGGGAAAAACATTTGAGTGGGAGGGGGACACATTCCTTGGAAAAACATGATTTTTCTGGTAAAGCGGAACTTTTTTGACAACTTAGGGGCAGACAGATATACCATTTACCTTCCCTGCCAACGCCCATATTTTCAGTTTTTACTTTCAGTATGCTTTGGTTACTTTTAAATTGTTGAAAACATTCTACTTTCATTTTCAATTTCTGTAGTTTAGGCATTTTGAATAAACTGCATAATGTTTGACTTCCTGTAAATTGTGCGGATTTCCTCTCCCAGTTCCTCAGAATTACTTCTTTCAGCCAACACTGATTACTAATTAGGTTTAATATGCAGAATAGGTCCCAGACCTTCTGAACAGGCGTGCATTACATTTTGCACCCCCATTTTGATATTCACTTACTAAGCCAAGGATTCTCAAACCCAGGGCAATTCTGTGGTGCTAATGTCAGTTTTAGTTTTTCTGAATCGGAGTCTTGGGTGGTAATTCATACTTGACCAGAAGTTGGATCTCTATGAATTTCGTGTTTTCAACAAGTCTCCTTATGGAATCAGGCATCGAGGCTTCCAGATCCCAGCATTTGTCTCTGTTATTTAGCGGTAAACATCTGGTCGATTAAGGAAAGTTATTATCTTACCTGCTTAAATAAAAAAAGAAATAATGTATTCAAGTTTCTTATTATGGTTACATGCAATGCGATACAGTTTAGTCGTAATGATGCTGGTTTTGTTCGTACTTGGGATCGCGTTATGATGACAGTGTCTTATATATAAGTGCATATATACGTATATAGTGTCTACTATGTGGAACAGATAATATTAAAAATATTGCCTTCGTGAGCGTTATAATAATGTTGGCTATTCTTTTCACTTTTTATTCGTTTATTTCCGTCTACAGACGGGAGATGTGTTTGTGAGTTGGTGTGAGCCAGATGAACAATTTACAATTTCATTTCACAATGATCCTTCTCTGTCTCCTCTAACACGTCGCGTTGTCCAGGAAAAAACTTTGCTCTTTAGCATAACTGAAAAAGTAAAAATCATTTTCCCTGCTTGCTCCAAATGTCTTACTGACATACAGATAGTTATGAGACGAGCGGGCAGTCAGACAGACTGGTTGACTAACTGCCCTACCTGCCTGCCTCATTGACCGATTGACTGATCTGACCTGATCAGCTAACTGAAGACCGTCTGACTGATCTAATCAGTGGCGTCGCTGGAAAATTTTTTGGGGGGTAAATTTTTCAGTAGTGTTGACCTACATTCATCGACGTTGGAGGATTTCTCGGGGGGGGGGGGGAGGTGTAGTATGTTGTATCAAAGTGTTTAACAGTCATTTGTCATTTATTTTCAGTCATGGTCATTTAAAAATTTAAGAATCAGCAAATTATATCATGAAAAAGAAAACAAAGAATTTAGAATTGGAAAATTCTATTATAATGACCAGGGCTGCAATTTTCGAATGCATATTTTTTTTATCAATCGAGAATGGAGTCTGAATAAGTCATAGCCCAGCCTCAGTGAATAAGTCAGAAAGTCTGAACGAATCCGAATGAGTTCACATGCCTCAAAATGTGGTCTGATAAATCTCAAAGAGTTAGCATGAGTCTCATCAGAGTCTAAAAAGGGTTAATAAGTCTGAAGGAGTCTGATTGAGTTCTAGCGGAATCTGATAGTCTTTACCAAAAGTAGGAAACGCAATCTGAATGTGTCTTCTAGAGCGTGAGTGGTCTTAACCCTTCGCTCCCAACAGGACACCGTCTGTCTCAACGGGTTTTGAAAAATTATACTGAATCAAATATACGTTGAAAACAGTGCTAGTTGTATCCCACTGGTAGAGTACCTACAGAAGCATACATTCTAGCTCACTCACGTCTCATAGTAGATGACGTGGTTGTTTCGGAAATAATGTTTTTGACCCTCGTTACTCTATCAGTGGGGCATACGCTGTCCTAGGTCTACTGGGGGCCCAAGGGGGAGTGAAAACTTCTCCGACACCGGATTCGTATTATGGGGAGTCTATGCAATAATTTCCAGTAAAAAAATAATACAAATTGAAAAAAGAAAATAATTGGGAGCGAAAGGGTTAAAGCTGCATTCTGGCCAAAAAGTACTATTAGCTTTCCAAAATAAGACCTAAATCTACATAGATGCTTTTTCTTCTGCATTTCTGAACAGGGCAAGTTGGGCACTCACCTCCACGTTTTCAGTTTCGTGGTTTATTCAGATTTTGAAGAACAGTTATCTGGATGTATATTGAAAGTATTGACTGTAGTTCGGTCTGCCTCCTCGTGGTGCATTCTGGATGACGCTAAATGGACTGGGACGCAATGGAACTATGGGCCTGGACGCAATCAAACTCTACATCGGGCCGCAATGAAACCCATTTATTTTCTTCAATAATTTATCTCCCCTTATTGACCCGGACGCAATCGGGTGACGCCCATATGAACCTTTCCTAAGTTCTACCATGTTTCAGCCCAGTGGAGAGAAAAAGAGGGCCTGAGGAGAATTTTCACGCCCCCCTCCTCTCCTTCCAGTTCATTTTGTTCATTTGTCGGATGGAAAGTAATTATAAGCTACGGGATAAAAGGTTTCTTTCATGGTATAAGGAGTGACTGCTGATTTGATGTACAGTATGATGTAGCCGTAAGCGTTGAAATTCGGGCCTTGTAAAAATATCGCCCCCCCCCCTGAAAGTCCGGGCCCGGGGCGTCTCCCCATTTCTCCCTCCTCTCTCTCGATAGGGTTGCGATGTTTTCACGTATACTTTGTTTGATACTATGAGATTTTTATCGATATTTTCAGTTCGTCGTCTAAATTTTACTAACCGGTAAAAGGGAATATCGACCTTTAACTTGACTCCGAAGAAAAAGAAACATTTGAAGCAGGTGTCACTATACAGGAGAGCGATTAGATGCTCAGGTTTGCAGATGATATTGTCTTATTAGCTGAAAGGAGTATTGATTTGGAAAACATTTCAAATGAAATGGAAAAGAACATGATAGCTTAAATATAAATATTCGACAGGAAAATATTGAGGAAGTAAGCGAATTTTGCTATTTAGAGAGTAAAATAACAAAAGATAAAAGGAGTAAAAGGGATATTAGTAGTAGAATAGCACAAGTCAAATTAGCATTTTATCCAAAAAGTAATATGTATTTTCAAATTGAAAATAAATCTGGAAATCAAAAACTAGTTCTTGAAAACTTCTGTTTGTAGTGTAGTCTTGTATGGGTGTGAAACGTGGACCATAGGAAACCCAGAGAAGAGAAGGATCGAAGCTTTTGATATGTGGTGCTATAGGCTGGTACTTAACATCAAATGGACAGATAAGGTAAGAAATGAGGAAGTACTTAACAGAGTAGGAGGTAAAATTGATGTTTGGAATTGTCTGAAGAGAAGGAGAGATAAACTATAATAAGGCATAATTTGAGGCACCAGGAATAATATCACTGTAGCCAGAAGGAAAAGTAGAAGGAAAGAATTGGGTAGGTCGGTAAAGATTCCGGTATGTTCAACAGATAATCAAGGATGTCAAATGTAAGTGTTGTTACGAAATGAAAGAACTTGCACAAGACAGGGAGAAATGGAGAGCTGCATCAAACCGGTCGTAAGACTGATAACCGTATCACCATTACCAAAGAAGAAATTTATATTTTCCATCATAGATGCTCTGTGAGTATAATAGTTTCAGTCGAATATGCGATAGTATCTGCGGGTGCGTGATTTCGTACCTATACATACGAATGAAAAATAAAAACTGTCATTTGCGTATAATTTGTTTTCGTTCGCGTGAAGTTCCACAAGGAAAGTTATATCGATCCCCGGCAGTTGAAATTTCGAACTCGCCTCCCTTTTCTTCGTTCGAAACTGGGGGTCGAGTAAATATTGAAATATTCGACAAATGTTTGAATGGAGTGAGCGCTCGCGGTCGAAGATTTTATTTCTTCGTATAAAAGTCGATCTGGTTTTAGTTTGCCGCGTTTCACTGTTTTCACTCGCCGAGAGCGTATTATGAGTTTTCTCGTCCAGTGGTTTTCAAAATGGAAAACACGAGACGTGTCGACGGTGGTCGTTTTCTCCGCCAAGATGGCCCGACGTACGAGTCTGAGATTTCCGGGGTACCGGGTACTGAGTACCGAGGTACCGACCAGCTAATCGTTCGTTATTCGATGTACAGTTACGTGGTACAAATATTTCAGCGTAATTAACGAGGAGGACAATGAGCTCGAGCTTCGTCTGCGTGACACGACTCATTGTCATCGTAAATTTTACGAACACGAGCAGCAGCTCATTTAGCAGAAAGGAGCTTTAAATCAGTTTTGTCAGCCGCGCGGCCACTCAGGTAGCAATTTCGATTAAATTGATACGATAAAATATTCGTCGTATTTGCCAAAAGTCGATTGTATGAGAAAATGAGCGCAAAATTGTTGCAGTGCGTTGGCACCGAATTGATTGAAAAGAGTTCTTTTCGCATGCATCGGTTCCAGTCATTCGACGACGAAGTTTAATGTATTTTCAGCGGAGAATCGGGTTAAAAATCTCATAATTTATGTGGATGGAAAAAGTGACGCGGCTTCAAAGTGTCCGCAGAAGTGGAACTTAACGACGAGCCAAAATTTAACTGAACGCCTGGTTAAGATTGACAAATTACGGCGACTTCATGTACTTTACCTTCGGTAAGACGAATCGAAATAGTATCATTTATGGTGTCAAGGGCATCGATGTGTACGTAGTCGAAACTTGGACGCAGATAAGCTTGTTCGGCCTTTATTTCTGACTATCTATCTGGTTAATATGTTTTTATACTACTTGATCAGAAAGGCAATGTTTATGTTGGTTTTTTACAGATGACAAAAAGCGCCTATCATTCATGCATCAAGTGCTAACAAAACCTGCTTGTAAAGTAAACGTCTCTCAATGTAAAGCGTTTTTACATGAAAAAATTGCTGGCCAGTAATTTCATATCGGAGAATCGAACCCGCGTCCATTGAAACATTTGACTGAAATGCAGCGATTGTCTCTAACCACTCGGCCATGGAGCGAATTCCAAAATAGTGACTTGAGAACGCATTTAAATATTCACGACGTAGTACAGCTGTTACCGTTTGTTGTTAACCGTCGTTAAGTTTTTGCTGGCCACTACCTGTGTATGCTGTTTGTGCACGTGAACAAACTGAAGACAAGACTGTGATACTGTACTTTGTAGTAATTAACTGAGCAAATTAAATTTCTGAATTAATTACGCACACAAAAATCACATGTCTATAATTTAAATAAATAAATAGATTTAAAAAGAATACAGACCATGTCAGCGAGAAACATTGCCGCTTCTGATCAAATAGTATATAAAATATCTTCCACAATAAAAGCCCAAAGTGAGTTTACATGACTTGGGAATTGATACTATTTTTCAGGTCTGTATTGTGGCCAGACAGGAAAAGAGGCAGGGATTGTCTTCAACTCCTCTCCTGAAACCGGTTTTGTGTTGGTAATCGTATTTTCTGTCATTCTTTTCGGTTAATTCTGTCTAGGTCTATTATGGTGTTTCTATCTCATCAGTATTATCCGTCATTCTTGTATTTTTTTGTTTTCTCCGCTGATTTGGAGCTAAGCAGGGTGTGTTTACCAGTATGAAAGTTATGCAAGTAATGAAAAAGACACAAATTCAGTTATATATTTAACTAGCTGACCAGCTTTGCGGCTCATTTATGTAGACCGCAGGCTAAAGTGAGCTAGATAAAGTGAGTTTGAACACGGGTTTCTAGCTCTGTAATCCAGTACTAGTCAAACGAATTATTTGGTGCCCACTCAATTTCCTTAACATTTGGTTTCCCGACTGGAGGCTGGCTAAGTGTTATTTTAGGCAAGTATCCCTTGTTGTAATCGCAAGTATATACCTATTTAATGTGGGGTAGATATATGTTTCTTTGAAATGGGTAGGTAAACTTGTGCACCAAATTGGAATTTTGGTTAGTAATAATGCGTGTGTTTGTGACAATGAACGCTATTTTTAGTTGTAGTTATTTCATATTTTGATACATGAAACACATGCCACATTTTTATGTACAAACAAACGATAACAACTGGTTCCTATTCTGTGTGTGCGCGTGTGTTGATGGATGAGTAGCGGTACAGCGCCTAGTTGCTAGGAGGTCCCCTACTCACCATTCTTGAAACCTGCGGAAGTTTATTATAGGAACTAGTTTCTACTCTTATTGCATTCAGTCGGAGGGTTCTAATTCATTTGCAGCTTATCGCTTTATGTTAGAGTTCAGACAGAAATTTTGGTGTTTTCACAGATTTAATCAAGTAATTAGAAAAAATGCGGAACATATTTTCTAAAAATTGAAATTTTAGGGCTTCTGGAGATGATACCGACTGAACATGAGCCGCAAAATACATTAATGTGTACGAAACAATATCCAAGTATACTGTGGTCGCGTTAAATCAGATATAAATATAGGTAATAATGAGGAATTTTGAGCTCGTTTTAGAAGTGTCAGATTTTCAACCCCCTAATAATTCCTGAAGGGAGACAGTTACAACTATCAAATTTCGACATAATGTGAAGAAGTTCAATATCAAACACTTCCGAAAAGTCCAAGTCGAAGAAAATCAAGCGGTCCAAAGAGGGCAAACCTCCCAGTGGAGGTAGATAAATTTTTTTCAGCCTAAAATCTGTCCAGATTTCATACGAACACATCCAGAAAGTACGAACCTCCCAGCTCTTACGGTTCATCCGTCAATCTCGAACAAACAAACACACCTACAGACGACCAAACACTTTTATATATAGGTACAGACTAACTGACTCGCTTTACGTCTTATCTAGACTATGGGCTAAAGTGAGTTGGCTAAAGTAAGTTACATTGAGGAACATGGGTAGGTATTTTTGAAAATTGCAGACTTTCAACCCCCTAATAATTTTTAAAGGATGACAATTACAGTCGCCAAATTTTAAAATAATACGAAGAAGCTTAATGTAAACACTTCCAAAAAGTACAAGTCGAAAAAATTTTAGTGGTTCAAAGGGGGAAAAATTTTGTGGTCTTCCTTCTAATAAGGGTACCGAGATCTTATTCAGCCTAAAACCTTCTCAGAGTTCGTACGAACACATTCAGAAAATACGAACCCCCTAACTTACGGTTTGGCTGTTAACCTCGAACAAACTCAAACAGACAAACAAACACTTTCATACGTATAATATTAGAGATTAGCTCTTCCCAAAAAATCATAAATTCTCTCCAAATTCTTTAGGAAAAAAGAAGAAATTGAACACCGGTAGCAGCACAGCGTGTGTAACTGTTGATTCTTTATATTAAAAAATTATTTGTGATAAGTGACAATGTGTACTTGACATATTTGCAATTTAGGGACCCTAACGTAAGTATTTTGAGAGCCCATAAAGAAAGTCATGAAAACGTCATGCATTTCAGAAATTCGTATTTCGTTAGACACCATGTAGAAAATCGGGACGTCTTCGATTTTTTTAAAAATAGTTTTGAATATCGTTCCAGCTCTGTCTCTTCGTGCAGTTGTAAAGTTTATTACAGTTTCGGCTCCGGCCTAGCTCCTGCTCTAGCCAAAATTTTGAATTCAGCATTAGTTACCAACTGACAGAAATAGGAGTGGGCTGTGCCTCCCCCTCCCACCGCTGTACTGAAATTCCCCCAGATAATTTGAAAATTGAGTGTCTGGATGGAAGATGCGCATGTGATCAAACGAGTCGTTTTGAGGAAAATGCTATTGAAATTCTCATTTTGTTGAAGCTCGTTGATGCGAGATCGTACAGTATTGCGGTTGATGTCAGTAAAAACATAAATCTTTTGCTACATTAGTTACATTTCTGAGTTGAGAAAACAAAAATCGATCCATTTCAATCCCCAGCACTGTAATAATTTTTCGAAAGCTTAATTGTAGGCCCTTCTTCCATTCCATCAATTTTTTTTTATTTTTCCCCACATATTGTAAATGTACCTGCGATATCCGTGGTAGGCAACCTGATTCAATAATTTCAAACATTTTTTTAATCATAGAAAGAAAAATATGTCGCATCACGAACTAAAACTGAACAAATCTAATACACTTTTTTTATGAAGATCATATAACTAACGCAATAATATCACTGATTGTCACGGGTGCTGTTTGTAGAGTATATATCATGTACCGGCTATAATAGTAGAAGTTCTAAGGATTTCAAAATCCTTATCAAAACTATAGAAAAATCTCATAAATATGCGCAGTATACGCTCTTCTTCCACCTAAACCCTCAATTTCTTGTGAAGGGAGGAGTGGAGTCACGGTATGGGGGCTTAAAAAATTTTAGACCCTGTGCTCTTGAAAAGCAATTTGTGCTTGTGCCGTTTCCAATACTTTCGAAAATATTGCATTCTGGTTTCAGTTCAGTTTGCCTCCTCCTCCCGCCCGCTGGTACTGCCTTTGAGTTGAGAGTGAAAATAATGTAAAAATCGAATTTAACGGCTTCAAATGATATTTCAATTTACTTTTTTTTTTTTTAAACAGAGCTTGTTAAGTTTGGTATCCAAGGTGGACCAGTAAGCTGAAGAATACCAAAAGCGTAGAATTAACATTGGTAAATTCCGGGGGCTCGGCGGAGGAGAAGACAATGCTATTCTTTGAGAGCGAGTTTGGAAGGGTAGGGAAGTGATTCCCGCGAGAATTAAGCCAATTTCCGTTCGTACCACCTTGGAAAATGAAAAAATGAGGCGAAACATGACTTCCCCCCCCCGTGAGGCCACTGTTTAGGTAGTTTTGTAAATGATAATATGTCCAGCCCCCGCTCCATTTTCAATGGTTAGATGGCAGGTACAAAAAATCCACATTGCACCATGTTTATAGAAAATCTCGTGTGGAGTAAAATTTGGTTTGCAATATTACTCGAGATTTTGATCAAAACCTATGTTCAGAGCTTTGAAACCCTCTCCCCCCACTAAAAATTTCGCCAGAAGAATGAGGTCGTTCAGAGGTCCCCTCTACAACATTCGATCAAATCCTGCTTATCATTCCAACTTTTTGTTGGTCAGTGTAGCTGTTTTTTTCGCCTACATTACATACATTATTCATTTTGGCCATTTCCGCGTTTTCAATATAGTATCTTTCCTGTGTCTTTTGTCCCATGTTTCACTTCGTCAGTTGACATTTTTCAAGCCCTCCATTTAACTTTCTGTGTACACCCTTGAGCCTTCCCTTCGCTGCTTTCCAATCTAGGGGGAAAAAGAGAGTTTGAGGTAGGTGAATAGGTAGATAGATAAGAAGCAGATGGGCATGTACATGCGAGCAGAGACAGGCAAGGAGATAAGTAGATTGAAACAGACAGATCGACTGACAATCGAACAAATAGAAAGATTTTAGAGAGACAGATCAACGAACAAATAAAAAAAGCAAACAAGAGGTAAACGACACAAGCTGAGCTGTCAGTGAGCAAAGCTTCTCAGAAATAACCTAATAATATTGAATAAACCACTCGTACAGAAGCAAGAGGAGAATGATATTTCGCCAGGAATTCAAAAAGATATGATTCGACCCTCGCACATATGAGCCCCGGTATTTCAGAAATCTCAGTTTAGCTACGAATATGATCGCTTGCAATTTTGCACAATCGAGAATGAAAATAGGGTAAATACTTACCCCTGTGAGTGAAAAAGATCTGCCCAAGAATGAAACAACGCGAATTTCTTTCTTTTTTTGAAGGAGTGGGGATCTCATCTGAACAATTACAGAATTTCAATTTTGTCAGATGATACCCTATTTGCCTGACTAAACACCGGAAGGACAGGCCCCCTGCAAGGCATCCGTGTGCTTAGAACTTCCTGGGACCGGATGTTTCAGAACTTTACAGCCATTGATCAGGTTAATTGAAATCGTTTAAAACTGGTCTTAAATGAGGGCGTCCTCGATTGATTTAAACCAAAAGAATTAGAAATAACGAACAATAAACATATATGCAAATTGTAAGACTGAAAGATTTTGTTCTAAACACCAACATAGATCGTGACTAGGAAACTTAATTTAAAAACTGCGCATGAAACGCGAGTTAGTCTTGACACAGTGGTCATAATCCGCTGGATGAGGTGACTTATCTTTTCGCAAGCGCTTCTTTTTACATTATTTCGCGAGTATTGCAATCAACCACTTGCTAAAACACATTAATCTCACTTTGCCCAGTGTTCTTATCACTAGTTATTATAGCTATATGGACGAGATAAGCCGGACGAGACTATAATCTTGTTAACGTGTAATTGAGAATTTCACGAAATCGTGCAAGTTCGTCAATAATTAATCCTTAATTAACCGAACTGAATAGTAATCGATAAAGATAGATAAATTCATGCAGTATGGTACAGGATTTGCTCAATTTCTGAAAAGTTTTCCGACTGATCGAGATTTTTTGAACTCTTTGTAGACGACGGAAGGACCAAAGAACTCGTTTTAGTGAAACGATAACCGGAAATTTCTCTGTTAATACTTACTTTTGAGCAAACGATTATCACTTAACGTGTATGACAATGCATGCTTTCAAGTACACCACCAATCCCTTGTAGGAATGTTGATCCCTTTTAGAAACGTGTCGAAGTAGTTTAACGTTCCTACCCACTTGTTTGCTATGTATTCTCAGAAAAGCTGTCGACAGGCTGACCGGCAAACGAAGGAAGTGCGTAGTAAATAAGGAAAGAATGCTCGTGTCAGGATCACGGCCGTTCAATATAGAAGTTCAAATGATAATAAAGGTTAAAAGACTAAAAAAATGTCCTTTCACTCAATTGCATAAATAGGGGGTGATATTGGGAAACGTCAAAAAACAGAAAAAAACTAGTTTTCCCAATGCAAATGATAAAAACCCAAAAAAACTCTTCTATTCAACTTATCCCTCTCCTCCCAGAACAACTCCCTAGTTACAATATTCCACGAGCTAGCTTTTTTTCTCCTGTACAAAGACAGCACACAAAAGTAATCTATGAGTATATGATAGTAGGTTCGTTCATGAAAGTACACATTCTTGGGTAAAATGAAATTATAATTAATTTTTTAGAAACCTCATTTCAAAATTTCGGCAAGGAAATAATTTTGAATTTAGGAACTTTTTTTTTATGTTTTCAAAATTTTATTTACTTTGAAAGCACATGTTAGTGGTGACTGTTGTTTTTCGTGTGATTGTTTTGGGACAATAAAATGTTCAAAAAAATCCTCATGTAAATTTCATATCAGTTCTAAGACAATGGCGGTACGAGTCCCTGGTTAGTAAATCTGAAAAAATCTAGAATTTCTTACACGTAATATTGTGTATTTTAAGATGAAGTGGTAGTCTATCCATATTCAAAAATTTAGGAAGTAACGAAGATCCTAATGGTTATGTATGGCTGGTGACAACTATAACATGATCCATCATCGGTCCGGAAGAAGACTGTCGTATCTCAACCGTTGTGAGTTTCTGTCATAACAGCATCTCAAATAGAAATTACTGGAGACCATTTTGAAAATTCATCTCAGTTTTACAGTCTCAGAAATTTTAAAAAGGAAACCTCTTTTTAACCGTTGAAACTCCACATGGGGCTAATCTTTAATTACTCCATGCTCTTGATTTTTACGTAGATGGTACGGTTTTTTGAATTGCTGAATCCGTTTCAGGGGTCACTTCCCCTTCCCCTCTATCCTTGAGACTCAGCGAGGGCTGATCTCCAATTGCTCTAATTTCTCCAAATTTTAAGTTCTTCATATTGCTAGTAGGGTTTTCTTAGTCCCTGAATCCGTTTCTGGGTTCATTTTTCTTCTTCCCTCAACCATTCAGGCTCCACAGAGGGCTGACCTGCGGTTACTTCAATTGCAATATTCTTTGAATATGAGTAATCACAGATTGACCATCATCCAACCTGACGAGTGGAGGAGAAGAAATAATTATCCCTGAAATGGATTCAGTGACTCAAAGTACCGTACTATCAACGTAAAGAACATGGAAATCGAGGATATTGGAGTATTTGAAGAGCATCCTCATGTAGAATTTCTGGAGTTGAGGGGCGGGGAGAAATAACTCGTGAAAAAGATTCAGCGATTATCAAAACATTCATCTGGGAAAGAAAATAATTTTAAGACTCGTACGGTGAGGCTTCCCCCGCAATTGAAGCTAAAAATTATCAAATCAGTGGTAATTCTTATAAGAACATCTCCCTCTTGTGGCACTGGTCAACCTTTTTGATTTTCTTTTTCTTAATATATAGAACCCATCTGGGGAGGAAGGCCGACCGAAAATATGAATTTTTTTGCACCGGACCACCCTCGTATACATAAATTGGAGTGTCTGTCATTTTAACATTTTTCGAAATTTAACCGGGCAACCCCCGGAAGGTTTTTCCTTGTTTTATGAATGTAATGTCTCTAAGATTAAATTTCTGGTGAGCGTTTAAAATTCGGGTATTAAATAACGCAAATTTGTAAAAAAAAAAAAAGTAAAAATTACACAAAAACGTGCAAACTTTCCTGGACTAATTTTTCACGCTGATTTTGAATATATTATGCTTTAGGTGAATGGACCCCCCATTTACTATTTCCCTATAATTATCTTTTAAAATTGAAAAAGTTATCATACATAAGCAGAATCGTACTACGTGAGTTTAGGCTGATACTCAGAATTATGCGGTTATATCTATCATACAACTTGTGAACAATGATGTAAAACCTTCAGTTTCACAATTAACTGATAAAGAATGTCGAAGAAGACTATGACTGCGAGCCAATATGTTTGATGTTTGAAAGCGCAAACCTGCTTCATTGATCAATAATATATCTTTGGTGTAGAACGAGTCTTAAGTATTTAAAAATAGAGTTTGAGAATTACCGTAATCTAAATAAATTACCGGTAAATTGGTGTGGTGGGACGTATGGCGATGCACGCATGCCTAAGTGGCCCCTATGACACCGCACCCCGGTCCCGGAAACTACCCTTTCGAGTATCGCATCAGTGGCCGGAGGGACGCCGTGGGACCGGGCCCGAGCACCCATTTCTCCGTGTCGCAACGGTGCGCGCGTCCTGCAAGGGCCACCGTGGGGTTCCCTACTGACCGAGGTCCTGCTGTGTGAATTATGATAGGTAATTTATCCATTAGTGTCTATTTCTGAGTGTGAGTGAACTTGGTATATTCCATCTTGTTTAATACAAAGTGAGAATAATAGCAAGTTAATTTGGAAAGCGTAATTTACCGACAGTTTACTGTAATTTATTTAGATACAGTAATTATTAATCCCTGTGTATAAATAATACTTGATGCCCGTTCCTTCTAAGATATGTTATTGGTCGATAAACTAAGCTAACGCTACCAATCATCAAACACCTTAATTCGCAGTCCTAGCCCTCCTCTCGACATTCTCCATTTTTGTTGATTGTGAATATGAAGGTCTTGGATCATCATAAACACAGAATTCTAAATATCATATGATATTCAGAATTATGCGTTTCAAGTTATGCTCTCATGTAGCATAATTCTACTCTCAAATATGATGTTTGCAACTTTGAAAGCCCATGATGAGGATACAGTGAGTTACTTGAAGCATACATTTAGAATCAGCGTGAAAAATTAATCCGGGGAAGTTCTCTTGTTACATATTTGTGTAATTTCTGCTTTTTAAAATTTGAGTTTTTCAATACCTCAGTTCTCAACACTCACGAAAAATTCAGTTTTGAGCTTCGAAATTTTTTTTTTAATTGCTCAGAATATCTTTTAAAACATGGTGGTGATATTTGTTTCATCTTTTCCTAAAGAGACGATTTCTAGTCATGAAGTGTTTATTGACTAATTTTTATGTAACTCTGGGTTAAGCTTCGAGGCCTCAGTGGAACGCATTAGAATTATTTTAAAAGTCTGAAAATTTTGTGACATATTATTCATGGGATGAGGAGGTTGGTTCATTATCTATCTCTGTCTTCCTGAATTGGGGGGGGGGGCAGATCTTCTTCCGCAATTTTTGTAGTTGACATGAACAACCTGACAGGCGCTACGTTTTCCTCTGGCAGGACAGGGGAATTCTAAGGCGAAAGTCTGGTGATTCTTGTCACGCATAGAGGATGGTATTGTTTGTAAAAAGAATTTTGGACGTAATGGGTCTTGTTTCTCCTCAAGCTCTTAGGTCTAGGAGTGCCCACTACATCGCTTTTACATCCTGTATCAAGATTACTTCTGGTAACAGATCCCCCCCCCCAGTTCTTTGTAGTTCACATTGGCAACTTATCCGGCGCTACGTTTCTCTCAGGCAGAATGGGGGATTGTAAGATGAAGGTTTGGTGATTCTCGTCGCGTGTAGAGGGTGGTATAATTTGAAAAAGTAATTTTAAGCGCAGTGGGTCTCGTTTCTGCTCGTATTTCTTAGGTTTAAAAGTACCTGCTACATCACTTTTACATTCCTCATCAAGATTACTTCTGATAGCAGATCGTCCCCCGTAGTTCTCTGTAGTTCATATTGGCAACTTGCCTGGCGCGAAGTTTTCCTCTGGCAGGGCCTGGGGGGGGGGTTGTCGTCAGGCAGGCGTGGTTATTCTTGTCTCGCATGGAGGGTGGTATATAGAGTTCGGAAAAGAACTTTTGGGCACTACAGATCTCGTTTCTCCTCGGGTCCTTGGGCCTAGGAGCACCTACAACATCACCATTTTACGTCCTGCATCGAGATTACTTCTGGTTCGTTTTCTCCTCTTGTCTTAGTTATTTAAATGGAGGATACGACTGGTTATCATTATCGAGTTGCATCGAGTCATGTTACCGAACGGATTGGAACGGAAGGTGCACTGGGTGCGGGTATTGTCTTCTTCTTCGCCGAACCACGCCGACGACTGTTTGGATGGTCGGGTCGTGAATTCGTGATGCGAGGAAAATAAAGAAACTGAAATCACCGAATCAGATAATAAGATTCAAGGAACAAAATTAACTAGAGACTTCCACAGTCGTTGCCGGAAAGTCGAGTTCGAGTCGTATGCGAGGAGGAGAAGAAACCGACGGAGAGTGGCATTTTAAATACGGTTGTACTTTGTACGAGTTTCCTGAAACTCGTGCATGAGCTTGCGGTGACCGTCGTCTCGTCCGGGTACGTGTGTTAGGTTGTGCGCAGACCATAGTAGCCTGTGAGGATTATTTTCTCCTCAGATCCGGCCTGCGGTGTCATTCACACCATGATCGAGCAAGGCGAACGCTAACGCTATTCGCGGGCTATTACCGTCGTCGGTCTTGTCAAAAAATTACACATCACCGGCGAATCGGATCTGCGAGTGTGTCGCCGCATCGGTGCGCTTATTTGAATGTAATTAACGATTAGAGCTTAATTACTCGGAAACTAATTAATTTCAGTTTGGGCGCTCGTTGCGAAGCGTCCAATGATGAGAGTGGAGCGACGACTTGGAAGATGCTTGGCGCGGAGTCTTTTGTGCACGGTAATCGTACATTGCCCGATTGTGATTCTGGTCATTATCTTGGTCGTCTTTCGATTTGTCCGAAGCGACGATGAGATTTGGTAACCAACAAAACAACCCGCGACTCGACATTTTCAGCGGTAATAGCTTCTGTTATTATCGGTCATGGAACTTGAAAATCACCTACAGGCTCGGTACTGGTTACATTCTGTCGGAAGGGTAATCGAATGTTCTCCGAGTTGATCTATTTTTCAAAATACATACCTTTAATTGTACACCGTCGTATTGAAGATTCGTTGTTAGCATATTCTCGATCTTTCTCCTATAGTCATGGCTTATAACCGTGACCCGATACTGCCCGAGGAGAATGTGCCCCTTGAAGTATAACAGAAACTTGGGACGCGCTGTAAATTGCGTCCGAAGGCAGTATGACACATTTCAATTGTAGAATTTTGGCAGCGCTTGCTGGATGAGGTCAAAACCTTACTTGCAACTGGAATGATGATGTCCAGTAAAACTTTGCGGAACTTGAAAAGCTGCGAGTCAAATACTGTATGATTGGAATAGATGTTACATGAGCCTGGGATGATTTTCTGAAGACGGTGGTGGTAATTCTGAGGAGAAGCGGATGGGGGGGGGGGTATTTCCTCCACAAAGAAATTGGTCACGAAATTACTCTAGTTTCTTACTGAAAATAGTGTTTCTAACCCAAAAATCTGAATTTCTGAAGGAAAAATCATTTAGATACAAAAACGTCATTATCCCCTCCGTAAACGAAATGAGTAATCGCCACCACTGTCTGAAGACTTTGAAATATTGGTAACTATTACTCTCCGAAACTGAACTGATTACTTCTGTACTTTTCCAGTTGGAATTGTAGCTCTCGACTATGTATTTTCCCCGATGACTGGGAAGGCTGTGGTGGAGAACAAATTCCCAGTACCTGCTTACCAGTGGTGTGCGGTGATTTTTCCTAGGAGGTAAACGATAAGCGTAAAGGTGAAGTAAAAATCAGAATAAAAGTATGAAACATGCTACTACAAAACGGCATCGATGAAATTATTCAAATTATCGTATCCCTCTGTAGGGTCATTCCACATGCATTTATTCTTTTCTGTGACGAATAACAGACACTGGGACGTACCACCGAAGAGTTTCTCTTGGGGGGGGGGGCAAAAATTGTGAAAGTCCCAACTGACTTAACTCAGAATTAACCAAGTATCAAAGCAAAAGAAAAAAATTTTTGACTTGTTGTATTTTTTCAACTGACTAACTCAAATTTTTCAAACATCACAGAAAAAAAACTTTTGACATGTTGAATTTTTCCAACTTCGCGACTCAATTCCCAAGTATCAAAGTAAAGAAAAAAAGGCCTTTTGACTCGTTCATTTTGTTAATTAATATTCGTTCCCGATGTTCTTATACTTTCATATAAATAAACTGATCTTTTCGTATAAAAGGTACATAGATGTCGATTTTGTTCTATACTTTTTCACATGGGTTCTGAAATATCAAGATGATTAATTTCAATGAGGTTGTCCGTTTTTGATGGTGCCTGATCCATTCCAACTATTCCCGTTTCATTTCAGCTCTTTATTGTTTCCAGAATTTACATTTTCACTTTGGAAAACTGTAAACCTCATTTCCGTAAAATGAGCCTTTTGAGTACTCAGTGTTTGAATTCCTCTTCTCCGTTGAGTTTTTCACCTAGCAGACTCGACAAGGGCTTGTTGGAAAGGTAATTCTCTCTAGTTTATTGTACTGTGCTTAACTCCATACCGACAGCTATGTCCCTTTTCTCGTGGACGTCCACAAAAGTTGTCTATTCGTCAAGTCAAAATCGGACTCGAGCAAAATGTTGATCCGCCACTATTTTGTCTCAGAAATTTCACCAACTAGAGCTTCATATTTACATTAATGATTAGTTTGAATCAGTTTTGGCCATTTGGCTACTCTTCGTCGTTTCTGATTATGTTTAGTCAGAATTGGATTTGCATTATGAGCTAAAGGTGTCATGTGCCAGGAGAAATTAAAGTTATCAGAAAAAAGGAGGTTTAAAAGGGGAAAGGAACTGGAAGAAAACAGAAAAGAAAATTGTCTTTCTTCCCTTCTCCTTTTTTTTTTTTTATTATCCTTCTGCCCCCTCATTTTATCGCGCGTTTTTTCTATCCGAGTACCCCCTTGGTCTTGGCCCCGTTAGTCCCCCCTCCTAGAGTTCCTATTTATGTTTCCGGCCTCCAGCACTACAATATCTTTGAATTTTATTGCATTCGATTTACTATCGGTTCTCCTTTGCAACAACAACGTTTTCTGTTCGTAGCATCTCATTTAAATCTGAACAACTTTGTAAATCATTGACTTTCCGCAGCCAGATGAAGCCATTGATTAAACCACGAAGGCCGTCTGTCTTAAGAGTTGAATAAGACGCCACCTAGCCAGTGTACACGTATCTTGTGTTCTTACAATTGATTTTCCTGTCCGTGCAATGGTATTTCGCGCCCATTTTTTTCAAAAACATTTACCGGCAGAAAGGCGGATGCATTTCTTTTTTTCGTCTTGCAATTTTCGCAATGCACATGCATCGATACCCTTTCAAAGTCGTAAATTACTCGTACAGCGCGCTCGCAACTGAAACAATGAACTTTGAAAAATGATTTATAATCACCGGTCCGAGCATGAGAGAGCACTTCCCGTGCTAGTTTACATAATTTTCGCGCGGTCGTAAAATATATTATACCTCTATTATTGATTATAAGTTCATTTATCGATTTAAAAATAAATTATGAGTTGGTTTTGAATGAAATTTGTTCCACCGTTTACCGCAGCGAATTGCAATTTTCATTGTTTACGCACACAATTGATTGACCGGTTTCGTTGAGCACCTAGAGTCGGGAGTAGCTTCGATGGAGAGCGTCTGATGGGCGAAAGATTATTCGCGAATTGTCACTAGTAGGCCTAAGGGCAACTTAGTAAGGTACAGGCTTGAATTAATGAACTCGGCTGTAGGAGCTTAGCACTTCTTGAAAATTATTCAGATACTGATAAGACTCGCTCAGATTCTATTATGATTCATCCTGGTTCTGTTATTTATTATTTTATTTTATACATTTTACACCCTCCCTTGTCGACAAGTAATACCCAGGTGCGACTTGTTAAGATCCATTCGGTTCCAATTATAACTCATTCAAGCTGGGCAAGAACTCATTTAGATTCCATGAGGACTGGTTAAAACTTATCATATGCTATCAAAGTTCATTTGTCACTTTCACGAGTCATTCACGGTGGCCAAGAGAAAATCCTTACCCGAGAATTTAAAAAATGTGTTATTTTTCTTCGGCCCTCTTTAGAAATAACGTTGCTGCGCTCGAAGACCTCCTAAAAAAATCATACAATGAAAAATCTAAGCTTTCCGAAAAGTCCCCCCCCCCTCTCACCATGCCTGATTCAAACTCTGTTCCGACTCATTCTGACTCTATTATAATTTCAATTCTTCTACCTGAGAGAAATGCACATTTCTGAGTCCAGATCTAGCTAAATAAGTTTTGGGGGTGCTTCGTGAAAGTTGAGAATCATTTTGTAATTGAGAAGTCGATTAAAATGTAGTTTAGCTTCAGAGCGCCGTGCAAACATCACAGCAATTTTGAACGATTAGAAAAATGAGTTGAAAATACGTATTCCCGTTACCTTTAGTGAGTAATGAAGAAGCGTGTTTACGATGAAGAAAAAAAAATTGTGTAATTGCAGTCAATTTAAATTGAAACTATGGATCTCACAGTTCCTTAGTATTGGCAGACGCCTTGCCGTCTGCAGGTCTGTACGTGACGTGTTCCATTTACAAAAACAGGTAATGCAGCAGTAACTGAGTTGTATGATAATTTTAATCATTTTATTGAATAAGATTCCCTTTTCATTCATTCGCTTCCTGAATGACAAGTTTCATACTGGAACAGAAATATTTATCGACTCGATATCAGATGCGTAAGTTGGTACAATTTGAATGCACACGTATAGAAATGGAAAATATGTAGGTAATAGGTGTTCATTACTTTCGTTTTGTAAATGAATTTTGCACTTTGTGTAATACCATTATGAGTTTCATGATAACTTTCATGTTTATGCTTGTAAACAGACTTCCGGTGGACGTTATTGATAGTTGAAGTTTTGGGCTGGGTTGAGGTGTGCGTAAAGATATTTTGAGGTTTGATGAGACTACGTGAAGACTAGTGATGTGAACTTTCCACAAAAAATAATTTTGTGAAAAGTAATATCAGGTGACATTATTTCATCAGGAGCGTCTCAGTGGCACTTACGAGGCATCTGTTCTGTCATAGCAGAATCACATTTTGACGTGTGCGCATTAAAGCATGGGGAATATTAACCTGCACGAAAGGTAAAAGGCGTTTGAGCGAAAAGTAGAAGCATGAAAAAGTAATTCAAACAACGAAATTGTCAGTAGAGTTAACGAAAACCAGCTTGCATGAAATGCTTAATGTTTTTGAATGAAGAAGAAGAACTATGACGAATTGTACGATAGACACGATGCCAGACAAACAGAGAAATTGACAAGGAAGCGAGACGTGAGGCACCAGGGTGGCTGAAATAACCTCTCCTTTTTGATCTAAGAAGCAATTCATACTGTAACTACCACTTGTGAATTACTTTTAATTAGGCCAGTTTTTTCTGACTTTCAGCTTACGTGCAGTGGAATGAAAGGATTGGCTAATTCAAATCTTCTAGAGGGCAGCGCAAATCTAAGGTCTCTAGAAGGCTGCCACCGTGTTTGACCTTTCACTTGCAAGAAGCATCAGTTATGCATCACCCACTGTAATCCAGTATGATTTCTCAATTCCGAATAGCAAAGATCAACATTAGACTGACCGAACTCCCTCGATTAAGAAGCCTCATTGTCGGTGGCATGCCACTGCATGCAATAGAATGAAAGAATCAGCAAATCCAAAGTCTCCAGAGGGCACTGCAAATCAAAAGCCTCTAGAAGGCGCTGCCATTAAATAAGCCAATATTTCCTCAACTGTTAAAACTAACACCAACCCAAACTGGTCTGTTTTTAATTCATCTGAAAATTGCTAGTTTAATTATTTTTTCTGGTGTTTCCGTTTGTAATTTTTTTCCCGTTCGATGTTTTACTATTTCGTGATTCTTTTATTTTTTCGTTCAAAAGTTTTTCTTAATGTTCATGTATTATTTCTTCTGTTCCCTTTATTTCATATTTCGTGAAATGATTATTAACCGCTCAGTTTTTTTCTTTTTTCGTGATTTCTGACTTTCCTTTTCGTGCTGAAAAAATCACACCCTTAAAGAATGTCTGGGAAAAGAGACCTAAAATACATACCTCTGTGGAAGAGTCTGCATAAAAAGTGACTAAAAAGTAACCAAGATACCCATGTTTCTTCGTGGATACCTATAGGCTAGAGTTCCTGTCATTTTCAGTGTTTTCAGAAACTGGTTGGACTACCCTCATCTGGTTTTATATCATATAAAAATGAAACGCTAGGGTTTATCGGATTTTTCAAATAATGGTAATCGTACTCCAAATGGCTTGAAATTTAACATGGGATTTATGTATCACTTTACTGTCCCAGAATGCCAGAATGCCAAAACGCTCATACCAAAAATGTGAGACCGTCATTAAAATACGTTGAAAATAGGTAGAGTTCCGAACATTTTCGCCGAAAAAAAATGTTCCTAAATTCAAAATTTGATTTTTGGAATATTTTCGTAATAAGAACATTGATACATTGTATTTTGAATAAAAATTTCTTTCACCCACAAAAAATAGACTTGAAAAAAATGGCGAACTGTTTTCAACTGCCTTTTCATGCTGGTTTCAGATCTGTACCTTAGGTTTTCAAATACACCGTAGTAGAAGAGAATGTTTAGCTCACCAGAAAATTCGGTTGAGTTTGACAACAACTTTTTTTTTTCCTTTTGAAAAAATGGTTTGCCGACAACTTTTTTTCAAAAAATATCGTTCACGAGCGCGTATGAAAAATAGATGATCAGATTATTCTTGGCGTAAGTAGAAAGAATGTATAGAAAGGTGATTATTGGGTAAATTATTATTAGTATATTTTGAATATACTCGTAATTAATACATTTTGAAGCACATTTCTCTAGAGTTACTGGTAACTAAAAGTGGTAAGGAAATGACTGATGCTTTTGAAAAAATCATTTAAAAAATCGAAATGATGTTCTATTTGCATGTCAACAAGGGGAAGAAACGGCATTTACAAGTGGGCAGATGTGTAAGTAGTCTTTTATAAGTAGTCATTTTTAAATGGTCATTTTGAGTACTCGTTTTTGAATGGTCGTTTCTGATGGTCGTTTGTACGTGGTAATTTTTGGATCTTTGTTTTTAAAATAACTATTTAATAACGATGCAAAACTTGATATTTTGTACCTTAGCGGGGTTCGATGCTCCGAGAGATGGATGCAAGCATCTGACAGCAAGGCTGTATATTGGCTCGAGAGTCAAGCTTTTCTAGTGAAGCTCTAATGAGTGTACCGCTCTTCTGTCTCTCAGATTAAGATCGTTCACCAATGCCTCAACTTGCTGGCTCTTTTCCATCCGGACCCAGCTGGATTCTTTCTCTGTTCCACGTAACCTTATCTAACCCTGATTACGTTGCAGAATGTCGCCTCGTGAAGTCAGATGCTGATATTGTTCCCGAAAGTCGCCAAGTTCCCCCTCTGAAGATTCTCATTTTCCCCTATTAACCAAACTCTGGGCGCAAATACAAAGGTGAAATTTTACTTCATTTTTGGTTTGTCGACTAAAATATGGAGGTTACTAGTGCGAATCTCACTGTGAATTGCTTCTCCTTAGCGCTGTAGTCTCGCGACGGGCCTGTTAGGACCCAAGAATTGAACTTTCTCTTTTTTCTAATTTGCTCTCAACCCGAGCCCCGGAATCCTCCCTTTCGAGCATTACTTCAGAGACGTCGGGGAGGCTGTTAGGGCTATCTTAGCCCTCTTCCCTTCTGGCCGAAAAACCGGCCTAGCTCGAAATCTGGCGAGTTGCTACGTGGGCTCGAATCCGGGACCTCCAGATCTCGAGACCACTGCGCTATCCACTCGGCCAACCAGACCCACAAGAATGGAACTTAATCAGTTCTGTAATATTTTGAGATGTGCCCTCAGGTCTCGGACGCGATGTTCCAAAGGTGAATTCCAGGGCCTGAGCTGCGGTGTCGCAAAAGGTAGAATATTTTGAGATGCTGGCATAACGTTCATCCACTTATCAAAAGTTCATCGGTTACATGAAGCCGTCGGCACCAGCAATACTCCTAACTGTGACAGTTGGATGTGAGTGACATAATGGACACAGACCACGGAGTTTTTACGTTTTATTGAACCCTATTTGGCACGCATGCAAATCTTTCAATTCAACTCGAACATTTTGTACGTCCTTATGTGCTCGAAGAAGAAGCACATGTCCACGTATTATATCGCCGTTTTAATTTATGAAAAGAACTCTAGTTCTTCAGAAAGCAACGACCCGACCACACCGATGTACGCGTATTTATGAAAATTACTGAAAAGCTATACGGAAAAAAAAAGAAGAAAAAACGAACAAAAAACATCTCTATAATTATTATTTACGTGAACGACGAACGTAAACGGCATATACTCGTTGAAAACAATTAAATGTGAAAAAATATTCCAAATTGAGATAGAATCGAGAACTGTTGAAATGGCTGGCGTTTAAACGAACTAACTGTTTTAATAGTGACATCAAAACAGTGGCAGGCGTCCAAGAGTTATTATTTTTAAAATTGTCTGCACCTGGATGGATTCGGGGAGCGAACATTTCCGACTTCGCCGTCAACTCGATAACGAAGTTACTTTTCGTAATTTCCGAAAAATACGGAAGCAGTTCCGTGTGTGTTCAAATTGGATACGTAGGTACTTGGTCAGTCACCCGTATTCGAGACAGGCGAGCATTCTCCCAATACTTATGAATATTCACATTCCGAACGAACGATGTCAAGCTGCCTAATTTCCTCTGTGTAATTTGTGTTGCCAGTAAAGGGTTATTACATAAGTGGTGAGAGACTAATTGACATGTGAGGGCTCTGAGAGAAGTACAAAAGGAAGTAAAAGCAACAGGTCTGGTCTTATGTTCAAAGTGTGCTGTTTGTACAACGTGCACCAGATTGATCAGTCTTTCAAGTACGAATTCACCATTCTCATATGTTTGAGTTGTAGCCTAACTATTGCTTTTAGTTGGGCGAAAGGACCTGATTTCGAAAAAATGTCAATTGTTCTGCCCGTGAATAACTTCATGCACTAGAGAGTGTTAGAATGTAACGTTTATGATGATCAGGCCCCTTCGTAACTATTCGAGAATACAGCAGCTTGACCTTTGGAAAAGGGGAAGGTGCAACTTCATTCAAAATAACAGTGTCAACTTCCAAATTTTAACAAAAGTGCAAAAAGCATGGAAAAAAGCTCTGTAGGGTAAAGTACCGAAAGCGGATCAGTGACTCGTTTGTGGACTCTTCCAAAAAGCCGAGTCAGAATGAAGTAAGCGCGACGGCGCCGTGCCTCTTTTTTGCATATGTGTATATTATGGAACGAAGTCGTGAAATGGTTCTCATCGCAATTTGACAAGGAGATAAAAGATCAGAAAATTTGATCAAAGTTCGATACTTTACCTTACTTCGATTTTTGCGCCCAAATTCGGAAAATAAAATCCTCCTGGAGCAAAGCGTCAGCTCACGGAAAAATGCCCTCCATTTGTCCTTCCACCGCGGTATGTATAGGTCCGATGTAACCTATCATTTCGTTGTTTTGGGTTTTCTAACCGAACTCAGTATTGGCATCCCTGGAGGTAGCTCGAACTTGAACATACAAGACACAACGTGCTTGTTTTCCTCTGTTATGTCTTTTTGTGCATTCGACTAATGCCTGTACAGATTCTGTTTTAGTATGTTGAAATTGGCTTAATGATGATTGGATTTTGAATTCCTCAGTGACAAATATTCCATTTGCTATAACGACTATGTCATTAAAACGACTTCATGGATAGCGTTTTCCGTACAAAATGTAAAAACTCGAAACTCCCTTACACGAATTTTCAAATGGAATGCTACGTTGACCCATTTTATTTATTTACTCGTTGATGAGAAAAAGTGGGAAATTGGTAATCTTGAAGTTCTAAATAGGATATATGAACAATTAAACGAACATTATTTAAAATGATGTATTTGCTCGTCTACCTACACAGTGTTGCACGGTATTTCAATTAGACTGCTGCCATTGGTGAGCAAAATATTTAACACATCACGTGTTGTTTCTAAATGAAATATGAAAATTTAAACACGAAGTAAGTCTGATATGGAATAAGTGAAAGATGTGTGATAACGATTAATTGTGTATGAATTACGGCGGAGCTATTCGCATTTCACTTTTCGCTTGCTTGGGGTGCCTGGACGTTGGACGTTGTCGAATTAGGATTAATCGTCCCTCATTATCTTAATTTTGAAGGTCCTTTACTAGACGGTTCTAGCATCAGCAATGTGAAGATTTAATAATCGAGAATTTGCGAATTCTTAGAGTGTTAAATGATTTATACCCTAATGAATGTGCTCTCAGGCCGCTGATGCGATACTCTAAAGGCTGGATTTCAAGGCTTGAGGTGCCGTGTCGCAAAGGTCAATTTGGCATGCGTGCATCGCCATACACCCTAACGAGAGACCTCAATAAACAATAACCCTCTGGTGTTTAGTATGAATCTCCTAGAGAAAATGTGGAATGGCGCTCTTTCGAATTTAATAAATCCTATGAAATTGAGGAATTCATCTTTACCCTGAATATAAACTAAAAACAGGGAGGGAGCGGCGTAGTATGTTCCTATTGTAGGCGCTGGCGTTCAAAAGAATTATTCAAGCAGTGATATCATGTCAACAACGAAAAAGTTATTTCACAAACTGAGGATATGGTGGACTCACACAAAATAAGTATCTTATATGTACTTCTTGAAAATGAAGAGCAATTCACTTCCCTATCTCAACAGATCTCACTTCTGCCATTCGCTGGAACATTTTGCGTGAGTGGTTCAAAGAATGGCGGCACCAAGCTTCTTGGAACAACAAGCTCGCACCTGTCCCCGGGGTCAACGTCCCAACGTTCCTCCCGCCGCGAGGAAGTTACCATCACCCGCCTGAGGATTGAACATACACGCCTCACACATACGCATCTTCTCACTAACTTTTATCCTCTCAAGTGCCCACACTATGAAGATGAAGACCCTCTCACCGTGGACCACCTCTTCTCATGCCCCTCCCTCACCTGCCTTCGTAACTCCCACCGCGTCCCCCACAGTCGAATTCTGGCTGTCTCCAACTCCCACAAGCACATCAACAACACCCTCACCTACCTTTCCGCTGCTGGATACCTCTGCGATATACATATAGACAATCACTCTTTCCGAGCCTATAACCCGAGAGTGTAGCTCCGTGACTCGATATTAATTTAAAAGAAATAGCATTTCTTTTGTTCAGAATGTGAAGGAATTGTCCCTGAGATCAGCCAAGTCTGTAATTGTTATTGCTCTCATCATTCAGTGAGGACAGCCTGTCTAGTTACTGGTCACAAATGACCAATTGACCATTTATGCGAATTTCTTTCAATCGATTGCAACACGCCGGCCGTAGGCCGTAATGCAACTATGAATTTTATTATTATTATTATTTTTTGTAAATGCGAGAAACAAAAGTGTTTATTTTCAAGTTTGTTTTCATTGTCAACAAAATTTTGAAATTCGAAAAAATATGTCTCATACATTTCCATTGTACACATTATATTTTCAACATATCGGTACTGAGTGGAAATTCGTATACTGGGACTGCTACTTGGAAGGATCACCCTCCATACCTCTGCTCTCTCTTCAGACCTTGAGGAATTACTATTAGGATGCAGAAAATGTTTTCTTTTTTGGAGGGAGGAATTAGGAGGGTGTTAAGAATATCAAAAACTAAAATTAAATCTTAGAAATTTCAGTTGACAAGAAAAAAAGTTACATTTTTTATGGATTATTCTCAATTATAATGTTGTATAATTTTCTCATAATTAAGATTTTGAGGAATATCAACTATTAGACTATTACATTAATTTGTTTAATCATAATATAGATTTAAAGACGTCAATCTTCTCAACTGGTTGCTGAAATTTTCTACCTTAACGTGAAATCCGAGACTAAAATCTTACTACTATTCAGCTGACAAGAGAAAAAATTCATTCCACCCCTTACCTCTCAACATTCTTCCGACTGGTTCGTCAGATTCCTTGACTATTTGGCATAATTTTACGAATAGGAGTTATCACCCCTTTTTTCATCCTCATGTCAGGCCTATTAGAAACTTTTATGTTGAAAAATGAAAAAGCGGTTGATATAAGTAACTTGATTTGTGAGAAATTTCAAATATTCTGTTACAGACAGATAATCAGAAATTTTTAGAGATTGTGATCTATCCCGAGGTCCATAGTACTGCCCCTCCCTCCACGAGTTTCGATTTTGGGATTAGAAGTAATTGTCGCTGACTTCCTCTCTACTCTTACTAATTCGCTCCATCACTTGCAGCATTTATTTGTACCTCATGCCTCTATTTTTGAGGAAAACTCATTTCCCTCGCGTTTCTGCTCCGTAACGGAAAAAGGATATGAGAGCACATTCTGAAAATGATCGAAGAAGTTGGAGTAAATGCTGGGATAAGAACTGAAACTATTCCTGACATTATAATTAAAAAGATTAGAGTTGAATAAATTAATTAAGTTAATAAAAATAATTATTAGAATTATTAGTAATATTAATTTTTTTATTATAATTAAATTTATTAGTTTTATAAATTTTTTTTTCTTTAAGTAAAGTTATTGAATTTTTAATTTTATTAAATAAAATTAGTTTATTTATAAATAATATTTGTAAAATTATTAATATAAAAATATTATTACACAGAAGAAAATAAAATTGATAAATTAATAGAAATTTCTACATGAACTTTAATTAATCAAAAATGAAAAATAAACAAAGCTATTTTTATTAAAAAAATTAAATTTAAAATAATAATTAAATAACTTATTAAATTTATTTTCGATTGATCAGGAATAAAATATGGACAATGTTCAGAAATTTGTGAAATTAACCATAGATTTTATCAATTCAAATTGAATCTATCCTAATAAAAAATTTTATTAATTGAATTAAACATTTTTTTGATAACTTAACTTGAAGTATTAATTTTTTAAATTAAAAATAGATAATTTATTATTCAAAATATTTAATTAATTTATTATTTATAACATTAATTTGTCAAATTAAAATAAATATTATTTAATTAATCCGAATCGAATATCTCAGTTCTGCTGAAATTCCCCCGGTAAATGCGAAATAAAAGATTGGGAACTAATTTTGAATATGGTGGAGCAGATGTGAACAAATTGATAAAACAAAATATCTAATCCTGAATTCGGTATAAAGGGTTATCCCACAGTCAAAATTCAAAAATCATTATTCTTTTGCTTGTTATATTGAGTTGGCATTTTCGAACTATTTTCTGTTTCTTATTTCTACTCCTCAGCACACGCCGACAGGACTCGCATCGCCCCTGAAAAAAAGTTTACAGATTCGGCTCGTAACGACCTGATCAAAACTTTTTAGAAATTTTGAGGTTTTTCGAAACTTGTATAAGACTCCTGATACACTTTAGAACTATAACACGCTAGTACTCATTTAAGAATATCACACACTTCACACTTGTTTGAGACCTTGTATGGCGCTTGTTCAAGATTCATGGATTTTTCATGATTTGTAACGACTCTCCCAGACATAATCAATGCTATTCAATACTTGATTAATAACTTATAAAGATTTTCCATGCTGTTCGTGGCAAGTAAATGCTCTTGAAGGGTGTTTCATACTTCCAGACTCCCCAAGTCGGTTCAATACTATTTTAAGACTTAATGACTCATCCAGACTCGATTAGGATTCTTTTAGGCTTGATCACGAATTTTTTGAAACTCATCAAGGCTTGTCAAGATCTTATATGATTTATTAAAGATTCTTGCAAACTAGTTTTACTCTCTGTAAGATCTTTCTGAATTTGTTTGGTTATAATGCTTCTAGACTTATTAAAGACTTCTTAGGACTCAACAAACTAGATTAGGATTCTTTCAGACTTGATCACGAGTTTTGAAAACTTTATAAGACCGGTTAAAACCGTATATGACGTTAACTAGTTTGACCCTATGTAAGATCTTTCTAAATTTGTGTTGTTCGCTGTGACTCTTCAAGCCTCGTTTACGAATTTCGAGACTCTTTCATACTTGCTTAGAATTCCATGGGACTCGATCTGGCAGTCATGTTTCAGATTTTAGCTGTTTCAATTTCAGTTTTTCTCCATTGTCTCCTCTGTGTATTCCCGCTTGACATATTATTTGCTGAAACTGGCTGTAGTTATGTATTTGTATAACATAATGTATCACAGTTCTATAGACTGTTTCGGTCGGCCATTTGTATTTCAATAAAAATAAAATAAAAGGGGTGTCGGTTTTTGGATTTATTTTCTCTAATAGCCGCCATATTGAATTGAAGGACGTTTTTTGGTTCATTTTGCTCAAGTAAATCAGGTTAGATTATCCTCGTTCAATAACAAACTCAGTTCTTAAGTTACGCCTTTGTAAGAAGTTTTTCTAATGAATTTAGATGTGTCGGCTGTTAGAAAATAGAAGATTTCAGGTTTCGAAAACCAGGGAATGTTTTTTCTATGAATTTTATGTTTTCCCACAAATCATGCATTTGAAGTGTATACCCTTGAAACTAGGTAGTGTAACTAATATTTTAATTCATATTTCATTGGCAGTTCGTTAATTGAAAAATTACGAAAGTGAAAAATGTCTTAATGGTGTCGACTGTCGGTGGTTCAGCTTATTCACTGGCATTTCGTTGGTTTTAAGCACGATTTCCGATTATACACTGAAATATCGAGGTACGTGCGGTTAAAGGCTGAAACACTTAAATCCGAAGCCTATTTTAAGAATTTTTCCGAGTTGCCCAAGCCCCGAAGTTGGAATGTTTCCAGTTGTTGAATTTTTCTCTCCCAAAAAACACAACCAAATTCAGTGCCGTATCCAGGAATGTGGCGAGAGGGGGGTGAACCTAACATATGGGGTTTCTAATGTTTCTGAGATCCGCATTTTCCTGAATTTTTAAGCCCACGGCCGTACCCAGGGGGGTCAACCCCCAAACCCCCTCTCTTTGTATACGGCCCTGACCAAATTTTAAATAAACAAAATTTTGGTACTGCTCACTGAAATAGGCCCCGCTTAAATCTGGAAATTGTCTTGATTTGAGCGGTAGAGCTTCGCATATACGAAACCATGACCACATGTTGCATGTGAATACTCGCCATTCCTCTGCCTATGTCTGTTAGTGCGTGTGTCTGCCTCCATTTCTACCATATGACCGGACGGGGAAAATCTATATGCTCGGAGGGTGCCATTTCTGCCAGAATGCGTTTTCTTTTCCCTCCCTGCTCAGATGCGTATCGATTTGTGGAAAAGGAAAGAAGGGCATAAAAGTATCAGCGACCGGTGTGGTCTGGCGTAGTATCGCCGGCGTTACAGATTAATTGTCGACGGGAGTACGAGTAACATTGGGATTTTTATTTAGAAGGCTATACTCCGGTGACGAACAGAATTTACGAGGTAGGGTCGAAGAAGTTAATCCCGTGGGTCCCAATGGCTGACCCTAATCGGCTTGAAAAATGCAGCCTGTAGTTTGAACGGGGAAGCGTCACGAATGCGGCGAGTGAACGTTATCGAGAAAACAGCTCGCTCGAAAGATCGAAGTCAAGAAAATATATTGATTTACTCGAATATTTAGTTAATTTCTCGAATGTACTAATCGTTCACCTTCTCGCACCTCACATTTCGGGCGCATCCTTTATTCACGGTGACACAAAGTAATGCAACCCAGCCGGCAACTGTCGTTGGTAAACATTTTTATTGTAATTCGTGCGGCATTCAACTGGCAAGTTGTGTACAAAGATCGACGAAATAAATTTTGAATAGGCGTAAATCGAACAACGGGAGTGGCCCACGCTCAGCTGAGCGACGAGCCAAGTTAATTTTTTCAAGAATACATGATCTCACAACTAGCAGGTTGGAAAGAGATATAAAACACCAAACACGAAGTCTGACAAACAGAAAGTGTTTATGGGCGAAATACCGTCGCTGTTGCACGTTATCGCGAACTTGACCTTCTTATTGAAAACATTTCTTGGATAACCTTTACTCCGACGTCACGAAGCGTACGAAAAGATCTTTGTAATAGAATTATGCATCAGAGGGGACATGGGACATTTTACTCTCCGACTCCAATGAAAATATTGGCAGGACAATGCCGCCATTTTTCTACAAATCAGTTTTGAAAAAATTTTTGACGAACAAATATTTTAAGAAATTCACTTGCTCCACTCGCGAATAGCTATTGCTTCTTCACGGGCAACTGCCCTTCCATCATTTTTATTGCTCAGCATTTATGGGGTTATGTGCGGGTCAAAAGTTTAAAATAGCTATAAGCACGAACGTGGACACGCAGAATACGATTTTCAATTTCCAACTTCTAAAAGTTACGCGTGACTGTGTAAGTGTACAGTAGACTCCCAATTATCCGCCCTAACTGGGGCTGAAGGTAGCGCGGATAACGAAAAAGGCGGATGACGAAAAGGCGAATAACCCGAAAACGTGTAATTTTGTTCAAAAAACGCTGAGAAATGCGGAAAAACAATTTTTATTGAATAGAAAACTTCAATATCAAAACAAGTTACTCTTCGCTACTTGAAGAGGGTCGGCAAAAGCCTTAAAATTGCAAAGCTGCAGACTGCAGTCGCGTAGCTCTATCACGTATCAGTTACACTCACACTACTGAACAACTATTTTGCACAACGCATTTTGAGAGGTGATTCTGAGGTACTTTTTAACGCTGAACATGATACTGCGACCCATTTTTCTCTATCACGTCACAATTCGGAGTTCTGAACGATTGAAATTCGTTTCCATTTTGTTTTTGCAGTGGAATAAGCGGTACCACTGACTGAATAGACAACCTCAATACATAAGAACACGAATCAGTATGACCACATTCAGTTCCTAAACCTCTTTTTGAACACATTTAGTTGAATTTTTTATAGTTTGTGTTCAGAAAAACTAGACGTGATAGAGAAAAACGGCCGACGGCACTGTATTCAGCGTTCAAAAGTACTCAAGAATCACCTACTTAAATGCGTTGTGCAAATAAAAAATTTCATTTTGTTCAGTAATGTTATTACTCTGTTAACCAAACAATCCAGGTGGCACATTTTAAAGAAATTGTAATTCTTCATAGGCTAAAGACAAAGAAGAAGGTTTATTTCGATTCAAATAACGTTCACAATTTGGATAGGCATAACGAATATTCACCAATACTATCAACACTTGTTGACTGGCATCCACTTCTGAGAACATTTGAAGTGCATGTCTTCGTCATAACTACGTATTTCAGCACTGACATAGAATGATCGAAAAACAAAAAAACAATCTATCGCAACTTATACCCCCTTAGGATGAATACCTTCACTATATCCAAGAATTCAACAGCAGGCTACATAATTTGATTTCGATTTGCTTAATTGTTCATCAACCGCATCACACATTCCCATCATCATCACAACGGGTGAAGATAACCAACCACAACTCTAGGCTTCATCGCTCAAAACCTGAAACAGAATACCAAAATTACCATTTAATACTGTCAACATATTTATGAGACATAACTCACGTCGCATTATTCCTTGGAAAATTTCCTGATAAGTGAGGACCACAGAACTTTACATGTACTTGGTTCGATTCAAATAAATTATACACTAATTAAACTAAGAATCCATTTCATACATTAACAAACAATATACCTACTTAGGTACCTCTTCTAAATCCAGTTCATTTCTTCACTTTCTTTGAGGAAATAGTTCCTTTTGTAGAAAAGTACGAAACGCACAATATTGTCATAGTAAAATACGAAATAAAAATAAACGTAAATAATAATCTAAAATCGTATTCGTTCAATTTCCTCTCCGTGGCTTTATACATAGAAACTGAAAATAACGCTCGCAGTAATGAAGATCAAGATCAAGGAGTACGTCTGAAGAAGAACAAAAGGAGAGAAAACAAAGTGATGGCAAGAGGCTTGTTACCGACCCTAATAAAATCGAAATTGTTGTATTGAGCAGAGGCGTCTGATCAATGTCGTCGAACACCATAGACAACATACTAACGGAGCGTCGTACATGGCGTACAGCGCATACCGTATAACAGTAGCAGTGCTACCAACTCAACATGTTGCTTATTACTCGTATTATTTTTATTACTTTCAACTAATTATTATTTTCTCCGAAATAAAACGCCACTTGAACTGAACTGTAACTCAGATCCGCTCAGATCAACACATCTGAAACTATGCGTCATTGAACTAAACTGAACTGAACTGGAAAGGAGAAGAGAAGAGAAATAGATTTCGGTTACAATTGACTCTGCGACTCGTAGCCGACCCTATAAAAATCGGCAATTTTGGCCTCTTTAGGCAATAAACGGGGAGAACGGCAATACTGTTAAAAAAAAAAAAAGTCATTTCTTAGAAACAAAAACTGTAATTTTTGTTTGCTTCTTCATGATAAGCCGCTCTTCAGCGGCATAATTTGTTCGCTTTTTGAATTTCATGATCTTGAGCAGTAATTGCTGGCTGTTGTTCTTCAAACACCAGCGACTTCCCAGCGCTGAAAAAACATCTTAGCATCGTCACAATCCATTTGTACTGACGCTTCTCTCACTAGTTCTTCATTAACATCAGCTGTGCTAAGGGCTGAAGTTGTGATTTTAGTGAGATTTCGGATTATCCGCCCTCAGTTAGGCGGATAATCGGGAAGGGTGGGCGGATAAATTCGAGGCTGATGATCCGGAGGGCGAATGAACCAGTGGCGCATAATTGTCTGTCTACTGTAGTTCCAGTGGGAATGAAAGTAAGATCAGGTTCTCTAAGAGGGCACATACCCTAATTAAATCTAGGGGTGCCATGTGAACCCTGATGTTAAAAATTCGCTTGTGTGGGTGAAGTAAGAACAGACACACGAGAGGGACAAATACTTAATTTAAAATGGAAATTTCATGAAGTGAAAATACCAAGCGTTTTCTCTTGACTAATTTTGTAGGCTACCTATAAAAAATTGAATAGCTTTCTTACCAGTGGTCAACAAACACAAAATTTCTGAAAATGAGAACATAAGACGTAGGTTTTTTTTTAAATACTTACTATCATACGTTAATTTTCATTACAAGTCATAAATTTTCATTTGCTCATAGTTTTGTGGTATCTCACGGAAAATACTCTCTAATAACACTACTGAACAACTATTTTGCACAATGCATTTCGACAGGTGATTCTGAGGTACTTTTTAACGCTGAACACGATACTGCGACCCATTTTTCTCTATCACGTCACAATTCGGAGTTCTGAACGACTGAAATTCGTTTACATTTTGTTTTTGCATTGGAATAAGCGGTACCGCGGACTGATATTATCAGTGTTATCAGACCACTATAACAGAAAACAAACAGACGGAATACACACCACTAAACACAACCTCAACACACAATAACAAGAATCAGTATGACCACTTTCAGTTCCTAAACCTCTTTTTGAACACATTTAGTTGAATTTTTTATAGTTTTTGATCAGAAAAACTAGACGTGATAGAGAAAAACGGCCGACGGCACTGTATTCAGCGTTGAAAAGTACTCAAGAATCACCTCCTTAAATGCGTTGTGCAAACAAAAAATTTCATTTTGTTCAGTAGTGTAATGAGCTTTGCAATGAGTGAATGAGTCCGATGCGAGTGGAAATTCGAAGAAATTATTCCGAAAGGTCTCAACGAAGTCTGAATGAGTTTTAACAGACTCATGTTACGATTCATGAAGGGACATAACAGAGTCTTCCCATAGTCATCACTAGTCTCCCCTAGGGTTGTCCCTATTTTTCAATTTTCAGTTAGCTTACTCCTTAAATTGGTTCCAAAATATTTACTACCACGTTTAAGCAAAATCGGTGAAGGATAACCCGTACTTCAAGGAGATTGAAGTTCTTATAGGGATTAACCTTGAATTTTGGAATTTGAGCTTTAGTCGAGGGGGAAACTCTCTCTCATAAGAGCCTCAAACTTAATTCGTTCTCAAGTTGTTTTCATGGTCGTGGAATCGATTCCAGTGATCTCTTCTCCTTTCCTTTCTCAACTTGGCTTTACAGAAGCTGATTTCTAAGTTTCTCAATTTTGTTTCAATTTCCACATTATTTGTGTTTGAATAAGGCTTTTTTGGGTGGCTGAGTTTATTTTGGAAGTTTTCTTCCCTCTCTTCCTTGCCATTTAAATTTACACTTTCTCTACGTTCGAATAAGGGTTCTTTAGGTCACTGAGTTCGTTTTTTAGAGTTCTTTCTCCCCTCTCCTTTACCCTTCGGTCTCCCCATGAGGCTGATTTTGAAATTAGAATAGTTGAAGATCAGCCCTCTGTGAATCCTAAAGGGTCAGAAGAGAGAGAAAGAATTCCAATAATTAACTCAGCAACCCAAAACCCTTTATTCAGATGTAAATAATGTGGAAATCGGGACAAAATCGAAATAAGTGACAATCAGCTTTTTGTGACACGGAGGAGGAGAGGGGGAGAAGATTCTATTCAATGGATTCAGCGACCTTGAAAACGCTAATTTGAGAAAGAAAATATTCAGGTGCCCTCTCGTTATAAAATCACGAAAGTCATGAAAAAGTCACCAAGTTATAAACTTTGGCGTAAGGTCACGAAAACACGAAAAAGTCCCGAAATTGTGCTAAAAGCAAAAAAATAAATAGATTAGTAAATTAAAAAAAAAAAATTGTATGTTTTTCTGTGCTTAGGATCTTTAGTGCCAATAAACGATAATGTTTGGTGGAGCGTATAGCGATGCACGTATGCTGTGTTGGCTCCCCAGACACCGTACCCCTAGCCCTGGAAACTACCCTTTCGAGTATCGCATCAGTGGCCAGAGGGAGCCAATAAATGAGACATGCATGTGTTATCCAAATTTTTGTAACTTTTCAACCAGCCAAATTCCAGTAGGCACCCTGATTCATTTTTAGGCTCATATGGGAGGAAAGGGTTTCCCCTCGACTGGAGCTCAAATTCCGAAAAAATCAATGTTAATTCACATAAGAATTTCAATCCTCTTGAGGTTCGAGTTGCCGTTGGCCAATTTTTTTGGAACTTGACAAATTTTTTTTTTCTCAGTATTTGGAACCTCTTAGACATAGTGTTTATGCGTCAGTAGGTACTCATTCAGATGCTGTTTAAATGCCGATTTAGTGGGCTGAGAAGGTAACGATGGCGCTTTTGAGTCCTGGAACTCAGTTTCTTCCCCGAAAAGAGGAGGCCAGATGCTCATTGCAAAGATTTGTTTTGGCGAGTCTTATTTTCTTATCTAAACATGGACCCAAGCGAGAAGGCTGTGGAGGTATTGCTTTGACCTTCGAACTAATGTTCCAGTACTGAAGATCAATAGCTTTTCCAACGTCAGAGTCTTTCGTAAATTCCAGGTTTTCGCGCGTACAGGTCAAATGATAGGGAGAACGACAAATGATAGAAGGCTAGACGAAGAACGGATGAAATTCTGTTTTTTCTGGGAACAGGTTCCTGCATAAATAGGGGACTGTATTTCGTAATTATTCCGCACATATGCTTTAAAGCTGTGTTATAATGGAAAATTTCATCATTCTATATGGCAGAACTCACATTTCCAGTGTTTTGTACTTATGTATCTAAAAGATCAGCAAGTATCGACCTTGTCGTCGTCGAATCGGAAACCCTAATCAGGCCTCAAAGGGTGACATTTTTCATTTGCTGTATTAAACTGTGTAATTACGAAATAAGATGACACAAAACTTAAATGTGATTAACTAAAGTCCAGTAGAGGCGTATTCGATGTATAAAAGGAGTAGTTTGAAAAAAGTCACGTGGTTGAGCAGGCTTCGTGTACCATTAAATACTTTCATTTCGGAATGTTTTTCGATAAGCTGTGGAAACTTAATCGAGAGGAACAAACTTTCCTGAAGATGTTTGCCAACCTGTCTCATGCAAAAATAATATTTTACCTTCTCCACCACCACTTGAAAATTTTCCAAATTTTACTTTTCGGTTGAAAAAGTAACCACTTAATCAACGTGCCCAATAAGAACACCTAAACATGACATGAGTGTCATTGACATTTTCATTGTATTTCTATGTTCAGAATTCCTGGAGCTGTGTAGGGATACCGTGTAGCTTTTCGAGTTCGACGATTTTACGAAAACTGCCCTTCCTTTTCTACACGTTTTCGATTGCGTCAAGCTTTTCATACACAAGAAAAAATATCATATTCATACGAAATCATCTTTTCTTCGTCCGATTCTGTTTTCCACCAAACCTGTCATTTCTTATGATTAACCAGATGGAAATACTCACGTTGGTGGTGAAATTCAAATCACGAGTACACTCCAAATTTAGAGAAGCTTTGTAAGATTTTGGGGTCGCTGTGCGGCCGAGCGGTAAACGTACCCGCTTCCCAATTCTCACGTTCCGGGTTCGAATTCCACCAACGCCGGAAAAAGTTGGTGATATTTGAATACCCCCGCTAACATCCTAGCGAGCACAGCGACTACGGTATCAATCGAGGTGGAAGATAGCGCGTCCTGTAACCCCAGTCAGCTCAAACGAACAAGGCACTACAGTCACTTGGTATGTTACCACCGGATCTAAAAAGACTGATACTGTCGGGTGCATGATGTGACCAGCTTACTAAACGTCCTGAAACACGTGGCTAATAAGCGAACTGCGGCTGCACTCTCTTCGGCACAGAGAAGGAAAACTCTAATGCAACAAACCGTGGGGAAAGCAACGGCGAACTACCCCGACTAACCTGATCAGGAAAGTCGCGCGTGAAAAACCGCGGCGGCGACGTCCGGTATCGAATACGGCACATAGACAGAGAAATGCAAAATTTTCCTTTGAATTCCGAGTAAACTATTTAAATCGAACTCGTTCGACAGAAATTATTAGTATTTATCGGCTACCGGCTGTACAAATGGGATAGAGCAGCATGGCACGGCAAGAAAGAATGCAAAGTGTATCTAATACTTCTATTTCGTGGGTAAATTTAAAATTCTCCCAGAACAAGTTGCGAACTTTAAATTACTCGTTGCATCATTTTTGGCGCGCATGGCTAAATCTTCACGTAATCCCGATGATTCACGATTATCATTCGATTTGTGGAACATGTGTTTCTTTCGGATATACCACTTGGTTGGTAAAGCTGGTATCTAATCCGGCTAAAATAGACTAAAAGCAGAGTTCGTTAGGAAAAAGCTGTGAGTTATTCGCTCATTGCATCCAAAGGTTTTGCTCGGCCAGGAAGACAAAACATTCAGATTAAAAAGGTCACGAAAGTGAAGTAGTTGTGTGTTTTTGAAAACTGAAACGTTAAAACTTGGGAACGTCAGAAGTTGCAATTTCTCTCTGAAAATGATGAGACGAGACATCGGAATTTCAGATTTGATGATCAACATCATGCTTCTGAAGAAGCTCATCACTCGTTTTATTGAGTCAGGGGAAAAAAATTGAAATTTGAAAAAAAAAGTACTCTTGATCTCTTAATACGTAAACTCTTTGAACAGACGTAATAAATTACACTACACAACAATTTGAGATTTTTTTTTAATGATTTGAGAATATATGATTCTGTATGTATTTTCAACGAGGTATTTAATGCCGATGTTAATTTTTTGATTATAGTTTATCCTCATCTCCTATCTTAAGCGCAAATTTTAGCATCAGCAAAATGATACTACTGATGGCGTTCAGTATAATTATCCGTGTCAGTGTATCTATTCCTGGACGACAAAAAGGAATAAAAAGTGAAAATTTTAATAAAATTTTAATTTTGAATACGGAAAACGAGAGGTTCTCCAGAAAAATGGTTAACGCCATCGTATTCAGCATTCAGAATATAGCTTAAATCATCATAGAAGCTCATCTGTTTTGTATGTTGTTGTGTAGTGTTATAGTTACTTTTATTTCGTATAGCTATTTTCTAGCTCAAAATGCAGCTCATATGCTGATCACATTCTAAGTACACAGCAACTAGGCTTGCTTCGACATCATACGAAATTAGCCGTAGCCTTCAACCACAGAAACAATAAACTGTGAAACTAATAGGATTTTTACAAAAACTCGAAAAAAGAACTGAGTCACAGTCATAATTCTGTCTTTCCAGACACGATTACATGCGATGTAAACAACTACTACTACTGTAACCGGTTTTAAAAAGGGATTTGGGGATATAGTCCTCCATGATCATGCGCAGTAGAGTTATAACATTTTTCGGAGTCAACACCGTAATATTCACTTAAAATTCTGATACGCAACCTGAATACGTAAGAAATTAGTGCTCCCACTGGTTAACGAAAGAAAACTCTTCAACCACTTGGAAAAAAATGATGAAAGGAGATATGAATGGCAAAAACTGTAGAAATGAGGTAAAAAGCAGGATTTTGCTGACATTTGTTGGGAATGGTTCCTTAACATACTGAAAGTCTCAGCCACCGGTTTCTGCTGAATTTTGTCAGTTTGCCCTCTCCCGCCATTTATCAAGTTTTTTCTTCTTATTTTTCCTTAAAATCTGCAGATCTATGGCATTCACGAAAAACATTTTCATACAACAATTTTGTCCTGGATAGTATATTTTTTGTAAAAAACATTCCTTGTATTTTATTTTAAGTATCTGCCTCAGAAACGTCATAAATAGCAGATTTAAAGTACCCTTTCCAAATGCTACACCTCAACAGCTGACATAGGGCTTCTAGAGAGAAAACTTTTCCCACAGTATTATCTAAATTTTACGTCCGATCAATTCCCTACTACCATAGCTTTCCAACCGGGGGAATTTTTCGGTAACATTTGGCCTAACCTCGTGGATAATTTTTTAGGTTTCATTGGTTTAGAAAGGAGTAATGGTAGATGTTCTTGAGCTCATATGCAAGAGTTTCTTGGATTACATTTTTGTATTGGTTTGACGTTAGGTTAGGAATTTTGGTACTAAAGGGAGAAGCGAAAATCAGATTGTCAAAAATACTACGTATGTTTCAGAGTGACTAAATTCGCTGAATCGATTTTTACGCTATCATTTTTGTATTTTATTCCAATATATTGAAAAGACTTGAGTTTTGAAGATTGCTTAATTCATTTTTGATGTTAGTTTGATCCTAAATTGAAAATTCTAGTACGGAGGGCTGTCAGGGTCACAAATATATCATAAAATTAAATATAGATACCACACGTAGGGTTTTCAAGGTCGGGGAATTCGTTTTGGTATAATTTTGACTCTATTTTAATAACTGGAAAGGAGAAGAGTTTCAACTCAGAAAATAAACGACACCCTACAATTTTTTTCTCAATCAGTCTTGGATTCTAATGGTCGCTCAAACTAATTCTTTTACGTCAGTATGACCTCAAGTTAATACTGATATCGGAACCGGGTTCCGTATCCAGAATGTGAAATACAGTATGAACTAAAATATGAAATTTCCAAGGTCACTGCATTAGTATATGTCATTATTTTGGCTCTATTTTGACAACTGATGTCAAGTATTGAGGTTTAAAACCGCTCTGAAAATCATCTTATGATCTTATTTTGATTCCAGTTTCGGAAGTGAAGCATAGGGAAATGGAACTATAAATAGAAAAGTAAAAAGTCCTTTTATGTGGAACCCTCTTCCAGTTGGTTAATGGTGAATATTTATTTGATGTACGTATTATAGTGTATGATGTCCCCCTTTTTTCTTTCGCATTTTGTTTCTCAGTTATCTAGAATTTAATAACTGTCTGCATCCGAAAAATAATATTAAGATTGTACATTTTTCTTTTTCTTTTTTTCAGTTGTACCTCATCCTCCCCTTGTCAACAGGCCTCTGTAAAGTCCTATATTTATAACATTTCTTGTATTTTATGGTATTTCTAACATTGATTCCCGTCTGGATCTAAGAATTTTCAGCTTAGAGTCAAATTGAAGGAAAACCAAAATTGAATGCCTTAACTCCCTTATTTTGTGTTGAAGCAATTTTTGTACTCATATAGGCTCCATTCACTATAATAGCCCTTCTCCGAGTCACTGAAACACACAAAAAGCTCTGCGTAATGAGGGCGGTATCTGAGAAGTGGAGGTCAGAGAGACAGAAACATTTTTAGAAATGGGAAGCTGAACGGAGGTAAGAAATCGGGCGATTGTAAAATTTAGAATTCTCCTGTTTCAAAAAGCCAGAACCCCATGAGACGAAAAAAAATCTATGAAACTCTCTGTCTCTCCAGCTAATCTCTCCCTGCTTCCCCTCCATTAAAGACGGGTTCGAAGCAGATACGAAAAAGTTGAACAAAGAATTTCTATGAAGAATCCGGCCCAGAACAATTTCTGCTTGCACGGTTTTTCTGTATCAGTATCACAGACTTCGAGATTCTTAGAAAAAAAGAACGAATTGAAGGATTCCAACCTTCCAAAAAAATTAGCAGAAGGGACAAATTTGGGCTTTTAGTTCACTTATCGAAATTCAGAAAATTTAAATCGGCTGTATTAGAAAACAAGACAGATCACATTTTTCTAATGTTTCAAGCATGATAGTGGCCTTTAAATTACTTTTGCCTATATTTTTTGAAACTGGTATATATTGAATTCTTGATATAATGAGCGGAGGAAACGTTCAGCGATATTTCGCCAAAATAATGAATTTTCATGTCAAGCTGTTCCCTCATCATGAATCTATCCCTTTATATACTGAAAACCTAACCTTTAATCTCCACCTCCGCTTCATGTTCACAAAAAAATAAAATAAAAAAAAATAACTGCAGGATCCGAGGTAGACAAACAGCTAGCTAGTCAGGTACTTAGACCGGCAGTTAGACTTGATGAGCAGGCAGTGAACTAGCCAGTCAGACTCAGATAAATGTGACACAGAATTAATTTAATTAAAATTTATCAATTAAATTTGTAAGTGAAAGAATCAACAGGTAACCAGAGACGAGAGGATGGCCGCGAAGCGTCATAATTTTGATATAAGATTTTACTAGACTAGGCAGTTAAGACTCCAAGTTTCATTATTTGCAGGGTGTCTGCCGGTCATACAAGTCATACAAGTGTCTCCAGTTACTTACAAATTTGGTAATTACTCCCAAACAATCGCAGTATTATTTATCAAAATACGGCCAAATTGAAATTTAATTGAAAATTTGTGTTCTTGCAACATTCTTTGCAATAATTCATTCGTTATTTTATTTGATTATTAAGTTTATTCAAAATTTTTGTGTGCAGTTAACATGTTTTTGAAATAGTTTTTTTTTCGAAAAAGGTCACGCACAAGTCATACTATCGGAAAATTCGTATTTGGTACACACCATGATTGGAATCGCTCATATTTGATGTTAAACTGGGTACTAACGGCCGACTTGGTCTCTTTCTGTATGAAGATGGCGAGAGAAGAGACTAAGCTTCTTCTTGAAGCTCCTTCAAGCCACATTTTTTTACGAAGTCTACCCTCTCCCTCCAATACCTCGATAAAGGCGAACGCGTGACCTGTTTTTACTTCGTCAAATTGAACTGTTGGAATGGTGGTACTTGAGTTCTCCCTTAAATATGTCACCCTATCTACGTTTTTGTATTCTAAGTGTACGTATTACTCCGGTGTACTGTTCACTATCATTTACAAAAATGTTAGCGACAGAGTGCCTCGCGTGCTTTGAGTCAACTTTGCACCATTTATATGTAGATTAGGTAATTAGCAAATATGTCGTAAGAAAAATTACCTTTTTTCATGTGTTTTGTGTGGGAAATAAAAGGGGAAAATTCAACTCGGAAATGCGGTGTAAGTTGTATCGTGGCTCAATACTTTCGCATTGAATGTATTGCATTCAAAATCGACGATTTTGCCAGTGAGAGAAAGAGAGATTTTGACGCGCATATTTCTCGCCATTGAAAAACTGATTGTTCGGCCGGCTTTGTTTTTCACATTATCGGGCTTATAATAGCGTTGCTGCGCGCAATAATGAGCTACGTGATATGTCATGTTACCTGAGTGGCAGCTCCATGAAATTTGTGAAGTAGAACCGCTAGTCTTAATGCATGCAAAAGAGACCCGTCACTCGTGTTGAAAGTGAAGTCGAAACCCAAGGAGTGTATACCAAAGCGACTTTGTATCGAGACAATCTGGTCAGCTCCCAGGGCTTAGTATATAGGACATCTGAAAATCTTAGCTAGACAGAATACAGGCAGACTGATTGATAGACCAGACTTAATATTAAAAAAAAAAAAAAAAAAAAAAAAGGAAGGCCGGTACACGGTACAAGCGTTGCAGATGAGAATTTCACTGAGGGGTGGAACTCTCGGAGGGCCTAAATGTAGATGGACAGAAAGTGAAACGGGCTGCGCCGGGATGAAGGTCTATCGGGCCAAAGGCATAACACGAAGCCGTCTGAAGTTGAAGCCTCCTAGTTAATTATAGATTTTTAATTTAAGCTTCCCCTAAATTTATGAGAGATGGCTTCAGGCTTCAGCCTCTGTAGCTTCCATTCAATCATTGCCGGATGGAAGGAAATACGTCCTGGTGGCCAATCCTTGAAAGCTTATCTTCCTTCCATTCTAAAATAAGTTTTCAGATTTTCTCATGTCTCAGACTTGTTGCGGGGAGAGGATAATAATAATCAATTTATCGCTTGAAATGATTACGTTATTTTTATCGTCCCGAGAAGAGCAAGCCAAAGTTGGAAAACTCAAACCGAATTTTTTCCCAGTTTTCGACTAAGATTAGTCAGATGTGTGATTTTGAGATGGAATGATGGAGATCAGTTGCAAACTAATGTTGAAGAAAACTTGCGAAAATAAATCTTGCTATAAGAGCCTCTAGTATTAATTTTTATTTTTTTACATTTTAGTTTTTAGACTTAGGTTTGCTGTTTCCGCAATAAGTTACGTACATAGTCGAAGTCTGCTCTATTTTAGGGTGGAAAAGTTCTCGAACTAGAACGTTTCACCAAATTGGGAATCTTATTTGGAAGAATTTATCAAACAAATTACCGAAAGGAGTATTTTTGGTAGTTTGAACATTTCATCAGGTTTCGATTCTACTTTGATTTACGCTCACAACGATAGGCAGGTAATTTAATATCGGTAGTACAGTGGTAATTTACCATGTATGACCTTGAATTGTGTCGCTTAAATTACCTCGCTTATATTACCTGCAAATTACCCAAATTGATGAATTTAGATCACTCGAAGAATGTGTCTCCAAAACTCAGTTAATGGATATTTCGAAACTGTTCAAAAAGCACAAGAAACTGTCTACAGATATCAGTTTTAATTAGGTTTTCCTCCGATTTTGACAAAAACTAGCCTCTGCTTCAACGAGAACCTAAAAATTTCATTTTCAAAACTGACGTATTCGCTAAAATATAAGCTGAAAAAAATCCCAAAACTGTTCTGAAATTGGAGTACAGAGCAAATGGACTTTCTGCGTTTTGAAAATTAATTTTGTCCCTGGAAAATATTGTGATATCATGACGAAAAATGATTTGTTCCAATTTCTCAAACAATATTTATGAGTTAGGGGTTCCAACACTCCCCCCCTCTTCACAAAAAACATTTTTTACGTTTTGGAAAAGCATTTTTCGTTTGCTGTACCTAGTTATCGTAAATCATTTAACATTATTTTTTATTTATAACACCTTAATTTATGAAAAGTTTTTAAAATTGATGATCGAATTACAGTAATTTTTCTGTTGGCCATCGCGCTGTTTGAACCTAAACTTCGCCCTCCCCTCCCCTTTTAAGGGGCCAAACTGACTTGGCTGAAAAAGGGACTTTTTAGATCGGTGATTCCTAAAATATAATCGGATTTTCGATTCGAAGCTAATTTGGACTCCATGATTCAAACTTGGTTCTTCCATGTGGGGAGATTAATTACCGCGTCTCGGAAAAACGAACCAGAGGTGTCGTATTATGGGTTTCTCGGAGTATAGGGTGTCGAAAAACCCTGAAAGTTACGGAAAGTCACGAATTTTGAAAAGATCACGGAAGTCACGAATTTTCATTGGAAAAAATTGGAAAAAAATCAAAACTGTTTAAAAAATTGACAGCATGTGAACAGTTTTTTGCTTTTCATGCTGATTCAAGTATTATTGGCTATTTATTCTTCAAAGATCCTTTATGTTTGTTACTCCTTTTATTATTGAATTTGTTATGATAAACTCTGCAAAATGATACCCATATCGGTATTAGAAGAAAATCTCGAGAGGTCACGGAGAAGTCCTGGAAAGTCACGGATTTTAATTATTTTGATCTGGTAAACACCCTGACTAATTTTCAAAATTCAGTTAGATTTTCGATTCTGCCTCGATTTCAGCTCTCAAAATGGAAATTTCAGACTTGAGAGGGGGCAGAGAGTACTTAACTTGGGCAATTAAACAAAGTATCGATGAAGGGAGGTTTCGAACCGCTGACTTTGATAATTCGAAATCATTTTCGATCTGGTCTTAATTCGGGCTCTAGAATCAGAGTTTAAGGTAAAAGTAACTCAGTTTGAAAAATTGAACAAAGATTTATCGCAATATAAGGGATTTTTGGAACCATTTTGTTCGAATAACGCCTTTGCTTAGGCTACCTTTTCGAGTGTGCTTGGATGTAAGCCCTTCCCAATAGACTGATTTATCTCCTCCACGCGAGAAATCATTGAGCCTCCTCGTGGCAAAACTGGAAGTTCGAAAATACACCTATTGGTTAACGAAACAACATTTTTCCATACATGTCTGCTAATTGAACTATTGGTCAGTTTTTGAAGGGCCTTCGAAATATTGGAAGAAATCAACGATTTGGAAAACTACTGTAAAATACCCCCTCCCCTTCCCCCCTCTAGAACTTGAGAGTCATAGTTCGCCTGTGCCCATTTTGATTTTTAATTTGGACACGATTTTATTGATGAAAATCAAAATTTCATGTTCAAGACAGGGCCGAATCGATTATAATGGAGGTGTTCTCCTTTTTGCGGGTCATGCGTTCTGAAAACATAGATTCTTCTGAAGACGAATGAAACGTTTCCCATTTCCAGAATATTGTTGTTTTTCTTCATTTCAAGCTAAAGCAGTGAGAGGAGGTGTACTGTGCTTGTCGTTGGGCACAAAACTACAAAGATTGTCTGTTATGGCTGTCTAAGAGTCCTAAGTCCGAATGTCGAATTCTTAGTTTGGTTCCAAGTCCAGGTCTTGAATTTTTGGGCTTTGTGTTTTTACATTTTTCATCTTGATAAAACTAGTTTCACTAATTGACGGGTGACTACATTTTAGTAACCACTTCAGTGAAAAAATGATTTTTAATTGTTTTTGGACTTCAGACCCTGGCGAGCCTTAATTAGGAAAATCGAACAAGTTATTGAAATCTGGTTCTGATTTATGATTCAAAATCAGAGACCCAAAACTCCTCAAATTCAGACGTATAGTTTTTTTTTTTTTTTTTTTTTTTTTAGATAGTCGAGATGACATTCTTTCACGCGTAAGATTTTAATTTTGGATGACAATCGGAAATCGGAGTCAAATTTAATATGTATCTAAAGTAATGTGTTGTCGCAATCTGCAACCCAGAAATCCCTATTTCAGTGCCTTATTTTTGATTTTCCGAACTGGAGTCGATTTGGCCCCGTTCTTTTTTCTTTTTTTTTTCTCTCTTTTATCCTCTTTTACTTCATTTTCCTTGGTGTCCCCTTCCAGTTAGGCGCCTGAGGCGAATGGTTTCTTTGGCCACTTATGCAAATCCAGTGCTGGGTAGAATGCATCTCACTTGTCAGGTGGTAAAATTGAAAAAATTGGAGGTGTTTTCCTGTTCTCGACTTCGAAATTACATTCAGCTCGAAAATCTGAAAATTTGGTTTTTTGCAACTAGTGAATCTAACATTACATTTATGGTTACTGTAATGGGGGAAAAAACTTATTTATTTTGGTTGTAAGTTTTTCTAAAACAACAAATCACTGATTGAAACACGTTCATATGACCACAATGATGATACAGACCTAACCGATTCTAAGTACTGGTAATACAAAATAACGCGAAAAGGAAACTTTTAGGTACCAGAACAAATGGAAGTAAACAATTTAATCAATACGATAATCAACTGTAACAGTGAATTACTCTTCACATTAGTAACAATTATGCAGACATTGTACAAATAGAGTACAAATAGAGACCAGGCCGCACCAATCAATAGGAGGATACTGAATGCTTACCTTAATGTGCTACCTCAACTATGCCTGTGTATATCTTGTCCTTAAGGACCTTAGTTATTAGTATATTAGTGAACGGTACACTGATGATGGAGTAAAATTCGAAAACGTTTTCCGCAATAAAAACTTACATCCAACTACGAGTAAACGTGAAATAATAAAGTCGTTATACATTCATTTACAGCTCAAAGAAAATATGGGTTTTATAGTTGGAAAAACTGAAGCGGTTTCTCTGGAACAATTTTACTGAACGTTCTTGAAGTGTATAAATTGTTTGAAAATGGTTGAGATCATTATTTAGGCTCTAACGGAAGTTCTTCAAAATGTCTCAAACTCGAATACAAGCTACACCAAGTAAACAATAACAAAAAAGCAGGGAAACCGCATTTAAGATGATAGGCGATTCTAATGCATTATCCTTTTGAGTGCTTTCGTCGTGATTTTGAAACCACATTGAAATTTTATCCATCGTCAAAGAAAGGGTGGTGAATTTCTCAACTTTGTTAGCTTTGAAAATTCATTTTTTACGTCTTTCGATTCAGCGATGTCATTTTTATTTAAATTTTCGTCTCAGTTTAGTGTAAGTAAATTCTTATCCCCATCTCTTGGTCTATGACTGGTCATGGCGTACTTCCGTCTGGGACAAACGAAATAAATTCTCGAACGGAAACATGTGGCTTCTGCCGACTTTTAATTTTAGGATACTAATCCAACCATACGTGAATTTTAATTAGATTAATGAGGAAACGCCGACTATAACTTTTTTATGATTCACCGGCGTAAATTGCGGTGAACGAGTGGATATGGATGGAACTGTACGCGTAGGAAAAAGTACGTTACTATGCCAAGTTATCATTTAATTCAAGTTGAAGGTTAGATAATTATTTGGACTGAGCAAAGTATGTAGAATAAACAAATTTGTATTATGCTTTCTCCGTCCATGGAATTCGTTTTTTTTTTCTCTTTCTCTTGAAATTTATCGCCTAATTTTACAGTCGTTCGTTTCAGTAATTGAGCTGTGTTTTCATGTAGTCGAGTTTTGGTTATTGAAACTACAGAAAGAGGTCTAGGTTAATGGAGAGCTGTAAATTTTTGTATGTGGTCTGTGCGAAAATAAAAAAATTGCAATTCATGAAAACTATTTAGAGTATTCTAATGTTGGTGATGGGTTGACTGCAACAGTGGTCGACACTTTTTGCATCTTCTGATGGGAGAGAAAAAGTTAGTGGGTATTAAAGTGACTTTCCATTAGCAGATGTGGAACTAAATTCATATTTCCAATTTGGTAATGACTTCGCGGGCTGATTTGCTGGATATACCAACAAAAGTGATAATGGAGAGGTAGCCAGCCAGGGTGAGGAGCGGAGGCACTTTTGTCACTGTTTTCCCAAATTCTTTTTTCTTTTTTCCCCTTATAAGTTTTAATTTGAAAAACAGGGTGGGTGCGATTTATTTCGCAACAAAGTTAAATCCCGTACAAAAAATCTTGGAAATATTTATTTTCTCGAGATTGAGATCGGGCATCGATACTGAATCGTCTCAAATACCTAGCTCATATCAAGTGTTAAAAATGCTTGGCCACCCCGGCCGCGGGGACGAGGAGCTGAAAATTGTGACTGCAAAACTATTTAGGTTTGATTTTTTTACTATCGGAAACTCTCCGTAAAATGCTGGAGAAAAATTACTTTAATGGTCAATTGTAGTGCTTCGATAGGAATTATCGATGTAATTCAAACAAAACATTGAATTGTGCCGTATGTCTTTAGAAATACGTTTCTATGTTCTATGCTATAAAATAGTCTACATTTGTGAATTAAAAAGTCCCAGCGATTTTTCCAGCCTAAATTCTGGAATAGAGAGACATCAGTAAAAAACTGGAATGGTACCGTGTACACCCGAACGAAATAGGGAAATTCCGGTAGTTAATTTCGAAAATGTCAGATTTTTCTGCTGACCCCGATTGTTTAACTTTACATCCGATCTCGACTTGGGCTTCTAAACCCCCATTTCATTCTCGAAATTGGTCAAATTAATTTTACGTGGAAAATCGGGAAACGTATCGAAATATGGGTTTCCTGGGTTACTCATTTCGAAAAATTGATCAGATTTTGTATCCAACTCTAATTAGGGCCCTGAAATTCAAATTTCACTCTCAAGATGAGTAACATTTACTTTAATTGACAAATCTCGAATAGTATCGAAATAGTAGTTTTTATGGGTCGCTGGTTTTGAAAATTTTATCAGATTTTTCATTCGATTCTAATTTCGGCACCAAATTTTACTCTTGAAATGGGCACATTGAATGTTGCCTCTGTCTCCCTTGAACGTTCGCCTTTTGACAAATTTTTATATTTTTTCGATCGATTTCCAGACTCAAGAAAACGTTGGTAATAATTGACATCTCTGTGTTGTAAATTTGCGTTATGCAGCACAGAATGGAACTAATTGAAAAATTTTGCGAGTGTTCGAAATCTGCCATAATTTAAACCTTTATAGTACTTAGTAATAGTGTGCTTAATTTTAATTGATTTTAATCATGTAGGCATTCTTAAACTCGTTGATTTAGGTTTCCAGACCCTGGAATAAGCTGCAAAGTGGGGAAACAACATTTGTATTTGTTCTGACAAGTTTTACAAAAAAAAATAAGAAAAACCATTTCTTGTCTCTCTAAATTTCAGATAAGATTTAAATGATAAATAAAAAGTAGGTAAAATCATTCTCCATCGCAACATTTTGATTCTAAAGAATTTGGTGGAATTTTCTGTAATAATTGTGAAATGAAAATTTTCTTATGATGTGGAGAATAAAGATAAGATTTCGGTAACACTTACACCACATGATTGCCTCTTAAATTTGTAAAATTTAACATATTGTTGAACTTGCGGCTTAGAGAAAATGTTTTTTGATATTTTGTTTCAAACACGCTGCTAGAATCGACTGGAATCATTTAACTTAGAGTTACCCAGTTCGGTTTAAAAAAATCCATGTTTGTGAAGAAAAAAATTTCCGGCATTTTCCAAACAGCCTAATTTGATTCTACAGCCGCTGTAATGGCTTAGAGAGATGCAAAAATAACATCTTAATTCTTCACCCTGACATCCTGTCAAATGTTTATGATGGTCAAGAAACTCATTGTTCATTCTCTTTTATTCAGATTAATTCAAGAACGTTGGGTAAGTCGAACGAAACCGCTTTTGGAGGCATTTTAGGACTTTATTGAGTAACCGATTTCTTGTATCCGATTACAAATTAAATCCGACTCCTTTTTGAGCCCCACAGTTTATTCTTGAAATTGGTATTATTATTTTCGTGGGGGGAATTTGATAAAATATCAAAATATGGATCTCTCGCGTCACGAATTCTGATAATCTCATTAGATTTTTCATAGGGCTCAAATTAGGGTTCCATAAATTTGAATTTCATGCAGAAAATGGGAAAAATTTAGATGCTTACTCAGTTTAGGAATAAATCGAACTGAATTTCCAGCTGGGACCTTTCGTTTAAGTGAGCCTGAATAATCTCGTGAAATTTCCGATATAGCCCTATCTGGAATCTCAAAATGCAAAATAAGAGCTTAAAATGAACAAACAATTGTTGCAATCTGCTACAATCTTTCAAAATTGGACATACTGTTACAGTTACTGGTTTTCATGTTCGCAGATTTCGAATACACGCAAAATTCTTGATCTGGCTTAGTTTGGTGTTTCAGAGTCGAAATTTAAAATTCAAAAATTTCCAACTCTTAATTGTCAGATTCAAATTGGTCCAGAAAAATTCAGAAAGTGTTGAAGGACGAATTGTCAAGGGAGACAGCGACAACATTCTGTGTTCCTAAAATCGAACTAACTAGCTTCTGAAGTAGAGCTAGCAAATTTTTTTTTTTAATTTCTAGCAAATGTAAGCAAAACAAGTGAATTTTTTCACTTAGTGGAGGCCTCTTCCTTCATTGCTAAGTGCTATAGCCATTATCCAAATTTAAGGATATCAGTCGGAAAATAATTTTCAGTCACTTTCTTCGCTTTTTTGAACTGAAATTCTGTGTCCCTCACTCATATGGAGCCCCTCTTAATAGGAAATATCCACCTATCTTTTTAGTTGATTTCGTTTGTAAAGAGTATACGGTTGTAGAAACAATGAAACTATTTTTTTTTTCTTTTGACTGCTTCATAAAACCTCTGTTCTGGGACTGTCTCAAGTTACACCTTCACCGGTCAATTGGTATTGATTTCTACGTGTTGTCGGTTCCTAAGTTCGAATTTCCCGTCCAGTATTGTGTCACATAAGTGATCTTCGAGTACAGTTGTACCCGAGCGAGCACGGTTGTACCGAATGACTTTTCGAATTACATCTAAAGACCATCTTGTCTTGAATCATCATTGAATAATTCTCTTCTTACTGCCGCTGAAGCATTTTATTTTCTGCCTCAAGGAAAAATATTCATCTTGTAGATCCAAATCTTCCGTACTTCTTTGAAATCAGTATTTATAATATAGTACAACTTTATCAATTTCAAGTACCTACTGATAATTGTGGTTTTTTTTTTTACAGTTACGGAAGATTGAACAGGTACCAGAGGTACATCGTTCAAGACTGCATAAGAACTACTATGCAAGAATTTCAATCAGAAACTGTCAACAGTGCTCGATCGGTGACCGCTATTTCCGTTCGTGATAATCATTTTAGGCGATGTTTTTCGATTCTAGCCTAAGTTTTTAAAATCGCGTAGCTCGAATCCGCGTTATTGTTTCATTTCTCGCGATGATCTCTTACATTTCCGAAAAATTAACGTAATTCTTAATCGCATTTTCGTTACCATGTTGTCGTATATGGTGCCATCGCCCATCGAAGACAAACCGCCGTTGGCACCGGCAGTTTCGAGTAAGAACGGATTACAGCTAGCCTTGGAGAATCATATAAATAAAAACGGCGGCATTTCGTTGCAGAGCAATAATGTCATTTCAAATGGCGGCACAAATAACACGTCGTACAAAAAGATAATTAAGAATAGTGCGGTCACATCAGCTGATAGTAGTAACAGTAGTCTCAATAGTACCGGTGATATACCCAGTGTGCATGGATCTCTGAACACTCCGTGCGCGGAGAAACCAAAAACCAGGATCGCCAATGGCACTGGCAAGCAGACGACGCTCAAGAGGTGAGTCTTGCAATCTTATTTCAAAAAATGACGTATTCTTATTTTACTGCCTCAGCCGTCAACACCTACCGTCTCGTGTGGGAAGGGGGGTGATCATAAGGAGGTCCGAAGTCCAGTGAAAGTAGTTCTGCAGGACTGTAGTGGCTGTTGGGGAGGGGTCACTGAGGTAGATCTGTGAGGCCTTAGTGATGGGGGAGGCCACCCTATCCCCAATATTTGGAAAGTCAGCACTCAGGAAATTGTCGCGGCTAGCTAACAGAATTGGGAAAATGAGGACTTCCCCTTTAGCTAAAGAATTCACTGGGGTCAACACATAAAGATTGAGGCTAATAGTTTGCTGTATATCTATTATAGGGGTTTTCCGATGCCAGGTTCATTTCCGAAATAATTTTTTAGCGGAGATGGCTCGACAGGAAGCTTTACCGTCTGAATTATTGAAAGTTGAACATGGACTCAGTGATACCACTTAAAATTACACTTAAGTAACCTCTGGAGGTTACTTAAGTGTTATTTTAAGTGAATTTTGCCATTTAAGGGCACTTAAAAAATTAGGTATTCTTTGAAAATACGACGGTACGTCTTGAAACTTTATTTGTGTCTAATTTCAAACCTATCTATTTTTTCTGATTTCCCAACTCAAAGAGTTTCTCGAGTCGCGAAGTTCGTATATAGGGTCATTTAGGTGTAACGTCTAACCAAAATAGATGCACAAGGGTCTACAACCTGAAATATTGAAAACTGAGTATGTGAGCTGAAGTGTTAACCACCTGTATGTCATTCTGAATGGGCTTACAGCTGAAATTGCCCCAAAGATGAATTTAGTGACTCTAGAAACCCTACGTTTGATATCACTGATGACTTCACATTCAACTTTTTATATTCCAGGTGATAGTTCCTGTGAAGCCTTCTGGGTAGGGGTTATGGCTAGAATAACCTGAGAAATTAACTCAGCAATTCGAGGAACCTTATAATCGTTCTGCCAATTTTTATGTATCACCTCCTATCGATTCTTTGGGGATGGAAGGGCAAAGAAAAAAAAAGTGTAGTATATGTCTTATTTCTGTGATTAACTTTGAGTAAAGACACATCATTTCATCAGTAAAATTCAAAAATCCTACTTTTGCTCCCTCGTACATCTGTACTCAAATTTTTCTTTGAAAAAACGTCGTATTCAGAATAAATATTCTTGGCCGGATCACTTTTTCATAAAAAATTCTACGTGTAAGATGTTTTACGGAAAAATCATTTTTTTTTTTTTTTTTACGTTAAACTTCAGTTCCCCTGCGCACCGGCTTAAAATATTATTCAAAAAAATTTTGTCTACTAAGTTTCTACACGAAATACATTACTTCTTCTGGAAGCAAAAAGTTGGGGGGAAAAGTAGAATAAGTTCTACCCTAGTAAAGACTCTTTGAGTATGCTTCAAGTACAATACTCGTTTGAAGATCTCAAGGCTCATCGTTAAGACCATTAAAACTCAATAAATTCTGTTGAGACTTTGCAAGATCCTGTGGATACTCACTGAGATTTGTTAAGACTGTGTTAAGAGTATATCAAACAATGGAGAGGAAGGGGAAATGTGGTAGCTCCTCGTGCATTTTCAAAAAATGCATCATTCCGCCAACGGCTTTGTGTTTTTGCTTTAAAAAAGAAGGTCTTGTCCCTCTTAAGTGCCTTGCAATATATCAGAAGTCCCCCGCTATCACTGGTCAAGACTTTGAAACTGCTGTGTGAGTTTTACATGACTATACGTCTTGAAACTTTATTTGTGTCTAATTTCAAACCTATCTATTTTTTCTGATTTCCCAACTCCCAGCTACGAACTTGACTTACTTGCTTACCACGTCGAGTCGGTTTGTTGGAAATTCTCATCACTGCAGTGTGTTGACTGCTACGACATTCATGGCTTGAGAGACTTCCGTCTCTGATTGAAACGTGATCCAAAATCGCTTTCATCTATCGATATGAAAATAAGATAGGAAGTCGATATCGATATGCGAATTAAGAATCTACATACATAGCCTTATAAGAACGTCTAGTAAACTCTTCTAATTCCATTCTCCTTTGCCGAGAAGCGAATATCTTTAATTACTTGTATGTTATACTGAGGTAGAGTATTAGTTATGTTGGAATTTAGTCAACTGGAGATCCAATTCGAGTGAGTTATATCTACACGAACACGTTTTCTCCAGTCGATGACGGATGCGATATTTTCCATCTGTTGCAGTACACATTCCTCTTGTTCTGCAATGTTAAATCGCTTTCAAATTCCTACGTACGTTCCAAGTGATGGAAATGATATTATAATTCTAAATTCGCTTTCTGAAAATGTAGTATAAGCGTACCTTAGGAACCTCATGAGGTGACTGAAATTGTAAATAATTGTATGTAATTTTGGTAACCACAATAACTGAAGTATGTATGTACACTGTCGGTTTCATTTCTCCAGCTAGGGATTGTCGGGATGAATAATGGAAAAATAATGACCGCCGATTTAATTTCCTTCTTTTTTTCATTATTTTAATAGAGTTGAATCTAGGAACTCGTGATAAAAATAGGAGTAGTTATCGTTTCATTCAACTAACGCGAGAAAAAAGCCATAACTCGATACGTAATAACAACAATTTTAATTATTTTTCGCTCAGGCACATAATTTTATTGTTAATTTCATTTTTCCGAATGACTGAATGAGTATTACCCTTACAGAGGAAACTATACGTGTCATGATTGTACGCGTTTGCTAATGATACAAAAACTGAAATCCCAATTCGCCACGTAGTCAGTAAATCTGTATTATTAGTATGGGTGTCACTAAGGGGGCATTTACTCTTCCTGGATTTCCAAGCGATTCATTATTTTCCCAAAAAAGTTACGTCTGTCGACTTGGACTTCTGGATTACCCTTAGTTTTGATACACATTTCTATTTCATGTTCATAAAACTATTGTTTGGCTCATTGAATTCAACTTAGCGCCTATTTTCAGGGGCAGGCAAATAAAGACATTTCCGGAAATTGATCTACATGCGCTGTTAATGGTCAGTGCCCATACTCAAGGCATGTGCGCTAGCCCGGGGACCATCCTGATAAAACTTGGGAAACGTTACCTTGGAGTTCATGACGTGTTCATATTTTGTATTTTCCTCTCCGCTATCTATACTGCCGTGCTTAGGAAGACAGCAGTAGATGCGAAGAGTAATTGTCTTTTTACCTGGTATTTGTTCTAGAAATTGAAAACAGTGGAAACATTTTCTGAAATAACTTCGTAAATAATAATCTTTGACTTTTTTTTTTTTTGTTTTCATTATAAATGAAAGAGAATTTCAACAGCTTTCCAACAATATCAAAAAGTCTATCGCCCCAAAATAGTACCTCTACTGCTTCCTTCCTGCGCACGGCAGCATAGGTGTCTCAATTTAGACAAGAGGACCAAATTAATATCAAAATCAAATTAGTGAGACCCGAGATCTAATAAATGATACCTATATCTATATTGTATTTCGTGAATTTTTTCTATCTCCTTTCGCTGCTGGGTCCGCAATTTAGAATTTTCTGTGAGAACAATACGAAAATGATTTCGGCGACCTTGAGAATTGTACATTTGGACCAATACTCAAAAGTGCCATTGTTAAAGTTTCTTCTAAAACTTACGGATTACAGAGAAACATAACTTTTGAAATCTGGTATTTGAGGATTGGGGAAAGGGAACAGAAAACTTATATGGGTGATGGGTATGGATATTGGGGTACGTTGCAAAACAGCTTTTCCGAAATTTTTCGGTCTCGGGAGTCGGGATCTACATAACTGTGTTCTAGTCAATGTAAAAATACCTTAGCCTAAATTTTTCGAAATCCAAAAATTTTGAGGGGAAATTTAATATGTAATTTCTCATTATGAAATTAGCCTTCTTGCTTCAAAGAATTCTGAAAAATACAGACTTGTTACAAAATATTTGATCAGAAAAATTATTCTCCTTTCTGTAAGATGAAGCACCTACCCAGAATTTGGAGAAAATATTTCTAAAGAATCATTGCCCTGTGCCTAATTTTGGTTCAACGTAATCTTTCCTCATTACGGTCTAGAATGAAAAGAGGAGAGTAAATATGATTTCCTTACCGGTTACATTTATTTCTGGGGATCATTTTGGTCTTAATCTCCAAACTTGATGGCTTCATCGGAGATCGGCACCCAGCAAATAGAGACGGTTAGGTACTTCCAAATCTATCAAAGCTAGGGTTTTTCGAAGTCGGTAAATTCATTTCTGAGGTTGTTTCCTTAATAACCGCCGCTCTTAGTGGTTGACGGAGGACTAAGACGTGAAAGAAGCATGTGTTACTGTGAAGCACATCAATAACCGATTTTTTCGGGCTGCTGAGATCATTTTTGAAGTTACTTAAACTGCGAACTAGGGAAGGAGAAGATTTTTTAGGTTTTTGTCCGGTCTTATTTTTATGAAACAAACTGATTAAAGTAAACAGTACAGTTCTTTGGTCGAACACTTATTTTTACGAAACTGTATTTTCAAAAATTGTAAAGCAAAAATGCAAAAATTTCTGTATGGGTGGGGAATTCAGCTTTAGCCCCGTTGAGTGACCCTCAAAACTGTTTATTTTTAGACAATTTTAGATTGTGTGTTTTCTTACCGACTAGAACAAATTTAAACCTTGAGACCAAAAATGCATCCTTATGGACTTGACGTAGGCAGTTGGGTTTCGAGGTAGTCGGAATTTCTTCAGTTCTGTGTAGTCAATCAAAGGGACTAATGTCCCAAAGAACCTCCCCTGAACGACGTTCGGGAGGAATTACGACAAAAAATTTGTGAAGGACCTTTTTTATGTAAAATTCAGCGAGAAACAAATTGGGCTACGAGTATTCTCTTTCACTACGTCGATAGTTCTCGAGATTTTTGAAACAAACTAATTTGTGCACTACATTCAACTCTCTGGAGGACAGTGCTCCACCGAGATCACTGAAGCTTCTTTGTATGTTGATTACGAGACCAATCTAAAAAGATGTATGATAAAAAGAAATCTTTGCGGAAAATTTCGCCCAAACCCTCTTTTTTCGATCAAGTTTGTCGGGTTAATGAGGCAATTCGGGAGGTTCCGTCATAGTCTGACAGCTGTCGTTATGATCGCCAGCCCCAGATTCAGCAAATCATGCTACATAGGAATGATGAAACAGCGTCAACGCAGGTCAAACCGGACGAAACATAGTAAAATAAAAAAAATAGTTATACTGAAATAAAATTTGTGGTAAATCATCGTCATAAATGCATAATGACTAATGAAATAGGAAGAAACTGATAGTAAAATGTGTAGGTGGATGCACACACCATGCTGTATGTATTTTGCAATACCGATACGGTACTATAAAATTATATTAATTTATATACTCACACACAGATCCGCATTTTTGGCAGTGGGCACTTCTGGCCTCATGCCTACGAGTTTCGTATGTGAAGGTACTTCGCTTTCTGCTTATCTGCCTACAGTCTATCGATCTACGAAAAAAGAAAATCGATGTAGTACAGTGAGCTCGTGATCGAAGCAACCGGTTCGAGAGTAGGAAACACCGTACCTATGTCTACCTTGAAACCGTTTTTATGCAAGTAAGATCAAGTGTTATAAAGAAATGCTGATTGCTACTGGTAAGGGATGTAATGCAATATTTGGAGTAATGAATAAGACGTGCAGTTCATCTGTCACCATATTATTATATGGGGGGGGGGGAGAGATGAAAAACTTGTCTCTTACAAAATTTTACCGTCATGCTTTGAGAATTGACCTAAAATCTAACTTGAAACATTCTTGTTAACGAGGAAGCGAATAATTTGAAGAAAATTGGAATTGGAGTGCCTCTGTCCGCCCATTCGGATTGTATGTTGTGGAGGAACGCAGCAAGAAATAGAAAGAACTATTGAAACTCACTTTAAGACTTTTGAATGCTCTGTCCGGCTTATGATGACCGTCAGCACTTTATTAAGACTTCGTTAAGGCATCTCATCGAAACTCTTTAAAGACTATTTAATTCATTAACGCTGATTAAAACTCGTCTTGACTTGCTGAGACTTATTTGAGACGTTTTAAAAATTAATAAAATATCGATGACGATTCATTATGAGGAAAAAAATATTCGAACTCACACCAGACTTTTTCAGATTCTGTTCGAATTCATTGAGGGGTCGTTCTCCTGAAACTGAGAATATTTTGTTACCAGCAATGTTTGAACTCTAACTTTTGATGTATTTATGGTTCTTATTATTAATTAATTAATTTTTTGGTGGGGGGGGGGGGGGGACACAATAACATCCGCTCATCAGATAAGACAATTATACAATCTGTTTAATGGAAGAAGCATAGGTATAGGAGGGTATCCATCGTCGTGCATGTTACCATCTTGTCTCAGTACCTGTTATTTAAAATTTTCGTTTCATGTTGTTTTTTCTCAATAAAGTGGTATTATTACTCAGAAAGATTGGAAGTATACTGTTAAGAAATTCAGCCTACTGTCAGTGACTTCGCATTTTCAGGCGGGATGGCGTGATGTTTTGTTACCAGGGTTTTTAGTCCAATCTTTGACTGGTGCAAAAATCGGTGCCTTATACATTTTTCAGTGCAACAAATAGCAATATGGGTATAGTTTTGATCCCTGAACACGATCCGGGTGCCAGATCGTAGTCCCTCACAATTTTCAAAAAGTCCCTGAGGAAGGAAATTCTTGAAGCTGCTTTGTCCGTAGTCGTGGACATCACAGTGCTTTTGCGATTGCCAAGATGCCTATCTTCGTGGACAAAAGTTGTCCCCTCCCTAAATTTTAGTGCTTCTGTTGTGTAAACTTGTTGAATGTTCTTTACTACATATGAACTAAGCATAATAGGGGGAGAGGGTGGGTTGAAAGTAATACCATCTTAATACTCTTAGTTTCTGGAGAGTGGCCGTGAGACGGTGTTGAATTTGTTGTAGGCCCTGGTGAGACTTGAAGTGAGCTTCTGTTTAGACTTGTGAAAACTAATAATTTTTGCTTATCAAGATGTTGTCGGCGAAGACAGCGATCAGGTTTTGAGGGTGATGTATTAAGTTGTCAAAAGAAGAAGCAGATATGGATAAACAAGCATACAGCAAGAACGGCAGACAAAGAGGGTGTCTGGTAACCATACCTACTGATAGAGAGGAGCAACCGATCTAAAGAAACGAACCCGCTAGTTAAGTGATTAATAGTTGACCGATAGGCAGACAGACACCAGTTTGGTCAAAATCGAAGAGGGTCGAGAGCGTAACTCGCCATAGATGGAACTTTTTTAACTTTGACCCCTCTCTTTCAGAAGTTCTGAATTCTTCATTGCCATAGGGTACCTAAATCGAGAACAGGCCTTCCCTGCGGTTTCCGGCATTTTCCAGCAGGTTCAACCATTTAGTCAGCATTTCGGACCATTAGTCGCAAAAGCAGAAAATTTCCTATTCGTTGACTTTTTTTCATTTTTTTTTCTTGGATAAAGTGGAAAATTTTCGTATAATTTTTTTTTTTGCTTGGATGAAAATATTTTATGTAGTTAAATCGGTATTTTCAATTTCTTTTTTAAATTTCTTTTTATTTTTATTTTCATGCTTATACTTGGATGAAAAATCAGCCAGGTAGATTGTGGAAATGACTGTTTTATTTATTTATTTTCCCTTACTTGCATGAAAATTTGCACCAAGTCGGCAATTTCTACATATTTCTATATCCTCCCCTCCACGCAGACAAGGCTCGTGATGTCCCTGTTGGCATCGGCATTATATTCTTAGCAAAGAGTAAACGAAGGGTGGAAATTCTATAAGGGATAAGTGTCATATTCACTCTCTAACGGAGTTTGGTTTGGAAAATGGAAGCCAATACACAGCGAAAACTATGAGTCATGAAACATTCACATATGCGTTTAAAAGTAACCGCAGAGCTAGCTCCACGACAGCTGGAGATTCTTAAAGAGCTAAGTCTCTATAACAGAGTGGCCACTTTCTGGAAAACCTGGAAAACAGGGAAAAGTCAGGGAATTTAGTCCATCATGGAAAAGTCAGGAAGAAGTCAGGGAATTTTGAAAATTTCAATAAAAGTCAGGGAATTTTTTAAAAATGAACAAAACTGCTAGATGAAAATCCTGATGCAAAATGCGTTTCGCGTGACGCTCCCTACATTCGAAAGGAGAAGAAAAAAATAATACAAGTCCGAGAAAAATTCAAAGTCTGACACACAAGTTCAAGTGGACGTTTTACAATCTTCTCATTTTCGTTGCTAATATGAGCTACACCTTCTAGGAAACTCACTCTCAAGTTTACTGTGTTCAAAACAAGTTAATCTCATATCTTAGGTAAGGAGGGGTTCTTATCAGTATAATACATATTTTTTATTATTCTATGGAGAAAATTTGTCTCTGGAAAAGTCAGGGAAAAAAATTCCCCGAAAATAGTGGCCACCCTGTATCAGAGTACATGGCAAGAACCTGTTTTTTCATAAATGAGGGGGTGGGGGTTTAAGGACTGATCCAGTACGAAATACAATTGAAGACCCTGTTATCAAACTGAGTTAAAGATACTTCACGCAATATTGATCAGGAAAGCAAAAAAAGAATTCCACGCTGTATATTATGGTAACACTGAAATGTTTATGAGTAATTCTTATGAAGGACGGTATATCCAAGTTTTTCGCAAATATGCAGGTTTGAAGTTGACAGCCTCCTACTTTGAGCTCAGTTTGATAAAAGGGTCTTCATATTGTCAGTTAAGATGTGAGGTCTACCATCTGATCAATGATTTAGACATTTCCCTTTTAAATTTTCTCTGGCATGTTGAAATGGCATTTTACCCCATCACCCAGTTTTGGCCAGCTGCCAACTAGTTCATATCCAAACCAGAATGACTTGAAATTTTTGGGGTATTTTTATGAGGTAATGTACTACCTATGTATCTATTGGCTTTTTGAAGAAACAAAAATTGGTCAACCCAGACACATTTTCGTTTGCTACAAACTATGACGTTTGTGGTACTTATCTCCTTGGGAATTTCCTTCATTCATTAACGTCGTCACTTAAGGTGTCCGAGAAAGCCCAACGTATTCCGGTTCATCCATAAATGACCTTCAACCTAGTTTCAAATATTACGGCGATCACGTTGTAGAATCGAAATCGATCGTCTAATGAAAGATGTGTGCGCTAGACCACATGGGTACCTTGGCCGCAGCAAAATACCTAGTTACTAATAAATAATAATAATAATAACATCTAATAATAATAATAATAATAATAATAATAATAATGGATATTGGTGAGGTGGGACATATGGCGATGCACGCATGCCAAAGTGGCCCCTATGACGCCGGACCCCCGGCCACAGGAACTACCCTTTCGAGTATCGCGTCAGTGAGATAATAATAATATAAACCTTTTTTTTGTAAATACCAAAAAACCGCAGACTAAACAAATTTAATACGTGCTAATTGTTTTTTTTTTACTCATGATAAGTATATGAAACGGTATTTACTTATTTGATCTGAGTATACCCTCGACCCGTGACAGGCGAAGGTACTCCTCACCCTCTCCCATTCGTTCCATTCTAAGGCAATACGGTGGTGTGGTGAGACGTATGGCGATGCACGCATGCCAAAGTGGCCTCTAAGACTCCGCACCCCCGGATCCGGAAACTACCCTTTCGAGTATCGCATAAGTGGCCGGAGGGACGCTTATGGTGCGCGCGTCCTGCAAGGGCAACCATGGGGTTCCCTACTGACCGAGATTCGCGCTCCCCGAGCACTAGCCTGGAATTCAGGTCCCCCACAGCCGGACGCGCTTCCTCTTCACTCACCCCTCATCTCCTCGTCTTGATACATGTGGCGACGCATGCAGGTGGTGACGGCGGGGGAGCCCTACCGGGAGGGGGGTCCGCAGCAGCTCTTCTAGGATGGTACAGAGTTGTCCTGTTCGATGGTGTGGGCCGAGCTTGGTTCGTCGGCCCTCTGCCTCGACCACTCCGTCTGCATCTTCCTGTTCATGATGGCCGAGACGAAGGCCGACACTCTGTTCCATCCACTTCGGCTCTTCATCATTTCCAGAACCAGGGGTCCGGTGCGAGACGACTGATATCACGCCGTCGTCGTCGTCGCTTCTGCTGCCGAGGGCAATACGATGGAAGAGTATAGGTTTCATCAATTGGTCAACCTTGTCCCTCCATCTTACTTTGGGCTTGTCTTGTTTTCACGGTCTACGTCTCAAGGACCAGAATATTGTTTGGTGAGTCAGTGTATTTAGGGGAAGCCTGGCTACGTGGCCTGCCCAACCCCATTTTAAATTTCTGGTCGTCTGTAGACCGTTCTTTACGCCTAATGTTTCATTTTTTTAATTTATTGTGTACTAATGTTATCTTTGATTTTTACACGAAGATTAGACTGCATGATGAAATTTTGGGTGGTTTCTCTTTTTTTTTGTTGCTAATTTAGATGTGAGAGCTCGAGTGAGAAAGCCATACGTAAAGATGGAGTTACGCACATGTCGAAAATTTCACTTTTATGTGCGTTTTTGGCATGGTCCTCTAATACGGATTCCGTATATTACCAAGCAAAACAGAATTCATGATGTTCCAACATCGAACAAACAGTCTGACTTTCCCACCTCTTCTACTCAATTCACAGTGGATTCCTTGCTCCAATTCAGTCAAATTTCTCGGCCTCTCTCTCGACGCTCACCTCTTCTGGTTACCTCATATAAAACACATAAAAACCAAATGTATGCGCTCACTCAATATTCTTAAGTACGTCTCACATCCTTCCAGAGGATGTAGCAGAGGACTACTCATTCAATTGTACTAGACTCTGATCCGATCTATCATGGATTACGGATCACCCGTACGTGGACTTGCCCCTCCCTCATATTTAAAGCTTCTTAACGCTGTTCAAAATGTGGGTTTACGTATCGCCATTGGCGCCTTTCGCACTAGCCCAGCTTTGAGTATGTGTGCCGATGCTGGAATTCCTCCTCTCTTTTACTGCCGAATGCAACTCACTGCCAAACTTCTCGTTACGATAGCACACAACCCTAATCTTCCTGCCTATGAGTATCTCTAACCTTCAAACTACACTCCTGTTCGTAAATCCTCACTGTACTTACGTTCACACTTTGAAAGGACACTGTCCGGTACATTTTTCTACAATTCACTACCAACAATCCATACATCACCCCCACCCTGGTCGTTGAACCTCCCCCCGTGCAATTTTGACCTTACAGAATTCTCTAAAAAATCTGCACCCCCAAGTTTATCGGACACATTTGTAAGAAATTCTGGACCGCTTTCTTGACCGTATCCTATGCTTCACCGATGGTTCAAAGTACAACCGACGCACCGCTTACGCCTGCTCCGTAGGTAGTCTACTACACTTCTTCCGACTTAAAAACACAGCTTCCATCTACACAGCCGAACTCCATGCTATACTACAGTGCCTAGTCACGATCTCCTCACTCGAAGACTCGCCCACCCCCACCCACTATCTGGTCTTCTCAGATTCACTTTCCTCCTTAAGCTCTATTTCTGATCGCCTTTCAACGCACGCTCTCGTCCAACGCATCCATCTCATTCTGTAACTGATTTCCTTCACTACCAAGAGCACTTCACTCATCCGGATCCCTAGCCATATTGGTATCCCAGGAAATGAGACAATTGATTAAGCAGCACAGCAAGCTACACAGCTCCCATATGTCACTCGTCACCTTCCTATCTCAACAGACCTCACTTCCGACATTCGCCTGACCATTTTACGTAAGTGGTTCAAAGAGTGGCGGCATCAAGCCTGTCGGCGCAACAAGCTCGCACAAATCAAGCTTACTCCTGTCCCATGGTCAACGACCCAACATTCCTGCCACCGCGAGGAAGTCATCATCACCCACCTTTGGATTGGACGTACACGCCTCACACATTCGCATCTTCTCACTAACCTTTATCCCCTCAACTGCGCATACTGCGAAGATGAAGACCCTTTCACCGTGGACCACCTCTTCTCATGCCCCTCCCTCGCCTGTCTTCGTATTTGTAACTCTCACTACGTCCCCCATAGTCGAATTTTGGCCCTTTCCAACTCCTACAAGCACATAAACAACACCCTCACCTACCTTTCCGCTGCTGGATACCTCTGCGACGAGACAACAACCTATTCCGAGCCCATAGCCCGAAAGTGTAGCTCCGTGGCTCGATAATAATAAAATAAAATAAAAAGAGTTACGTTTTTAAATGTTTTTCTGAGACCAAAATTTTTGCTAGCCAAAGTGATTCTTCTGTTTGTTTCTTTTTCTGTTTTGTTTTCCAAAGAGATTAGCTGATCCAAATAAAGTATTTCCGGAACTGTTTCTAGCTCCCTATTGTCCACCATTATTTTTGTTGGTTTTGTGGAGTTGATAAAATTTTTGACTTCTCAAAATTGATTGTTAGACCTGCCGTTACTCCACTTTTGTGAAGTTCCTGTATCATTTCCTCCAGCTCCGTTGATTCTGATATTAGCATAATATCGTCCTCGAATTTCAGGTTTGAGATTTTATTACCATTTATATTCACACCTCTGCCTTCCCAGCTCAGCTCTCCGAAGACTTCTTCCAGGGCTGCGTTGAAGAGGATGGGTGATAAAGGATCTTCTTGGAGCCCTCCCTTGCTTATTTCAAAATACTCCCCGGTTGTGTCTGTGATGATACGACTCTCTGGACCTGAATACATATCTTGTACTATTTTTGTTAATTGTTTAGGGACACTCGCGACATCTAGTGTTTTCAGAATGTATTGGTGGTCCAGAGAGTTGAATGTTTTTTTTTGTGATCGATAAATGCGGTGCTTACGTCCAGAATGTATTCGTGAGCGTTTTCAACGAGTTGATTTAGAGTGTGGAGGTGGTCAACGTGGAATAGTTTTTTTTTTTTCTAAATCCTGCCTGATTTGGCGACTGATGGAGTTCCAAAAAGTTTCTCAATCTTATATTTTCACCATTCATTAAGCTCGTAACGTGTCCGGGAAAGCCCAACGTATTCCGGTTCGTCCCTGAATTACCTTTAACCTAGTTTCAAATATTACTGCGATCGTGTTGCAAAATCGAAATCGAATTTCCTGTCGCAGAAATTGTGCATACTTCCCTTCTAGCGTAATTAAGATATCGTTTAACGAGAGATGTGTGCAGCAGACCACACGGGTACCTTGGCCGCAGCAGAATACCCAGATACTAATAATTCGACTAAATTGCTCATTGTATTGTTTCGTTGACGTCGTTTCGCTTCGGCAATGAAAGAATGTCCGATAGTGTTTGTGTCGCACCCACATTCGTTACAATTTAGGCTGACCATACATTAGCGGTGTTTGGTGACACCGCATGTGTAGGATCAAGTCGCAGAGAAAGGTTAAAAATGTAAATTTAGTATTCGCAACAGCGTGCTTCGGCTCATTAGGGAGTAAATAACTCATTAAACTTCAATTTCGGTGTCATTGATTTACATTTTTCGAATCGTCTCGAGTGCCGATATCTCAACTCGAAGACGAGAACCATCGCCCTGGGTGACTGCTGCGAATGCCATTGCTGCTTCTCCTGTCGGTACGTGCGTTTCTGTTCCCAGCATTCTCGTATGTACGCGCGACTTGGTGTTCGTATCCGTGTAAATCCGGGATACCAAGATAATTTAATTATTATAATTGGATTCCATGTAGACGTGTTTCATTGACAGATTTTCACGCTCGCTGCTGTACCAGGTAATGCGACATCGTTTATTTTCGAAAAACGTTGGAAAATGCCCAAAAAATGTCTATATTGCGTGGTAGAAATGAGAGTACCGTAAATGGAAGTCGGTGAACTGCATAACTGCACGCATCAATTACGACGAGAGCACTTTTCGGGACATTTTAGTTCGTTTCGATCGATGTGGAATATGGAACGTCGTCGGCCGGATGCAAAGGGATTTGACTGCACCACACGCCTCTGCCACCATTCTGCAAACTTTGCTGCACACCTTCCAGCGAATGGTCGACTATGTTAAGCACTGGCTCGTATTCGGATATTCGATGCCGGGCATTTCTAGAACGTACGCAGGTTCCAAATTTTTCCTTCTCATTGGCACAGCATTCGTGGAAGTGTTATTGGAATGACGAGTTACACCGGGGCGGGGGGAACCCCCCTCCCCGCTGGTGAAGGTAAAAGCGCTAATATCATTTTGTCCCCCTCCCCCGGTTTCAACGAAGGAAATTGTAAGGATGAAAACTGTTCGTGCGAAACGGGGTATGCCCGGGTAAATAAGCTGGACGCCTGTTTTTCTTCAAACTGGAGAAAAAGATGGCTTACGTTCTTCTGAAAAACAGAGTGACCACTTGGTCATTTTTTCCATTTTAAGTCATCGAAGGTCATTTTTGATCATTTTTCTTCTAGAATGATCATGTTAGTCATTATTGGGGAAGTTTCTCCTTCGAAATTCTGGAAATTCTGATGATTATAAACAGAGGCGTTGCTAGTTTTTTTGTTTTTTTTTTTGGGGGGGGGGGGGTAATTTTTTCAGTAGTGTTGGCCTACATTCATCGGCGTTGTTGGATTCTTTGGAGGAGGGGTGTAGTATGTTGCATCAAAGTGTCTAACAGTCTTACTAGTCATTTATTTTCAGTCGTGGTCACTTAAAAATGTAAGAATCAGCAAATTCTACCTTGAAAGAGAAAACAAAGAATTTGGAATTGGAAAATTCTATGATAATGACCAGGGCTGCAATTTTTATGCGAATGCGTATTTTTGAAGTTTCAAAAGATCTTCACGAATCAGAGAATTCTGAGTCAAATGAGCAGCACTTCATCCTGCATATTTCGCGTATTTTGGAATTTACCGCATATTTTGCACCAATTCAGCTTATTTTTCAATTTTTGTGTCCCAAAAGTCTTTTTTTTTTCTCTAGTTCTGAGCTTGATGTCCGACTCCAAAAAACATCGAGAAGACTTAATGGTTAATGAATCAGTAGAAAAGCTTTTAGAAAAATACGTTCTTTTGCACGTGAGATAACCTTTCTCTTGCCCGCATCACATTCATCAATCATCAAGAAATTACGAATAGGTGCATTATCTTCTGGACGCATCCCCTATTAAAAGAAGATTGGACTCTTAAGTAGATACTTTGCTGGATCATTTTAAAGTATGAGAAAAATTGTCTCAGTGTATCCAAATTAATTTTTTCTTCAAAGTGATATACCCATATTGTATTTGCATATTTATGCATATTTTACAATTTTGGCGCATATTTTCGGCATATTATTTAGGCTGAATTGAGTGCATAAAATATGCGCATATTTCGCTATTTTTTGTGCATAAAAATTGCAGCCCTAATAATGACGATAAATCGAGATATCAGCTTACAAGAGTCTTCGCATGTATGGACATGCTCATATGAGTCGTGTGAGACGTGATCAGCATACGCGTAATAATATGTAGGTGAGCTCAATAATTCCCTAATTTAAGGTCTTGGCTCTCCAGACTTTCATGTTAGTGATTTCATGTTTTCCCTTTGTTGTGTTATAGTCGTCGACTGCAATATTTAAAAATTGGCTAGCTTGAAATTTTTCTATACTGCTCCACGTTCCTCAGATCTTCTAATAAAAATACCCCTTTTTCAAAACTTGATAAGGCCAGCGCACCAAAGAAGGCTGGGCCTATAACCTAATAAAACCCAACCTAATACCTAATAAGCCTGACCTGAAATTCGGTAAATAAAAAGTTAAGCATGGTTCAAATAGAAATTTATGAGTAAGTTATAACTGAAATGATAATCAATTGATCTTACCAGGTTGGGCCTTATTAGGTTACATAACACTATTTTTCGTGAGTATCGCGTACCTCGGTTCCAAATTGCTCAAATTTCACTTTTCTGGCGTCGATCGTTAACCAACTACCACTACAACAACTATCCAATGTTAGATTTCTGGATATAAATTCCATTTGACTAACAAAATACGTAAATCCTCCAAAAGTTACACAAAAAACATATCGGAGCACTTTTTACGTTATTGAAAAATCATCAACCGGCATATCTCGTACCAGCTAGTACCAGTGGACTAATACCTTGATAAAAACAATTAGACAGTGTTGCCATATCATGATGGTGCATTTACACTGACAAACGAACATTGCTATCAGCAAAGTTTCGAAAATGACTAACATGCAACATTGCTAGTTGTTTGTTAGCCCGTATCCGATTCGAATCGGATAAGTTCTAACATTACTGTCAGCATATTTCGACTAACCCCAGTGTGAACGAAAATAACTAACATCCAGCAATGTTGCCTACAGCAATGCTGTCAGCCTCAGTGTAAATGCACCATGAAGGGACAACTTTGCTGTACGTTTTAATGCAGTCTAAAGCGTAGCAGTCAAGATCGGTACATTAGGCCTTATTGGAGATCCGGGCCTTCTGGGCTCATCTACCTTATGCTATAAAATTAGTTTTTTCCCCCATGAAAATGAAGTATTATAGACGAATAAGTATATTTAGCTTTAGTTTATTATTTTAGCGCATTCGCATTCATAGCAAATGAGGGGGGGGGGAGATCATTTACTTTCAGATTTCGATTTTGTTAGACACCCTGTGTATGTGTATTGCGAGTTGAGTGTATGGTACGGTACTACTATTTCGTTTACAAATTTTTTATAACTACAAGTATAAATATAATTATTGGCTTTTTCCCAAAAAAAATGTGGGGTTAGGTATTACCCATAACCCCCCCCCTCCCCAGCGATGCCCATGATTATAAAGAAATTCATTTTTTACCTTTATTCTGTGCTTCCGCTGTGCACATTCAATGAAATTAAAATCCTCGGCAGATTGCAACAAAAACTACCAACGCAACTTTAACTATCAGTTGTGTCTGAGAAGAGGGCAATGACTGAATATTATAGAACAGTCAAGTGCGCGGGTATAACCGGCAAAGCAAGAAGAAAATCGAATGTTGTGTTACTCATTTATCGCCATTTATGTAAAAATTCAAATTTTTTGTGGTGATGGGGCGGTTGAAAATCTAAGTTGTTTTCAAACCCACTGTGAGGCCACGGTGGAGGAAATCAAGACTTAGAATTTAAAAGCAAAAGTAATTATAATTTTTCATTGCAGTGCTTAGGTTTCGGGCCATTAAATACAAACTCTGATAGGATATTCGCACAAATTGCCCTAAGAGACCTCTATTTTAACTCTAATTCTCTACATCAGAACCTTTTTTGGGGCTGAGATCTGTATCTGATCAAAAATCTGTGGTGGTCATCAAAATCAACGACCGCAAAACCTTTATTCAGATATTTTAAAGCCGAGCCACTGTCGCTGATTCGAAGCATAAAATTTTTATTTTGGGACCTGCATCTGGGATTGATCAAATGTCACCACCTGACAGGATGTTCAGATTTAGCGACGCAAAAAACAAATGAATTCGATAAGGTACTCGATATTTTTTTCTTTAGAGAACAGTAGTTGATAGACTCTCAATCCTTATTTTAGATAACACCGATTTTTTTATCCTTCAGGAAACAGGGTTTTAGCATTTGAAAAGTCTGCTTGACTCCTTTCTCAGCTGTTCCATTAAAAAGGACGGGGTATCGTTACTAAGAACGGTTATCTCCGATTGTTCTGAAATTTCGAATGTACCATTCGGTTTCTAACTCGGACCCCCTCGCCCATCTACCCGAACTAAGACTGGATTTCCAACAGAAAAGAAGGAAAAAAAAGTGATGATTGTTCCTGCAAGTTTTAACTGTGCCTCTCCCTCACACCGTTGTGCTTCCTTTCCGGCGTACTGACGGGTCATTTTCATTCGAATGGTTATTAATGATGAAAGTTGTATTTCTTTCTTTTACGCGTGGACCCACCCTGTCGACTTTCCTCTGTTTAACAGCTAAAAGTCATTTTAGTAATGTATTTTCATTACACGTTCCACTTTTAAGTATTATGCAGATAAATGATATAAAACGCACACAGGGAATATCATCGATATACTGATTATTGGTTTTCCTTTTATTCGGTCAACAATTATATAACTGTTTACTAACCGTGTACCATTGCTGACCTCAGGATATGAAGGGAGGATGAGTGCAAACTTGAGATGACATTAGGTCGTCGACAAGGACATAGTCACGCTGCTGATTAAGGGTGATTTTCGAGTTGAAAAATAGTTAAAGTGGTGAACTTTTCGGGTATTCGGTACGGTTGTAAAATGAGAGCACAGTCGAGTGAAGTTTTGATGTTCGCGGTTCACTGGCTCGAAAACTGAGGAGGGAAAAGGCATGTTTCAGCAACCAAAATCAGGAAAATTATGCGTACCACGTTTTCGAAGGATTTTCGAAAATGTATTCAATATGTGACGCAGGTCGACAAACCGTATTGAAGATAGTTCGCTTGCAGTTAATTACACTATAGGCCGCTTGATGTGATCACATCGGGTCCTAACTATTTTGAACCATTTTTTTTTTTTTCGTAGACGTGTTTTATTGAACTGCTATTGGCTAACATTTACAAAATACTGATCATCATAGTGCAAGTTCGCGGTTCTTATTAGGCCGACGATTAGACCTCTGCTAAGTCTCTAAGGGTATAAATAAAATTTGTAATTGCTTGAAAAAAAAAAATAAATGATAGTTCTTAGTTTCGAGATGCAGTTGTCTGAAATCATCTTTGTTACCAGAAACGACCGAATCTGATCGATACCGACAAAAACTGGCCAAAACTATTTATAAAGAATAAAAACATGACGATCCTGACATTACCAAAAATGATAAAGTTACTAAAAGTGACCAAATGTGATTATTAGTGACGTCCGAAAATTCAATTTTGAATTGACTCAAAAGAAACAAAAACTATCCAGAAGAAACCGAATTCGATCATATAAAATGGCGCTCTGATTACAATGAGTGGTGATGGTCTCCCAGCTGCCTCAGTTTCCAGAGCAACTGTAAAGCAATGTCTAAACCCAAGAAATGATACCGATCTCGAACCTTTAAATTTTTTACTGTTTCCAGCCCTCCGTTCCCGCCTTATATGTCACAAGTTCTCATAATACGAATAGCTGAAAATCAATGTTGAAACTGCCGAATTCGGCGCCCCAAAAAACTTCATATTGCAGTTAGCGCAATTTTTTGATCCTCGCCTCCCCCTGGGAAGGGGAAGACGGAATCTGAGTTGGGGGAATCAATTACGAAAAATAAATTTGTATAGCCTTGAAAACCTAGTCATCGATTTGTCGATTTGCTAGATTTAAATATATGCCATTAAACTTTTTAGAAATCAGACAAAACATTGAAAAACGCTGTGCTATTTATGTGATGTTCAGGAGAGGGGAGCTTGAGAGAAAGATTCCTATCATGGGTAAATACAGTGGTTGGGAAGCGTGTTCGACGGCGACTTGTACCCCAACTGGTCACAAAAGATAATGATTTTACGTATTCCTCCATCATTTTTGTATTAATGTGTAGCAATGAGACCCCGCCCTCCTGTGAAAGTTTTGAGTGGTTATGAAAAAATTGAAAATAACATGTTATGTATGTAAAATTTTATGAAAAATGGTATGTGTTTAAAACTGAATATCTTGTCAGACTGTGTCCTCGACCCAAAGTGGGGCCCAGAATCCGAAGTCCACTTTGAAAAATTATTAAATCGTTGACGGGGAACAGGATCTATCTGAAACTTTTGTAATTTTAGCGAGTGATAAAAAGTAAGTACGGCAGCAATGTTAAAATGTTATAGATTCGTTGATGTCACCTTTCATTGGTCTGGGGCAGCTTGCCTATAACTTCAGGCTCTGAAAAGGGTATCTCTCGATTCAGTAAATCAGGTAAACTCCATTTCCATTAGAAACTCAATTTGCTTTTCAAAAATTCACGTTCACCATGAAAATTGACAGCTGTACAATTTCCTCATTTCAAGGTTCCCAATCATCTTCACTCAAAATACTTTTCTCTTGGGCAGGGACGGATCTTATGATCTTAACAAAAAGAAGGAACTCAAATGAGTGAGAACGAGTTGAATTAGGAAGCGATGTGGTCTCTCATTCCGTTCAGTTTTGTGTTGAAGTGTGAACTATTTCCGTCTCTTTCAGGCTGAACTTTTTTTTCAGTTTCAGCATATTCCTCGACCTAACATTCTGATGAACTGTTATGGGGTGCCATACGTGGACGAAGTCGAGAAAGCTTTTATGAAAGGAAGTTAATAGCACAGGAAGATCAACAAGTCAACCCTGAAGGCAATGAGAAAACTGAAGAAGGCATTAGTCACGCATCGATCACTTTTCCCCTTTTCTAGCTGTTGAAGTTGATTATTAGACGAATGCTACGACTATTACCCAACAAGAAAAGAATCACATTCAATTTAAGTGAAATTTATACATAGTTCTGATTTTCTTCGAACAATGAACCTAAATATTTTTCCAACAGTTTAAAAAGCATGCCTTCGGATTTTTGAGAAGATGGATCGAAACTTGCTGCTTTCAGAGTTGGAGAACTTGAACAGAATGCAACCTAAATATGAGAAGCATTTGGATACAGAAAATTATGAATGTTTACAAGTTTCATTTAGAGAATAAGAAACCCGTGAAAACGTGACCGCATAGCTGATCTCAAGAAAACAGTTTCTGTGCCCAGTCTCTCCAGGGGAGCTTACTTCCCTTCACAGTATCATCCTTTAAGACAACTGATGGACATTCCGAACGCATTCGCTTTCATCGCTTATAGCCTTCACATTAAAATTCCAACTCAGTCCAAGCACACCCGATAATGTATGGCCTATTTGACCTCCTTACAGTCGATAGGTACTCATTTGTCACTCATCGGTGCCACTTCTACTCACTGCTTCGAATTTTCGACTTTGTGACTGAAGTGTTCGTATTTCAACAGTGAACTTTCCAACAGGTGTAACTTGTAGAATGGAAATGAGTCATCAAACAGGACCTATATATATATTTCCACCATGAACGTCGACGATGTGAAAAAATTACTTTCAGAAGCATTGCTCTCTAGACCCTCCATCGTAACCCCAATCTACCTTTCTACTTTATTGCACGTTTTTGGAGGAAAATTGCCAAATTAGTTTCGTGTGTTGTTATTAATCTCATTTCAAATCGATTTACGAAGGAAGCGTGTTATCAACTGGGAGCTAAAAATAAGAGAGATCAGTAAATAGGTTCTTGTAATTCGTATTTAAAATTTTAATTAGCAATTTCCTTTTCTGTCGTTCGAAAAAGATTATCAAATCCTCATGATGGATGAGTACATACAAAGTTGAATCGTGAATTCGGATTTTTCGCGATCATCGGCTAGATGAGGAATTCCTTCTGGTTCATGAAGTGGCTTTTTGTGTTCGACTTGATTGGGAAAATTAAGAGACCTTTTTTTTGCCATAATGATGAAAAAATGTCCAAGCATTTGTAAATTTCGAGTGTTGGCGTTTCCAGCCAAGAAAATTTGCTCGTTTGTTCGTCGTAATGAATTTGTATGATATTGGTGTAACCTGTAACAATTTGAAACAAAACCCTTGGTGATATTATATTGCCAATTCCTTGAACCTACGTTCATTTTTCCTCCTATTAGATTTCTTCTCACGAATTTGATAAAAACCGAGGGATGTTTTCTTACTGACTAGGCATCTAAATTGACTTGTTACACTTAGTTCTTCAATTTTTCTCGTATTATTTTCGCAAAAACAGATATTGTGTGCGAGCGTATGAAATATCGAAGATTACATTTTTTCCGTTTCTCGCCCTTGATCTTACATGGTGTTTATGACTTTCTATCCACGAATTGAGAGTTCAGACATCAGGATACAGCTGTAAAACTAGTTACCTACGTTAATTTTACCTGAAGTAATGTCCATAGGCAGACTAAACTTCAACAGGCCTTTCGACAAATTTAGAAGTACTGAGCCGCTGAATCTGTATAACAAAAGAAATTTTGCTCAGGAGGCACAGATACACCGGGCCAGCTGGTATATTATCAGATCTATAAAACTGGAACCCCTTTCCCCTCAGAAAATCTTTTTGGTACGTCAGATCGCGTATCTTTCTATTCGTGACCATTAAGCTTTTCTGTACACGGTGTCTTCCTCAATCCCGCGTAGAGTCCGATTAACTCTTTCTGCGAACTTGACGACACCCATGTCAAGTTCTACAGTCATACTGACATTGTTGATCTCAGGAAACCTATATACTTGAGTTAAAAAATACGAAAAGGAGGTATTGGTTCGACATTTGGAAAAAATTCATGCTTTACACACGCGTATCATAAATCAGTCATGGACGTTGCGTGTATCGATTTTACACCCCTTCTCATGCCATATTCCAATAAGTGACCTTGTCCTTGTGTCGAATTTCATATTACCTATTTTTGATGTACGCAGAATCGGAATTTTGGTAACGTATACTCTTTGATACTAGCTGTTAATGTTATTTGATGGCTGTATACACGTCTATCAATGTAAACAAGAAACTCAATTATTTGTGTTTACTATAGAAATTGGATTCATTGACCGCATTCCCGCCGAAACCTGCGTATTTTTGAATTTCATTTCAGCACCCGGAATAGTAAAGTTTGATGAAAGATTATTATTGAACTTCGCATCATAATATCGCGACGGAAAATAAAATTTTACTTTAGCTAGGCTGACTGCAACCCACCGTCAACGAAAATGTTCGACTGGGAGTGTGCGATATCAGGGCGAAAAGGAGTAAGATATTTTCTTCTGTTACCGGATTGTGCGGCTAGGAAAGGATCTGGAATCGAAGCCATTGGTATTCTCAAGCGTGGATTATAAATAAGCGGTTTAGAAAATGTTACGCAACCGGAGTTAATAATCCAGTAAGAGCGGAGGATTTATAACGTGTTGCTGATATTGAAAGCTTATCTTCGGACATTTCGATTTATGGTTGGACTTAGCTTTTTCTCTATGTACATCAGTAGCGATAATCCGGGGGAAGGGGGTACTGTTTTCGTTTGATCTCGGAATTACCTTTAGTTCAAATTTCTTGCCGCTTTAAAATGCTTTAAAATCGGATTTTCGTATTCTCACTTTCTCTGTTGTGACTGCTTATCCTGGGGAGAGCGGCGGTAAGTTGGAGCAATATGATAATTTCAGGTGAGGAATGCAGGAGATAAAAGACGTTTGTTAGACGTTCGCATCGTGCTACGCGAAAACTGACCCGGCAGGACGATTAGACGATTGTACAAAAATGTACATTCAAGAGAACAGGATCGCCCAGGCTCGGACCCACGCTCAAATCGAAAAAAGAAGGAAAAATCTGTGGGGAGGGGGGCAGAAAAAAAAATTTCGCGAGCGTTGCGCGCTTTTCCTTCTGCAATCTCCCTCCCCAAAATGGTCGTTTGAATCCGCGCCTGGGACCGCCGCACTACTTTCCCCCCTAAAAATGACGAACGCCAGAAAGTTGTTCAAAATCTAATCTTATGTGCCTGTAGCCTGTACCTATCGAGAAGAAGAAAAAAATATGGTAGAACTACGTTTACGCGCTTATTCTGAATTTGACCTTGAAATTTGGGCAAAATCCTTCTGAAAAATAAAAATGTTGAAATTCAGGTTTAACAAAAATTATTCAAATTTTAAGGACACAAGGTGTCTACAGGTGCTGAAAAGAAGTCCTGAATTTTGAAAGTATGTCCTAAAAGTCCTGAATATTGCTGAAATTAAAAAAAAAATTGAAAAGTCCTTCATTTTTGTTAATACATATTTTTAAAACCACACCCCTAAAAATCAACGTTCGTTGTAAAAGATTAAATTTTCAATGATAATAATTATCATGTACAGATAATAAATGGGGGATAAAAAAGGATTTTGAGGAAATGGAAAAAATGACGAAAGAACTCAAGGATGCAAGCCAAAAGTTTGGACTTTTTATGAATTTATCAAAGACAAAATTCATGTCAAACAAAGCAGGGGAGAAGGAACTATGGCTAGAAGGGGAAAACATTAACAGAGTATAGTATAGGAGTACAAATCTTCCTAGAGGACAAACCATTTCATTTAACAATAACATGGGCCGCATCATTAGTGCAAGAATATCGAATGGCTGGAAATCCTTGTGGGCACAAAAGCATATTATAAAAAGTAAAATGAAAATTCTGCTCAAAACAAAAATCTTGAAAAGTTGTGTAGTCCCCACAGACATGGCTGAACGTCTGGAAAAAACACATAATTCAATGCTAAGGAGTATGCTGGGAATCAGGTTGGAGGATAGGGTGAAAATGAGATCCATTAGGAAGCAAACGCGGTTAAGGAATATAGGGTACAAAATGAAACAATTGAAATACAGATATGCGGGGCACATGATTAGAGAAGAACCGACAAAATGAAACTCTGCTTGCACTCTGGGGATCCTTTTAGACAGAGAAAAGAATCTAGGATGACCAGCTACCCGATGGGTTGATGAATTTCTGAAAACCTTAGGCCCTCGTTGGGGAACAACTGCTAGGGAAAGGAAAATATGAGGGTGACAGAAGCCGTTGCCCCACGGTGGACAGATTAGGCAGTGACCCACTTACTAAGGGACGCAATCCCTAATCAAGGCAGTAAATAAAAAATAAAAATAATAAAACAGATAATAAATTTGTTTCCAATTTTCAAAAATGAATTTTTTGCTATTCCTATTGATCATAAAAGTGTATCGCTCGATCTATATTCACGAGGAGAGGGTAAAAGAAGAGCAGAAAGGAGGGCGGGGTAAAGGGGATAAAACGATTGAAAAAAATAAAATTTGCACACTCGGGGAAAATACAGAAAATATCCCGACGAGAGTCCTGCGCAAAGGGTCCTGAAAAAGTACTTAATTTTTACTTTTCAATTTCTTTAGACACCCTGGGACAGATTTGAAGGTTAATGCGAAAATTGGATTCCAGAACACTGGTTTGTTCATTCAATACGTATAAGATGTGAATTTTGACATTTTCGTTCGAAGTGTAATTTCATGGGTGAAGAAAAGGTTTCAGGGGCAGATTTGAAATCATCGTGGAAATCCGATTTCAAAACTCTGTTTTTTTTTGTTTTTTTTGTGGTGTGTAAAATCCACATTTTGGCATGTTAAAAGTTATTTTGGATGTAAAAAAATCGAAAAATTACCCTTGAAATCGAAATCAGTGACATTACAAATCGATAAATCGATTCAGGTTTCGAATTTTCATTCTTTACTTTCTCCCTGTTTCCCCATTTTGGAGCCTCAATGGGATGGGTGTGGGTCGTTCATATTCAGTGTTGATAAGTGGAATCTTTCGGAATAATAGGAGTATGTTGAACAAAATTGGTATTCTAGCTATGTTTCTCTTTTTCAGCATTCAATTTATACTGATACATATGACCCAAAACCCTGATGCAAATTTCATGTTGAACTTCACCGCTCTTGTGATTGGGTTAAAATTGTTTGATAACCTTTAATTTCTCATATCATACAACACAGTTCGGTGGGTGCCGCTGAAAAAATTCAGATGGGCCGAAATTAAGGCCACTCCGCCTTCAGACCCCTGCTATTATTCGTAATCGAGAACCTGAATTTTCTCCTCGAGCAACCCATTAAATTGCCGTAATCTGGGCCCATCTTTTTCGGCTCGTTTTTGCAAATCGTACATCGTGGAAGTTAATTTTCATCTTTATTCAGGAAGTCGTATAGAAGTCACTTTATCGGTACCTTGTTTACGAAAAACGAAGCATGTGACAAGTCATCTGTGGTCAGAAAAAATGCAGCTTTCACTTTCATCGTTCGTTTTTTTGGATCCTACTGCCATTTGTTGGCCACCTTTCTTCGTCCGTACAAAAGTAAAAATATTTTCTTAATTTTCACGTAGGTACCTAGCAGACGACAAATTTGTTTTTTGCCACCGTCATACAGTTTCCCACGCCTCGGTTGCTTGCATCCCGGGGGATTTGTTTTCACCGGGAAGTAAACAAATGTATCGTTGTTTACGTCTTCGAGTCGTAAAATTCGGTGTAATTAGTTGGTATTTTTAGATCGCACCAAGAAGTCTAGATAGTCGGTATTTTGTTAATAAAACTGAGCGAAGAAAATGTTTGGTTTGAAGTATTTATACCAGATCAGTCAGTTAATCCGATGTGACAAATGTCGGTCGAATGAGCGTTCATTTGTACCCATCAACCCGACTCTGCCTTCTCACTGGCGTTAGTCCAAGCATTTTAGAAATTCGAATATTGAAAAGCGCTGGGCGGGCGTGTGCGGTGCGTCTAATTCCTCATTGTTTCGAGCAGATCGATTGCCCCACGACGACTTTTAAATGGTTGTGTCATCGCTAAGGATTCTCGTTTCGGAGCCTAAAATTAACGACTCTGTAATGTTTTGTATGGGTAAATATTGATGCTTACTAAATTCAGTTGTACATAGCATGTAAATCTTGAGGCATGGCAGTTCACGCGAACACTTTCCCTTCGCGGCGATTTTACTCGAATTTTTTCATTCGTGTTCGTTGACCTGAATTCTGATAAAGCACGAAATGTGTAAAAATATCTCCAGAATTATTGTTTTCTACTCTAGATGAAAAGGTGTTCGATAGCTGGATTCTAGCTTCTGGTGAGGTTGGATAACTACACTGATCAACGTATTGAAAGTTCCCGGAAATCCGAGTGTCTGTAAGTCCACAAGAAGATAAACTGATGCTATGAAATCAGTTTCTTCCATTTTCGTCGCCAGCCTCAAATTGTAGCTGAAAAATACTGCCTTAAAAGTAATCCACGTGAAATTCTATGCATAAATGATATTTTGCAACTGGTTCTTGTTAACCCCGAAGACGTTATAAAGAGAGGGTTTGAAATAACCCTACTCTCTAGGAGAAGGGGTCTGGTTAGCTAGGTGAATAGAGCGTTGGCCTCGGAATCTAGAGGTCCCGGGTTTGAGTCCACATAGCAACTTGCTACATTTCGACCTTGGCCGGTTTTTCGGCAAAAAGAGAAGAGGGCTAAGACAGCTCTAACAGCCTCCCCGATGTCTCTGAGGTAGTGCTCGAAAGGGCGGATTCCACGTCTCGGGTTGAGACGCGAAAATGAAAAGAGAAGTTGCATTTGGGAACAAAAATGAAGTCTGCAAAATTTTGTTTAAAAATATTAAAATATTTCCATGGCCTTACGCGAAAAAGTTTCAAATGGAGTTTTTCATGTAATAAACTTTGTATTTCAATTATTATGTTGTTATTTTCATCACAACAGTTATAACTGAAATCAGCTTTATTTGTATCTCGAGGGAGAGAAAGTGAGGTTTCGGTCACTAAATTCGTTTTTGATGTTATTTTGATTATATATTGCCATAGAGGGCTGTGACCTGCTCGAATTAATAAAGTAGCTTATGACAGCTTCAATTACATCATTCGCATTTTTTGGGAGGAGGGGAGGGGGGCGCTTATTTCATTTTGACGTTATTACCAATGCAACCCGACTCTATAACACCACAGGAGGTCTTGACCTAAATGTTTATAAAAGTGTGAATCCAAAACGTTTGCCGTTTTCGTTTCACCCTAATGTTTAGACCTAAAACTATTGTGGTACTGCAGGGGCAAGGATTACGCTCGAAACAAAATAAAAAATAAAAAAGTGGCTCAAAAAATCTTTGAACGATGTGATTGAAGCTGTTATGTGCTACTTTACAAATTGAAGCAGGTTACAGCGTCCTTTTTTTTAATCTCGCAAGGGACCAAGGCTCCGTGGCCAGTCCGGAACTTGCTCCGGTGGCTCTTGTATTCGTCGGAAAACATAAACATAAAAATCAGGGTGTCTCCCCTCCACTACCTTACACACCTTCGAGTAGATTTAGCGCGGGGTAGGGAGGGGAATTCACATTTTTAAAATTACATCATACATGCGAAATATATATACAAATGAAAATATTTACAATCTTAAGCTAAACAATAACTATACTGTCTGTCATCTGTCGACCAGTTAGTCAGTGTCTCAATCAGCTTCAGATTATCTATTGTCTCCTTCAATTTCACGACATGTCCCTACTGGCTTCCATCTTCCTTCCCCGCCCGCGAATTCGGCAACACACCCAAGATGGGAGGGTCGCTCCAAGTAGAGGGAGCCGCCTTCATGGTCAACCGGTTACCACAAGACTTCAGCCTCAAGTTCTTTGTCGCTTCCTCAAAGTGGCTCGAGCAGACGAGTCTAGTATCAGGTTCTAGGGTCTCCTACCAGTGATGCTCCTCGGGACGGGAGGGGACGCTCACAGGTGCCGAGGCGACACTGGGCTTCACCTTTCTCCACCAACCTTGCTCATCCGCTACGGTCGTGATCTCTTCTGCTGCTGCTACAGCTTCGGTGGAGTGCCGCTTACCGATGCTCGTTGATAATGTCCCCGCTCTCTTCTAGGCTCTTCATCCGTCTAGAGCCGCCCTCTTCCAGGCTCTTCGACTGGCGGCTACAGGTTTTCCCTGATGCACACCAGTCAACATTGGTGTGCCACCGACAGGGGCATCGGGTACGGGTCCGCTCTGATTCCCGGTGCTGGAGCCTTCGATGGCTTCTGGACAGCGGGTACGGTTCCACCCTGATTCCCGCTGTCCGTTGGTGCTGGTGGTGACAGCGTGGCGGTACTTGCCGCTGGGAATAATGGGTTCTCCGCTTCCCAGAGTCGACGCGCAGACTTCGCTGCAGAGGTTACAGAGTCCTGTGGCAACATTAAGGTTGGATTACAGTCAAAATGACATCAGAAACGAACTTAGCGAACTAATCTCTCTCTCCCTCTGGTTATAAATTAAGCTAATAGTATTTGGATGAAAACGCTAATTACATATAGCCCATTGGTGGAGCGTATGGCGATGCACGCATGCCAACTTGACTCCCCAGACACAGCACCCCTGGCTTCGGAAATACCCTTCCGAGTATCCCATCAGTGACCAAAGAGACATCTTGAGACTGGCCCGGGCTTCGCGCTGTTCCGCTAGGGCCATTATGGTATACCGTACTGGCCGAGGCAACGCTCATCCAGCATTAACCTGGAATTCGGGTGCACCACAGCCGGACGCACTTCCTCCCTTCACCCTTCACTTCCTCGTCTGGGCATGTGTAGCGACGCAGGACTGCAGCAATTGCAGTAGCTAGCATCTCTAGGATCTTTGATCTAGGATGGTACAGAGTCGTATCCAGTGTGGACCGAACTTTGTTCGTCGGCCTTCTGCCTCGACCATTCCGTCTCCATCTTCTTCTTCATGATAATCGAGACGAAGGCCGACACCCGGTTTCATCCGCTTTCTTTCTTCAGCATTTCCGGAACCAAGGTGTCCAGCGCGAGACGGTCGATCATACCGTGGTTGTCATTCCTGTTTCTGCCGGGATCGATCGCTATTACCTTCCCGCGCCTCTCGTGCTCCCAGGCCTCATACTTGAACAGGTTTGCCAGGGGTTGTCCTCCAGTTACATCTCTCTAATACTAAAAATGTAAAATCCGCCACCACCTACGGGAGAAAAAACGCACTGCGGATTGCCTACCTAAAAATCAGAAAAATTGCAGGGGCAGATCGGCTACTTTCAAGGACATAATCTGTTCTAACATAAAAGATCTCCAAGTTTTAAGACATAACCGACATAATAAGACATAAAAAGACGTAGACACTCGGCAAATCACTCGAATAGTATGAGGGATATTGGAATAGTCTATGAGATCAAAAATAAGCGCTTTTGAATTCCCTACAAAATGATACCAAACATGACCTATTTCACTCGAAGAGGAGTGTCATAGGGGGCACACAAAAGTGGTAACTTTTTTAATTTTGTATATTTTTTTCTTCATATACGTAACTTGAAAATGACGCGAAGTACAAGGAACATTTATTGAACTAAAAAGATTCTGTGTGCCATTTCTCACAAAATAATATGAAATATGGTGCCCCTAATATAATGGGGACCACCATACCCTACGGGCAAAATACCGCCGGGCGGAACGCGGGAGATAATGTGAGACCGATGAAACCGCGCGATTTTTCAACTTACCAGAAAACGCGCGTTTTTCAACTTCCTAGAAAACGCGCGATTTTCAACTTATTAAAAAACGCCAAGTAACCAAGCGTTCTTTATATGAGAGCGTTTATGTGACGTTTGTAAAACGCCTCTTTTCTAATAAATTTAAAAACGCTCCTTCCGATTGTTTCTTAAAAAAACGCCCTCACAAATAATTTTCAAAAGCACTTCTTTTCAGTACTTTTCAGGAAAAAATAATTGAATAGAAATTAAATATGCAAAAATTATATTAAATATTAATAGGAAAACAAATTGATTAAAAAAAATAAATAAAAATAAGCATAGGAACACACATCGTTTCAAAAATGTAGGTAAACATTTTTCATAAACTAGTCAACCATAAAATAACTAAAATGTCCATTACAACAATGATAAAAAATGTTAAGAATTGAAAACGACGAAGAAATAAACATTGTGCATTATAAATTTTAATACTTATACAGTGACGCATTCATTTTTCTCTTCTTCTAATAATTTTAAACATAAGAATACTGCAATAAATATTAAATGAAGAGTGGTAATAATAAAAAGAAATGTCAGGTGTATTTAATATACTATAAATTGCGTGTATCAGTGTTCGGAATTGAAATTGGACAGTATAAATGAATCTTTTAAAATTAGAATAAAAAAAAATACAGCAATACAGCGTCCTAATATTACCAGTACGCTGCTCCAATGACGATTGACTTGACACCACTTCATGTTGTTCATCATTGTTTTCAAGGTTCTTTTTGGCGGCTGAAAAGAAAAAAATGAATGAATAAATGAATGAACAATTTAAAAATTGTGTTGCACCTCCTGCGTCCTTTCTCTCTTCTAGCTTTTTCGCCCTGGTTATCGCATTCTGCCAGTACTTCAGCCAGTTGGCTACCTCTTGCTCCAAACCAGAATGAAAGTTGTACTCTTACTGTAAGAAGACAATTGTGTCGCTTTGTCCGAAAATATAGTCCGCTCAGTATAAGTTGACGCTCGTAGTTTCGTATCAAGTTGTCAGGTTTACTCAAACTAAAACACTCCTGTTTTACCAGGTAGGCGCGTCACCCTAGCGTTGGTCGACTCCGAGCAGGAGCAAAAATTAAATGAGTTGGTTCATGAAAAAAGCAGTTCGCGAAATTATTCCGAGTAAAAACCATCTGCTCACTGCTCTGTAATTCTGGTTCAAGTTTAACTGTGTAATACACAAGCTTCTGCCAGAAAGGTCCTCATTTGTAAAAGGATTCAGCTGAATTTGAATGAATCGCAGGGTATAATAGAGTAATGCATGGTTCATACTATTGAGAAAGAGGAGTTTCCTGCTGTATCTGTCCTAAGACAGCTAGAACCGCGTGTATTTCAACGCACAGAATTCTGCATGTACATCATCAAATGGAAGGATCAGATTTATGATTGTTGAGAGAAAGAGAACAGCGTAGATATGAGTAACACTCAGGTTCTGTATTTCAACAAGCGATATCGCAGTATTTCGTCTTCACAGATATCTGGCAACGTTATATTCGCAGATTTCTTTTCAGGTCACTCAGTTTTTTCTTCTCCCACAATACATAAGTATATTATGAATCAACGTTACACACTTTTTATTATTTTGATATACCATTCAAAAACAAAAGGTTTTCGTTGTTGTACCTAGACCAGCTACATAATCCGAGATCTCATGGTCAGTGATAATTATTCTCAATTACAAAAAGTCAAAAACCTTATAGCAAAATTTTTAGTGTTAAAAACGCTATGAAACCCGACCATCTTGGTTAAATTTGTTCCATATGTTCAATTTCAGATTTCTTCTATCATAACACTCAGCGAAAAATGCACCGAACTACAAAGTACAAACTTTTATAAGAAGTCTTAGTCAGGATACCCGTACAAACACAATATCTTCTTTCGCTCTTAGTACAAATCAGTTGTTCTATGTTCTATTCGTTATTCGTGAACCGAGCAAGGAATAGTTGATCTCGAACCTGATCGCTGCGACACTTCTCTCTTTACTGATAAAGAACAATCCGGAGCAACATATTGGAGCAGTGAGCAGATTAAAAACCCTAGTTCGCTAAAAGAGCAAGAGTAGTTGGAGTTGGTTCAGTAAATGATGAGCAAGGAATTGCCATTCCTATACACGCAATGACGATCAGGGTTGGAACCATTCATTCTAGGCGGTATATAAACCAGATTTTGTTTCATGTTTTATCTCATTTCTATGCCGAAGTATGTAATTTGAAACTCTTTTTACAAACGGCAGTTTCCTAGACTCCCACTATTTCTATACCACTTCTATGTAACGAATTAACAGGACGAATCTGAATGTGGGAGGTGTTTTGTTATTCAAAATATGTAAACTGAAGATCCCTGAAACACACAAGTTCTTCAGCGTTGCAGGACAAAATACGAGTGTCAACTTATACAGGGCGATATTATGTACGTGCTCTTAGAAATCAATTTTCTCTCTAATTCGTACTCACTATAATACATCGACATTGCAATCTAATATCGCACTTACTTACACATTTTAAAGATATTGTACGTATTATACATAGTTCTTACCGTGTTCGTTCTGAGAATCATCCTCCATATGGTTATTTAAATGATATGCATCACAGAATAATACATGGAAACTTAAATAAACCACGACTGTTGTTTTTCGTTTCACAATTTCAGCATTTCAGGCTACAAGTCACAGCCACACAGATAACCAGTAACGGTTTCACGTTATCAATAATTTAATCTGCGCGCGCAGATGTATGTGGAAAACGCCACGAAATTATAATAATTCGGGCGTTTTCGAACCTGTTCATATTCGCGCGTATAATATCATGCGCGCAAAACGTACGATTTCCTATGTATAACAATTACAGAAAACGCTCTCTTTCTTAAAAAAGGGGCATTTTAGTGATATGAGAGAATACGCGCGCTGAACATTTCTTATGAATCTGCGCGTAAATTAAGAACTGATGAAACGCCCGGCAAATTTCCCCATCTTTACTTCTCTAAAACGCCCATTTTTGTAACATGAAGAAATTCGCACGTTGAATGTTTTCAAAAAGCAATGGCTAATGCGCGCGTAATTAAAAAGTTGTTAAAACTGCCAGTAAAATTTTCAAGGTTCTAAGTGATTTTCTAGTTAAAACGCCCGTTTTTTTCAAAAACGCGCTCTTCGAAGGCGGAGTTTTGTCAGCAGGGTAGGAGGCACCAAAAAAGTAAGATTCTTGTTTTCTCCGCGTTTATATAGATATCGTTCCCATTATGTGATGGATGGTCATCATATTTGGAATCATTTTGTAGGGATTTGTAAATAGAATCTTTTTAGTTTGATCAAGGTTTTCTTCATCTCTTATACTCGTAATTTTTCATTTATTTGGTTTAAAAAAAAAAAAGTCGAAAATAAAAAATCTACTTTTGGGTGACCACCTGCGGTGCTTCTCTCTGAGTCATCATGTTTGGTATCGTTTAATAGGACATTTTCAAGTGCTATATTGTCGATCCCATGAACTATTTCTATATTTCGCATACTTTTTGAGTTATTTGAAGAAAAAGAAACCGGGGGAACATTTGCTATTGTGGTGGCTTCGGGGATGGGTTTCATGTGAGCCATTCAGTGGTCAGTTGTCACAGTAACCCGCAAAGAACTTTTGATCGCTACTTTTTCTAGTCTAAAAGCCAATTTAGCTGGACTGCTTCTTCGTTAGTGTTTTTGTGTTGGTATAATATGTTGCAGGCACAGTGTGAGATTCAGGCATTCTATGAAAAGCCTAAGCATTAAATGAAATGCGGAGCGATTTTAGACAAAGTATATAAATTGTAAATTATTTTATATTTTGACTAGTCTTTATGCAAAATGACTAGGCACTTAATAAAATGCGAGTAGATTAGGCAAATTTTAAAACAAAAACTAAAAAAAACTTTCGCAGTAACGAAAGCAAAACGGACTTTTTGAGCTACATATCATTGAACCAATATGCTGAGGAATAAATAAAATCATGTTCTCTATAATCGAATTAAAGAAAAAAAGAAACACTAATGAAATCAAATTAAATACAAATAGAACAAAAAATTATGAAATTGTATTAGAAATAAAAGAAACAGCTGAAGAGGTAAAAAAAAAAAAAAAGGAGAAAATGTATACCTATCACTTTGTACAACGTGGATAACCATAAAGCAAAACTTAAATAAGAAATCCTATGTAAAAATATAAAATCAAAAGAAGTGAATGGAAAAACAAAAAAACAAAACAAACAAAAAGAAAAAGGTATATCACATTGTACAAAGAAACAATTCAGAAAATAAAACTATGATGTCAAATTAAAAACGAACAAATAAATCTTATACAAAAAAACATCCTGATATAAAAGTGAGAATAACAACAACATTTATAACATGAAATAAAAAACTTCATAAGAAGGAAAAAATATTAAAAATTTCACAAAATACAAAAAACTGCTTCTTAGAAGAAGTTGAGCTATTATAGCATTTTCTGCCGCACAAACTGTTTTTGCGACGGCAGGCACAATGACTTGTAGCGCATTTCTGTGCACATATTCAAGGTGTCTACAGGTCTGGAAAATTTGGAAAAAGTCAGGAATTTGAAAAGTAGGTCTGGAAGTTTGTAAATATTCAGGAAATTCAACAATATTTTTAAGAAGTTTGGAAAAAAACAAAGAATGAACTCATGGAAAATTTTTTTCGTCGTTTAATTTTACTTCCACACTCCATATGTATACCTGTGAACATCTTCCTAATGCTTTCACCCAAAAATCAACTTCAAATTTCAGTTAATTTAACCATAACGTCTAGTAGTATAAACATAAATATATACTGTCTAATGTCTATACTGTAAAGGTTTAAAAAAGAGAAAAAAAAAGTTTGGAAAAAGTCAGGAATTTATATTTTTCCATTCTTGTAGACACCTTGATATTACATTTTACGCACCCTTGCGTGTGGCCACCAATCTCTCTAGAGTCCTTTGTTGCAACCGCACGGTGTTATCTGTAGTCATTATTTTACTTAAATTTTATAGCACTTCGCATACGACTTCATGCAAGCCTTAAGATTTAGGAATTCTTCCCTTCACACTTTGCCTAACCCCCAGTCAGAATTTTATATTGCCTAAAAATCTTCCCTCATTCTATAAAAGGACTACAATTTACGTTACTTGTTAGGCATTGTATTTAAAATGTCTGTAAATGCTTCAGACTTTCTTTATAATGGCGGATTTCATACCTTGCCTGCAACATACGAGTATACACCAACCATTTTGTTTTCTGCAGATTTTCTTTGAAAGTGTACCACTTTTAAACTTGCATAAGGTATATAAGATATGAACGAACGATAATGAAATCGTAATAAGAGAAGATACATCTACTTGGAGGACAACTGAGCGATCCAGTGACTTGGAATAACGATGTTTCCTTTTCACTATGGAGTGCGACGATTCCTCGCACAGCTACGCGGAACGATGGGCATCGCTCACCGCGTCTCACTCGGGCGCGCTCGAGCATGTGTTTTCAGATCTATAAGCTTAAGTCGGCACAGGTAAATATCATCCAATTAAGCTGAAATTTGGTATGCAAAAATTTCTGACCGAAAGCACAAATCAGGATGTTCACCTGGAAAAAATTCAAAAGCCAGAAAATAAGTGCTACCTTCACTCCATCTGTACCCCTGCCGTACATTGTAATTTACACCTTTTAGACGTATAAAAGACGTAATTACCGATAACTTTCATCTGTGGACAGTAGTATCGTGCATCACGTATACATAATATGAGCATAATTTTATCGATTCGGCTGCATGTTATTTTAACCACTTCATTAACCGTGACAATCAAAATATCATCTGAGCACTGGTTAAACTCTTTCTAAATCTAAATGTTACTCCAATATGTCCGGCATTTCTACTAAGCCACCGCCAGACTGAGCCACTTATTTCTCGTACTGCTCATATTAAACGCGAATACGTGGCCATAAACATTCCCAATAAAAAATTAGACTTTAATATTGAAGTATATAGTAATTTATCATCTTCCGCTTATGTAGACACTTGACCGGTACCAGTGGTGATCTGTTATCGTGATCTTTCTTTTTATAAGAATATATTTTCCTTCCATAGGTGGAAAAATGACATGGTATAATTACCATAAAGAAACAACCTTCTAATAACACGGTACAAATTAAAGGACTTGGCGTGTTGTTATCAGACCAGAACGAGGTGTGATAAGTGACAGGCAAAAATCGTGAGCAAAGGGACCATCGGACAAATCGCGCGTATCTAGTGTACACTCTGTCGATCGAGTTTACACTTCATTACCGACATCCTGTATTATTCTCGCAATGGTCGTCGCTCGTCGGACAGAATATAATCGGACGTGAACGTCATCGGAAATTAGCGGCCTAAAAAGGTGCGAATATAACGGATACCGTTGACACTGTTTTAATAATATTATAAAACGTCCGTAGACCATACATGTACAATGCGCGGTGCATGATCTGCACTTCTGCACGAGTGATGTGGTGGTAAAGGTCGAAGTACGAAGACCAATGTACGCTGTACAAACTTCGGTATTGTTCCAGCAGACGATAAAAATGAGATTGCGATTATGAGAATTTGTGAACTCCCGGTGTTTACTCTGTTGTGAGTTGGGGGAAAACTGCAAGTCAACTCCGAGCACGTGTCCTAGCTCCTCAATTAAAATATTGAACCGTTACCGAGGGATTGTACCGAGGCGAAGTGTGTAAGAAGTTTTCGTACGTCATTCCTGAACTAATTTGGTACCCATTCCTCGTCTACCTACTCACACAAGTACCAGTAATAAAGAAAAAAGTTCGATATAAACTATCGTAAAGCTGAAATTTAGTATCGTTGGTCAGTAGAGCGAACTGATGAACGTCCTAAAAGTCCCGAAAAATCCAACTGGAGCTTCACTCACTAGAAGGTAAAGCACCCCAATGAATTTTTAGTCATAAAAGTCAAAAAATATTAATCATGTCAAAAAATGTTACAAACAAAAACTATTCTCACTAGATATTACGTACAGGAAAAATGTCTTTCAATTTTTCGATATCAGGAGAAGGTTGGCAATTTGGAGTTGCTTCCTTGGCTGCGTCGATGAGGGTGAACTGAAGATAAAGGATCGCATTATCGATGTCTTCGGGAGATTTAAGTTTGGTATGAAGATTAATCTGAGAGTTAACCACTTCAAGAAACAGCTCCCGGTTGGTATAAACTTCGTTGTTGGTTGAATCCTCGGGCACGTTCGTAGTGTGCTGTTACTGAGGGTCGGCACCAAAGGAGAATGATCCAAAGACAGGTCATCCAAGTTTTTGATGTCGATATATACTCGTAGGTCAGGTATGCCGTGACGTAGGAAGAAGTCGATGCAGTCTGGTCTTTTGGCAGGATCTATAGGCCAGAAAGTGGGTAACCCATTAGAACAGCAGCTTATGTTCGGCTTACTAATGCAGTTATAAAGTTCTCTTCCTTTACTGGTAATTATCTTTGATCCCCATAGGTGGTGTTTGGCATTAAAGTCTCCGCCAGCGAGCCATTTACTGCCTAGGTGAGTGAAGAATGTGGCAAACTCAGGAACCGAAATTTGATGACGAGGTGGGCAATAAACAGCGGCAGCGTTGACGTTAGTTCCGCAGTGGAGTCGCGCGATTATTACTATGGCTTGTATTGACGATGCACAGTACGCTGGAGCTTCATGGTGTTTAAGATTTTTTTTCACATTAATCGCAGTACCACCATGGGAGGATCCACTGGGATGATGGCATGTGCAGGGTTTATAATCTCGTATTTCTGCATTATTACGAGATGCGAGATGAGTTTCAGAAATGGGGGCTATGTCGATCTCTTCCCTTTTTAGGAAGGCAGCCAGTTCAGATTTACGTGAGAGGATACTATTAGCATTCCACGCCAAAATGCGTCGTGTGTTTTAACAGGGTTCAGTGTTGCCAACGCTGGCGATTTTAAAACTTGCCTGACAACCAAAGAAATGCAGTCGGCGATCTGGCGACAAGGTTGGCGAGCTTGAATCATCCGCAGGCGACATAATTGGGGCACTTTTGAGACTGATTTAAGCTCTAGTTTGGCAGTAGGTCCTTTGCTCATTTCTAGAGCTAGGAATTTTCGGCAATAAACATTTGAAATTCGGCATTTAAAATTACAATTTTCGGCATTATTCGGCACAACTCGACAGCGAAGATGAAGAATAAGAGGCCGTAGATTCGCCACCGTGAAGAGGCGACAGGAGAAATGGGGGTAGGAGGAGCTTCCTCAAAGCGATCCATCCTATTCTGATGCAGGCCCATTCGGGGCGTTTCCGGGGTGGGGGTGCGGTATCCTGGGGCCAATTTAGCATGCGTGCATCGCCATACGTCCCTCTATCACCCATTATTCGGCAATAATGAAAAGTAAGCTTAAAATATTAAAAGGAAGCCAAAATTTTAATGAAAAATAGATGTTTACAAGTAATATTACAAAAATCTTTTATTGAACATCGCCACTAAATGTTTCTCTATGTTATCCTGTGTGAAACATGTAGTTCCATGAAAGAGTGAATTATTTAAATTTTTTAAGTTTCCGAGACCCGTACTTTTCGTAAAAACTTGTTTAGCCTTCGTCTGCAGGTTATGTCCACGAGCACGGCAGGATTTGATAAAGGTTTGATGAAACATTATGAACACAGTCAGCAGTTGCTCGTGTAGGGGAAGGCCTCCAGTTTTCGAATTGTGTTAGGTAGGAGGGACAAGTAGGTTGAGATGAACGCAAGATCTGAGGTCAAATTTCTCTTGGCAGCAATCAGTGATTTCAGGGTTTGTCTCTGTTTGTAATACCAAATTTATTGTTCTACGCAGATCATCGTTTTCGGCGCTATTCGGCATTTATGCCTCCTTCGGCATTATTTGGCAAAATAAAAATTTTTCTCTGGCCTTGTACTACCCTGATTTGTGTTCATCTTTGACTATATCTCAACTGCCGTTGAACAAACTCATTCGGCAAATGCCAGCAAATCCTAGTTCTACGGTTTCTCTAATTCCGTTCATTGTCGTTATATTGTTTGTAGAAAAGGTGTATTTTCAGTAGAGACATTTTTAGCTTCTTTCTCAAGTCTTGAGTGAAAATGAGGAGTATTACCGCCCCAATACGACAGGAGCGTTACCAACTCACAACTTCAGAGTTGTCTAGGATTGTATTATAAAAATGCTCAAGTTTGCCGAAGACAGCAGGAAACTTTTGGTACACGAGTTCGAGTAAATCATTTACTTTTCGAATCTAGCACTAGAACTGACTCACAGGGACGTACCGAAGAGTTTTTTCTGGGTGGGGGGGGGGGGGTGAAATAAATTCCCAAAAACCAAAGCAAAAGAAGAAAAAAACTTGATTTGTTGGATTTTTCCAACTCTACCGAAATTTTCCAACTTCGGCTGACTGAAATGGTAAATTTTTCCAACTACTGAGTAAGAAATTTCCTACAGGGAGCTCCCTCTCCCTATTGGTACGTCTCTGCTGATACACCAACGAACAACTAAAAAAAACATTACTTCATTAGGCTTTCTAAGCTATTCTTCGTTCTATCAACAAAAACAGACAGCAGACTTGCAGCCAACTGATGAATGAAAGAATGATAGTTCGTAGCGCTCAGCACGCAGCAAAATTGCCAACATTCAAAACTGTGAAATCTAAAAAATAAGTGTAGACAAAATTGTAAGATATAGAAAATGCTTGACATTGATAAAAAATACCTGAGTGCCGAGAAAATGCCGGAAAAATCTAGAAAATACCCGAGTGCGGGGATAATGCCGGAAGAATCTAGAATTGCCTAAAATTTCAGGCAATTGCCGGAGGATTGATAACATTGTATGACAGTATTGTGTAGTCTGTAGTGTTGTGTATGTTTGTTGCAGTGGGGTAGCCTGTCTTGGTATAAAGGGGGGGGGGTTCAGTTCAAGCAAAAAAAATTATACAACATTACACGTGTAATACTTACTAACTTACTATTGCCAGAATAAATTATAATTATTTTGCATTTTCGGCTGATGCGGGGGGGGGGGGGGGTCGGACCCCCAAATCCCCCTGGCTACGCCACTGGTTTGTTGTATATATTGGTATTCGGTTTTCTAACACTAGAGTGATCCCAATTTTTGTCTCTGGAGAGATCGATTTAAAAATATTGATCAATGGAAAATCGATCTGCTTAAATTTATTTCGTCATAGTTATGAATATCAGTTGAAGTCCTGAATCAGTAAGGTCTGTGGATGAAACGAGAAGTTGGAACAACATTTAGGTTATTTTTCATTATCAAAATGCTTGTGATGTGATGCGTGAAAAGGTCCTTGTGGTGATTTGAAATATTGAGTTTGCGAGTCCTGTAATACTGACGGGTAAAGTTCACCGAGTGAAGGATGTAGACTCATAAATGCCTCAACATCTGCCAAATGTCTGGAAGCCACTTTAATTCGGTAGACTGTGACAATAAGAGACATCATACTCGAAAAAAATCCTAGATCATCGCAAAGGGCCTTTTTACGCAACATATCACATTTTAGAATAAATGAAATAAGAATAAGAAAAATGCGATCGATCTGCTGATATTAAAGATCAGTTAATTTCGATTTTTCCAAGATCGATCGTATTGTAAAATCGGTTGTTTTGAGGTCAATTTCAATCGATTGATTGCAAGTCGATTAAAAATTGGGACCACTACTATGAACTGAACTGTGACTCAGAATTGAGAAGAGAAGAAAAAAACGCGATTGTAATTGGTTCGGCTTCTTCTTCTTCTTCCTCTTCTTCGTTCGCCCGGTTTCGGGCATCGTGATCAGGTAACTGAGCCGACCAGGCTCCTCCAGTTGTCTCTGTCCTCGGCTGTCCTAGTACATGATTCTATCGTCTTGCCAGTGATTTTTCGTATTAAATCTGTGTATCGTGTGGGTGACCTGCCGCGCGACCTGGTCCCTTCTACTCTTCTCTGCACAGTCAGTTTCTCCAGATTGTCCCTTCTGATTACGTGACCAAAGTAACTGAGAATGCGTCTCCTGACGACTGTGCTGAGTCTGTCTTTCACGCCAAGTTTTTCGCGTATCGACGCATTCGTCCTCTTCTTGGTCCATGGGATTCTCAGCATACGTCTACATAACAGTACATCTCGAAAGCCTCAATTCGCTGAATGTCAACGTTTTTCATTGTCCAGCACTTTGCTGCGTACACAAGGATTGGCAAAATCAGGGGCTTGATTATTTTCAGCTTGGTGTGTCTTGTAACATCATGACTTTTCCAGATTCGATTGAGCTTTCCTACTACTGTTTTTGCAATTGTCGCTCTTCTTCTTATTTCTCTTTCTGAGCCGCATCTGTTGGACACCATGGAGCTCAAGTATGTAAAGTCTTGCACTACTTCTATTCCATTCACATCTGTGATCCCGGGTTGGTTGTCATTCGTGCGGTCGACCATCATAATTTTTTAGTTTTGGACTTACTTATTCTCAGGCCCGCCGCGGCACTAGCTGCCTCGACTCTTTTCAGTAGTTCCCTCAGTTCTTCTATCGTTGTGGCTAGCAGAGCGGTATCGTCTGCATGTCTGAGGTCAGATATTCGTTTCCCTCCTAGCGATACCCCTCCTTCCCATCCATCCAGGGCTTCTCTCATAACCCACTCTCCATTGGCGTTGAAAAGAATAGGACTGAGTATGCATCGTCGTACTCCTTTGGCGGTTTTGAAGTGCTACGTGAGTTCTCCTTCTACTCTCACTTGAGCAGAGTTCGTATAGGCTCTGAAGCAGAGCAGTTAGGTGCTTTGGTACTCCTAGTTTTTGTGAACAACTCCAGAGTATCCACCAATTGACATTATCGAATGCATTTTCATAGTCGATAAAGCATATATACACTGGCTTGTTGAACTCCCGAGCTTTTTCTATCACCTGGCGAATATTACGCCGGCCCTAAAAATCGTAGCGCATTAATTTGCGCTATTTAAGCACTCTTAGTACTTGGTGGTGATTTTTGGCGATTTCTCACGGTGGGTTTGTTGCCATGATAGACGAAGAAGGGGTTTGGAGGAAGACGTGATCAGAGCCATTACATCAATTTGGTGAACAATTAGGTGAGCAGCGAGAACAGCTGCGTGTTTTGTGACTCAATTGCAACTTGTGATTAACCCTATCTGACCTTCGAATCAAATTTATTTTTCATTCGACCCTAGCAGAGAGACATGTTTTATTACACGACACATAAATCTATTGTCAGGATTCGTGCCAATATAAAAAGGCCGACTGCTGTGAGAATTGCAGCGGCGGAGCTGAAGTGCCTTCGCAACAGGTTAAGCGTCTCGAGATTGTCACGGGCCTCTCAACCCTTCGAAAAGTGCAGCGAAAATTTGCAACCGTGTTGCTGTTTCCAAACACGATCTCCTTTCCCGCGATAATCCACTCGCCTCCACACCTTAACCCGCGAATTACGCGAACACGTTTCGGATGAATGAGCCGACGAGGACATATTACGGAGTGTGGATGAAGTACACCCATAGTACGTGTAGTATAGCTTTCATTTGGCACTCTATTTTATCTTCTTTGAAGGTAAATGACGGAGACCGGAAATAATCCGAAAACGAATTATACGTGTAAATTTGTTAATCCATCCGCGAGCAACTTCAATCGCCCGTTCAATTCATCGATAAACACTTTAATTAACCGCGACAGGGGGCATGCAATCTAGCAACCATTTGAAAAGGGAGAAAAAAAGATCAACCGTTGCATGAAACCGCGCAAGTGAACGTCGCCGAAAATTTTGATGAATAGAAACAGCTGTTTGGCTGCATTTTAAACTCTCGTGTTCGCGGATTCGATTTTGATGGGCGCCGATGTTCCACAGGCGATATAATTTTGGGGGCGAACGGCGCTCGACTCGTGCATTGTTATCAGTTGGCCTGGCTAGGAGAGACGAGGTTTCCAAAAGGGGAAAACTTAATTTTGCGTTTTATTTTTGCCTCTGCCTCGTTCCTTTCGTTAGGGGATGTCTTTTATCGATTAGGACTCACCCCGCTGTTATATTGCTATCATAGCCGGGCGCATGTATATACTTTTCCTCGTACACTTTCACGGACACCCTTCCAATTCGTACGTTTTATTTCTACAATTCCAAGGAGAGAGAGAGAGAGAGAGAGAGAGAGAGAGAGAGAGAGAGAGAGAGAGAGAGAGAGAGAGAGAGAGAGAGAGAGAGAGAGAGAGAAAGAGGCACCAGGTATAAAGAACGATCGGAATTACCGTGTGGCGTGTTTTATTTATTTACATACACATTGTCGTCAGGAAATGGAGTAAGTGTGTCAGTCGGAAGCGTTAAAACACCAAGCGGAAATGTCGGATGCGTCTGATGTCTTAGACGTCGAATTAAAAAGAAATCGAAGCGTCGAAAGGGAAAATGAAACGTCTCGAATGTTGTTTGGGCGTTGATGTAACCTACGGTCAATGCACGACGCACTGGTAAAAAAAAATCGTTCATTTTATCGTAAACACAAACAGTTTGGTATGGTGGTGCTAAAAGACATAAAGATCAACTGTAAGGTTGGAATTCACCCATCAGACCACCCGTGAGCCCAAAATTACGGAAAAAGATGCTCAAAATCGGAATTCAGCCTAATTCCATTTTGGTGTCAATTTGACACCAGATGAAAAAACTGTAGCATCGGAGGAGAGGAAAGACAGTGCCACAGTTTTCAACTTGGAGTCAAAGTGATACCAAAAACGAATTCAGCAACCTTGAAAACCTACTATTTGATGTGCATATTGTATTTCTCAAAAGTTCTACTATTCTCTCTTTCCTCCCCCGATGTCTTCTTTTCAACTTCAGGGCAAACTGAGTTATAAAGGGATTCAGCGATCTTGAAAACTAGCTATTTCATACACGTATTTTGTGTTCTTCAAATATGTTGTCTTCACCACTCTCCCCCGAAGTAGATGTGCAAATTCCATTAATTATTTTTTTGAAAGCTCGAAAAGTTCAACTATAAAATTGTTTTCTAAAGCCAAAAAAGACGAAAACATAAATTTATATGTGAGGTATCGAAAAAGTGGGATAGTAAGGAAGAAGAAATTCCCAAGAATGGATTAATAAAGGGATGTTAAGAAACGGGCCAGAGGGTAGTTATCACCTTTCTATTCGTGAAATTCGGTCATACTGAAAAAATGTCGAATACACTACGATTCCGTCCACAATGTTTTTGTTAATGGATGGCGGTATAGAGGATTATTTTGAATCTCCTTTTACGGCGTTTTTGAGGTAGATACGAAAAAATTGCGAACTTGAGCAAAACCGTAACGAATAACCTAACGAAAAACCTAACGCTCCCCCGACACGAATTCAGTGGTTGACATTTCCGTGGAACTTTATTTTAATATTTTATATGCTTTTACTACTGGGTATACTCGAGCGAAAAACCTAACGAAATATGCTTTCGTACCCTAATAAAATGGCTTCATGTTAGAGGGGGGGGGGTGGAGATTTTTATCAACAACACGACTGCAGATTGTAAATGTCGAACCACTATGAATTTGTGTCGGGGGAACGTTAGGTTTTTCGTCAAGTTTTTCGCTCAAGTTAGTAAAATCATATGAAGTTCTAAAATAAATTTCCATGGACTGCAGTCACGCAGCAACAACATTTTGTGGGAAATCCGAAGAGCCTTTACTTTTGGTATTTACCATTTTACGATTTGGACCATACTAGAATAGTTATTGGCTGAACATCGATTTTAAACCCGCCCCCTTTTTCCACGATTGTGGACCCACGGAGTTTTGACTGATAAGCTCCATTCTTAAAATTCATCGGATGAGCTCTTATCTTAAAATTGATCCTTATGTTTTTCAGCACCAACATACCAAATTTTTTCTCATTTTGTGACGAAATGCACGATTTTTATGGATGAGCCATCGTGGTGTCGAGGGAACAGGTGAAACAATAGGGCTCAGATAATGTGAAGTAACCTTTGTTCTGCTAGTGTCTATTTTCCGTGTCAGTTGTTTTGACTGGAGTAAGGCGAAGTATATCGTAAGCGATAAAAGCGAATAAAAAAGCTGCCTTTGACAGCGGTTCTGTCAGTGACCGTGAAAACTGGTGAAAAATTCCGACGCAGTTTCTCGTCTCGGCAAAAGAAGAACGGATAGAAGTCGCAGGTAGGAGCTCGTCGAACTATGTCGTGTATGGATATCGATATTTGATAATGCGTTGGTGAATGTGATCAAGGCTCTTTCCATCGCCTTTATCTGTCCCAATAATCTGCCTCTCTTATTTCGCCTTTCTGAGTACAAAATGGTGAGATACAGGAATGTCTATGGAATACGAAATATTCGCAGAAACAAATCGTTTATTATTTTAAACTCTCTTCCCTTCCTGTGTGAGAATTCATAAATTTTGACTTTTATATTTTTTTTATTTATTTTTTAACTTTTAATAACGCTAAGAAAAAGGTAGGTACAAGTTTTGGATTGGGGTGTTGTAGTACTCTTTGACGGTGAATTTTTCTTTTTGAAATTTTCTGGATTGAAAGCTTTAGAGGGGAGGGAGCTGAAAAGAAAAGTCACACATTGCTAAGCATTTTGCGGTACGATGCTCGATTTACAAGTATTGAAGGCCACTGAAACTGTTTCTGGGATTAGTTCTTGCTCTAAAGACTTCTTTCTGCGGTTCCACGAGACTCAACCCCCTTTTTTGATCTTCTTTCCGCGGTTTTCATCTTGAACGCCGGGGTCTCGGCGTAGGAAATTGACCCTACATTTGATTCGGTTCTCTGAGGCTGCAATCAACTGATATGTATCCGTAGTCGCCACATTCCATTCCGAGGTTATTTCTCTGATATGCTTCAGCACATCATTGGTCCTTAAAGCGGGCGTGGGAAGGGACTAATTTCTGTCGTTTTTCTGCAGATAATTATCGTGGACCTCGGCTCCGGCTTCTTCTATACATAAACTGTGGTTTTTACTTCCACTTTGATTATTCTTTGAAAGAGGGGAACGAATGGGAGGAGTGCGAGAATGGTCTCGGATGAACTGGGTAGAGAAAGGAAAAGGTTGAAGGGCCAGAGCCTGACTCAAAACTTTTCTGCGAGCCACCTTGTATATAATCCGGCAGTAGGTGCGTGAATGATTTAGACCAGTGTTGCCCGTTATCTTGGAAAGCAGGTCGCCAATGTTGAAACATAAAAATCGCCACTTTTCACCACTGCAATTTTCCTCGTCCACTTACCACAATGAGACCTTGAAAAAGAACCTAATTTACATATAGTTTTAGGTCTTTTTTCTCAGAACAGTTGGGCTGGCATAAATTTCAGAGATCTGGAGAGCCAGGAGCCACTTCAACAATTTGAGGCCAGAAAAAATACTTTATTGAAGAAATATGATGTTTTATGAACTATTTCAGAGATCCAGAGAGCTGAGAGCCGTTGATTTCTTTTGAGACGGAAAAGGAACTCCACATAACGATTAAGCGCCACTAAAATCGCCATTCGCCTTTAACCATTTTCAGTCACCCAGCAGGGTTCAAAAATCGCCACTTTGGCGACTTTTCTCGCCACCTGGCAACACTGATTTAGACACCTTTCCTCCACAAATAATTTCAGCACCCACTTTGTGAAGCCATTTCAAGTTCTTGGAATGTAAGTGCCATCCTTGTTCTAGACTGATGCATCAGAGACGCACCGAAAGTAATTTGAGGGATGGGGAAGAAAAAAACATGATTTTGCCAACTGAAGTTTTTAATTTTGTCCCTTGAGAGGCCGATACCAAACTGACCGGAAATTATTGGAATCGACTGGCAAATAAATAAATAAATAGAAAGATCAACACCTTTACAATCTTGCCAACTCTGTCAGTTTAATTGTGTTAACTGAGGGTTAATTTTTCTAAATTTGCCGACTCTTAAAAATTTTAGGGCGACGACTCCCCACTATGTATGACTTCCTGGATGATACATCATAGTCACTTTTCGAACAAATTTCAGTTTGTGTTTTTAATTTAATTTAATTTAATCTATTTATCATTATTGTTATTATTATTTTTCGTAATAATGCACTGTAATCAGGGACAAAACATACAGCTGCCGTTCGAATTGAATTTCTGATTATGTGCATTTTACGATGTTCTGGAAAAGGGACTTTACGATAACATAGTTTTAGGTATGTTTCCCAAGATCTTTTTAGTGGTGTTTAGTCGCAACATCTGTTCATACGACATACAGTTAGCGGTGTCGGATTGAGAAAGAAATGAAGGGGGGGCTTGGGACTGTCTTCGCGAATAATCGCGAACAGATTGAGTGAAATTTCTATAATTTCTTTCTGTTTTAGCGAGCAGAATTGGTTAAAATGAACTTTTTATTTGAGATTTTGAGGTATTTGGAATCTTATCTAGTATTGATCTCAATACAAAGGGAGGAGCCTTAGCCCCGATGGACCTTCTTAGATTCGCCACTGACAGATACTGGATACAATTGTCACTTAACTGAATAACTAAAAACTGTGTAAAGCGGATGTGTCAAATGTGGCCACTGGAAGCTGATCGCTCAATTTTAACAGTGAAGGGAAAGTTTGGGAACACTGTACATATATTCTGTATGTAAATTCTCCTAACATTAAAGTTGAAGAATATCAATTTTGGCAACTTGTAGCTCCTTGGATATTCTTATAGAAAGACAAATAGTTCTCCTAGAGTGGAAAAGTTTCAATCTGGCAACGTGTTGCCTACAAGGATTACTTGGAGTCCAGATATGGGTAGATGGCTCCTCAAGTTTTCTCTGTGCTTTTGATCAAGGTTATCAGTTCTGTAACAGAAGTATATTTGAAGCACATATTTGAAACAAATTATTTTACAGGTATAACCTTGTTTTTTTCTTCTTTAACCTTGCATCTTGTAAGCAACCTGAAAATTTGATGACAGGGCATGCTAGAGGGTCTCTGTTATCGATACTTAGCATATTTTCTCTCTTTCATTTGATTTTTGTAGGGGCTTAAAAAATACTCCAGCCTTTCTTGTTAATAGTCTCTAAAAATCGCTTGTGTTCCCTTGCATAATCTGACAATACTGAACATCGAATCTGAGAATTCTTCACTAAATGTACTAAGTGATACTAAGTGTTTTGAATTTGCAGTTATAGAAAAGACGAAGCAGAGCTTCTAGTGACCTTTTGAACTGATTTGGGAAAATAATGTACGTTATATATCGCTCTAATGGAAAACGTGGATTGTTTCGAATGAAATACCTGTACGTGTTTGGTGCACTTTTTGCACGTGTCCCGATGAATGTCATAGAGCGACCTTCACTGCATTCGACTTGTTTATGATTATAAGTAAAATATAGCTTTTAATTACACCGTTAAATTATTCCCACTTCAACATTATTACACGTAGTTGTCCTGTGGTTAGTGTCCTTTGTCCTAGGCTGGAGTACTCTGCACACTTGAGTGCGACTTTTCTAAATCAAAAATGAAACAGGATGGAATAAATCTCGAATCATCGTTCGCGAGCGAATTATGTTTGTCAGAGCTGATGAGTCGCGAACTTGTATAGCAAAACATCGTAAAAATTGTATGAAGTTGTAATTATTAATAGCAATATGTTTGCACGAGGACATAGTCTACTTATTATAACCTTACGTCGTTGTATTATTTCTAGTACTGACTTGACGTTCTGAAATATTTTATTTGTGTGGTTCAATAAAAAATAACGCCTGCAGTGTTCGGGAATGTGCTTACTTAACTAATTAGAAGGCGCTAATGTAAAAATTATTTGCAGAAGTTGAAACGCACAGGATTTCTCTATCAGTTGGTTCTTGCTGCTCTGAACAGGTAATCAGTGAATACCATCTGATTTTTAGTGCATAGCCGCAAGCTTATAATTTAACAACATCGACTAGTTTTTCAGGGAAGAAGGATGCTCAGGACTCGGGATAGGGAATTCAGCGTTCAAATTCCACTTGATTAGCTAGACAATCTTGTACATTTCGTTATTGGTGGCAGTTTCATCTGAAATTTTTGATGCGACAGACGGTCAGCCTAAGGGGAAACTTCTCATATTCCCCTCCCGGTGTTGTATCTTTGATAGGGGTCGAAATTCAATTTTGCTCATCCAGCTGGGGCTTCTGGTACCACCTGAGGAAGAAGCTGCTAAAATCTGAATTTCAGATAATAATTCACTTTCTATCGCTCGTATTTGAAAATGTTTCAAACAAAATTTACTCTGGACCCGACGTTTTGTAAAATTGGTTTTTTACCATTTTTTCGTAATTGCCCTAGAACGTTGTCAATGAGAAGTTGAAAATAATACTTTACCTGGCCATATTCACGTGAAGTGTAGAATTTTCGAATGATGGGTCTGAAGACAATTGTATACTTTTGTATTTCCTTTGTATATAATTTTTTCAACTCCGTCCGAAATTATAGACGAGGAGGATGATTTATGGTAATAAGCCATCCGCTTTCGATTTCGTATCTAAAAACGATTCGAATTTATGGGAATGGTGGGAGCTGATTTATATTAAAACACCCTTTTTCACTTTCAGAAGATTTGAATTGGCCTGTCATTGATTTAAGGATTTTTATGAGGAGGACTTGGCAGAACAATAATTTCTTCGTTGGTTACTATTTCCCATTTCTCCCTTCTCCCCCCGACACACATAGTCACTGTCGGTGGGAAAGATGAAACTATCCGAAATTATGAGACCACTGTCGTAGAGTGAATCTTCGAACTACTTTTCTCCTTAGCTTTCTAAATAAATAATTCGTATGTTGGAGTCTAACCGAATACATTGCAAATACTTCGCATTCCTAATTGATGATAATAGCTCGGAATAAAAACAGCGATCGCAATAATGAATGATGGCTGTTTTTAAGAGGGTAATAAAAACATAATGTAAAATTAGACTTTTTAATGCTAACTTTTTTTTTTTTTTTTTTTTTTTAATGTGCCGCGAAATTAAGATGGAAATTTCATAAGATGAATCCTTAATTTGAAAGCGCCATATCAAAAAGGAGCGAATTGGACCATTTGTTTCGGGCTCAACAAAAATCTGTAGCTTTCTCTTTAGCAGCTGTTATTTCTGTATATCTTCGTTGCTCTCCAGTGCTTATACCTTATTGTTCTGGCAGTCAGCTCTCTCTCTCTCCCCCTTTTTTTTTTTGTTAAATGTAGTGAATGAGTCGTCTCGAGGTGCGGGTGCTCTATAGAAACATTTAGAATCTGTCGAAGTGTCTGTTTTTTAAAATTAACTACGGATCCCTATCTTAGACCGTTAGGTGCATCATCTTGCCCATTCCTGTAAACTAATATGGCATATTCTCAGAATTGAAAAGATTAATAGACTGTGGAACAGGGCTGCTTAGTTAAGCCGAAGCTTTTAATCGTTTGCCGATCGATTTTGGCCCAAAATTAGCTAGCCATTAGCTAGCTAATGAGATCACGTTAGCCGTTAGCTGTTAGCCGAAGCAAAGCGTTTGAAAACGCCCTTTCGATTGAGAGGGCTACTCAGCTAAGCCGAACCTCTTAGCCGTTAGCCACTAGCCGATCGATTTTGGCCCAAAATTAGCTAGCTAATGAGACCAAGTTAGCCATTAGCTGTTAGCCTAAGCCAATCGTTAGGAAACGTTAGCTTTTAGCGAAGTTCTTAGCCCTTCCGATTGGCTAAGCGCCCTGCTGTGGCATCCAAAAAAGTAGGAAATTTTGTTATGAAATAGGTGGTGACTGTTTATTTTGAAAATATTTGTTAGTAGTTACAGCTATGAACAGAACAGTAAAAATGTAACAATAATTTACATAGTTATTCATTGCTCAGCCTCAGGTAGCTGCACCATAAAATTTACGTAAATTTTACCCCATTTCAATGTTTTGTAGCCCTTTTACTATTAAAGATAGACAATAAAATACTTGATAGTGTTTCTTTTTTGCGTAAATGCTTGCAAAGAATTTCCGTTCTAAATTTCTCACAAAATGTTCAGTTCGTAATAACCCTGAAAACATAGATACAAATTCTGCACTGGAGCGCTCTCGGTTGATAGCAACTAATTTTTTCGTTACGGTATTTGATTTATTGGTTTTCAAGATTGCTGGATTCGTTCTGTAGTTGTTTTTTGGTTTATACTCTTCAAGGTGCTGCCAGCGGGGGCTGAACCCCATTTCCATTTTTTTCCTCGCGGTAGTCGTTGCTTTTTAGGTTTTCAAGATCGCTAAATCCATTTGCAGTGTTACGTGTCAGTTGCTTAGACTCCCTAGAATGCCGCTAGAAAAAATTTAACTCCCCATTTCAGTATTTTTTGAGATAGGATTCAATGAATTTCATGCATCCAAAGATCATGGCCCCGGGGTTGCTGAATCCTTATTTGGGTAATTTTTGTGAGATAGTAGTCGATAAATAGGTTTTCAGTGTCACCATATATTCGATTCCACGGTTATTCTAATATGCGTCAGCATCTAGGTTGGTACTTGGTGGCTCGAAAGAAAATATAATCCCAAAAACTGATTCAACGATCTTTAAAATCTATGAGTTGACAGCCTAGCTTTTCATTAATGGCTTCCTGGGCGTTCGAAACCGAAAACCAACCTCGAAAACTGATTCACGAGTCTAAAATTTTTGGACCTATTTTGAATTCCCTTTCGGTCCTTGACTCACATGAGCTATCAACTTGAAACGTTTCAAATGAAATTTGGGCTCAAAGAGTATAAGTATTAGAATACCAGTCCGAAGTTTCTATCTGTGTATTTTTAGTGGTGCTAGTGTTATTACAGACTTACAGACTGCAAAAAATTAAACTTGGTGGAAAAATGTCAAAATTCGATGTATATTTCCGGCGTAAAAAGAGAGTGGGGCCTTTTGGTACATGTTCCCTCATCAAAATTGAGCTTGTTTAACAAAGATTTTTTTTTTTGTATTTCATTGAACTAATCTAGAGATTTGCGTTATAATGATTCCGACTTTCAAAATGTGGTAATTTATAAAATGCTATCGAAATTTTGACATACTGAAGTTATTGGAGTTATAAATTTCCGAAAGTGATCGAATGGATCAAATTTTTCATCCTTCGTCTGCTCTTGACTCTTGGCAGATTAAAGTGTGCGCAAAAACACAACATAAACAGCTACGTACATTTGGCTGAATTTCTGCCTGTACTCAAAACACCCAGGCCCTTGCGATTTGTTCAAAAAATATTTTAACTTTATAGCTTGTTACTTACGTCCGCGAAGATGTAAAATAAGAGACCGTTTGGCAAGCTCGACTAGTCTTCATTTTATTTCTCTATTCTGCGGCATGCCCTTTTCGTGTTTTCAGTTACTACAAGGGCATGAAAACTCATCTCCTCGGTCGTAGAGATTTTATAGCCTTTTGATTATGGGAAAGTGTGTGCTGCATCACAGAGTACTGACTTCAGCACCTAACATTCAAGTTTAAATCTTCAGCTACCTACTACAATTCTAAAATATTACGTGTGTTCGTGGGTTACTTTCTATATGTAGTACTAAAATGGCGCCATAAAGCAGTGCATCAGTGCGTGGCATGGCGCAGATTGTGTAGGTATAAATTACGTAGCTTATAAACGCGATGAGATATTTATTAATGTCGGATGCTTGTCACTAGTACCATGTGCGGTTTGTAGGATTGCACTCAGAGTTATCATTCGCTGCACGATAGTTCCTATGAAAATCGAGTCAATCAAATGATAAGTTTCTTGGTTCATTTGTTAGGAGCTTCGGACCCAGACCGAAAGTCGAGAGCACTAATATCAATACCAGTAAATAAGGGTAGACATGAGTGTAGGGCAGTTGTTTGGGGCGAGGGGGGTAGTCAGCAGAAGTGAATGAATGAATAAAATTAGCTTTAATCGAGGGAAACTCAAACCGTTTTAATGTACAAACTTAAACAGCTTTAAAACAAACTTAACTTTAGTCTCTCTCTGCCCATCTTTGGGCATAAGCCTCTACCACCCTAGCCCTCCTGTCACGAACCCTTGCATCCCTCCCCCAAGCTAATCCGCCATAACTGTATTATCTCATCCTCCCATATTTTAGGTCTCCCTCTACACCTCTATTCCTCTGGAAGGATGCGCTCGCCCATTCGTCCAAGGGCGAGTGGATCTGAGCGCTGATACGGGACCTCAATGGATGGGCAGGAAGATCGCATGGAGAGCTGAACTTCCACCTGACCCAAGTTCTGAGCACGGGTGCTTCGGCACGTACCTACATCGGGCGCCGAGCCGCGTGTGCTCGCACTGTGATCAAGGGGCGGAGGACACCCCTCGGCACACCCTGTTCAAGTGTGAGGCCTGGGAGCAGGAGAGCCGCGAGACGGCCACAACAACGATCGATTCCGGCGGCAGAAGAAGCAGCAACGACTTCGACTGCGTGATGAGCCGTCTAGCGCCGGACACCCTGGTTCCGGAGATGATGAAGAACCGAAGCAGTTGGAACTGGGTGTCGGCCTTTGTCTCGGCCAGCATAAAGAGGAAGATGCAGACGGAGTGGTCGAGGCAGAGGGCCGGCGACGAACCAAGCTCGGCACACATTCTCTGTACCATCCTAGGAGAGCTGCTGCAGCCATGGGCGTAGCTGGAACTTTTTCCAGGAGGGGGAAAAAAGGTAGAATTTGTGCAGGTGCAAGTCGCTGCCTTGCTATCAGTGCGGCGCCAGTCACACATTTTCGTTGTCTAGCGTCTAGGCCTCTAGGCACATCCTATTTTCAGTGAATTTTATTCAGTTGGCTTTAAATATCCGAAAATTATATTGTGAGCACTGGAACAAAATTTTTCTCTTCAAAATCCAAGGGAGGGCAATTGCCCCCTGCCCCTCGCTGGCTACGCCCATGAATGCAGCTGCTCTGCGGACTCCTCGGCAGGGCTCCCCCGTCGTCGTCACCTGCACGCGTCGTCGCGCGTACCACGACGAGAAGGTGAGGGGTGAGTAAAAAGGCAGCGCGTCCGGCTTTGGGGACCTGAATTCCAGACAAGGTGGACCTCGGTAAGTAGGGAACCCCATGGTGGCCCATGCAGGACGCGCGCACCGGTTGCGGCACGGCGAAATGAAGGCGTGGGCTTGGCCTCGAAGCGTCCCTCCGACCACTGATGCGATACTCGAAAGGGTAGTTTCCGGGACCGGGTGCGCGGTGTCATAGGGGCCACTTTGGCATACGTGCATCGCCATACGTCCCACTACACCATACCTCTTTTCCCCACATGGTGTCCATTCGAAAACCCTTCTTTCCCATCTATCCTCTTCGTTTCTTTTTATATGTCCAGCATACTTCATTTTGAGTCTCTTTATCGTATATTTTGTTTTTTGTTCCCGTTGGTTTTCTTGTTATTGTTCTTTTAATTCTGTCTTTGAGTTTCGTTTCCGTTATACTACGTTCCATGGCCAGTTGTGTCCTGTAGATTTTATTTAATTGCGTTATTGTTGAGGCCCAAGTTTGCGCCCCGTATGTTAGAACTGGGAAGGTACAGGTTTCCAGGACAGTTAGTTGCTTTGAGGTTTATTGGGAGGCGTAATTTGTAAGCAGTTTCATTGCCCAAAAGCTGTTCCAGGCTTTTGAAATTCTACAGGAGATCTCCCTGTCCAGTCTATCTGGGAAAGCTATTTTTTTGCCCTAAACATGTGGTTTCCTCTACCCTACTTATGTTTCCCCTCTCAGAATAATGCTAGCCTCGTCATTTTGTCTCGAAAGTAACACTTGTTTTTGTTTTTTGTGTTTATTTTTAGATCTACTTTTTTATCGACTGCTTCGAATTCTGAGGCCATTACCTGGAGGGAATTTCGATCTTGTGCAAATAGCACATCATCTGCAAAACGTAAATTACTGAGGTATTTTCCGTTTATTTTGATGCCTCTGTTCTCCCATCCCATTTCCCAAAATACTTCTTCTGTGATGCTATTGAATAGATTTGGAGACAGCGGGTCTCCTTGTTTGACCCCCCCTTTTAATTTCGAATTTTGGCCGAACTTTATCCGATTTGACATGCCCATTTGCCCCCGAATACATTTCTTTTATAATGTTAATAAATTTGTGTGGGATGCCTTGCCGTGCTAAAGTCCTCCATAAGAAGGATAAATTGACCGTATCAAAAGTACCGACTAATATGTAAAAAATTTCAGTTGAAATCAGAAAAATGTTCTCTTGACCAATCTTGAATTTGTCGAAGCAAACTTTTCAAACAACGTAGAAGATGTGCTCCGTGAACTCTACGTTGTCAAGGAAATGCTGAATTTAGCAGAAAGTGGAAGGATTATGGAATGAGGGAGAAAACAAATGGAGGGGTCCACAGATTCGTACCCCAATTTCACTGCTGCTGATAAAACTGCGAATTGTGGACGAAATCCTCACTCGATTTTGTATTATATCTATCTCGAAACAAACATGAAAATATTAATTATTATTCCTGTTCGAGTTTTTTTAAATTATCATAATGATCATTACGCAATGTGTACTTCTTTAAGAAAAGAATGTTGTTTTTCAAGTTGAAGCGATACAAATTTGAAGAAGTCATTTTGAGTACTTCGCGAAATGAAATGCAAACAGTATTTTGGTTCTCGATGGAATCCAAAAGTTCACGGAGAGGAGAGTCTTATTATGGCAACAAGAAGTTCTGTTACAGTGTAGTTGGATTCAATAAATCAGCTCACATTGCGCGCCTGTAGGAATATGGAGAGAAATTTTGTTTTGTCTCAGCATTAACACGATTGCTCGTTTTTATAAATTAAATTCAAGCTGGTGCCAAGGGGGTGTTTTGAGTCGGTTCACACCTGGGTACCAGTTCAGCGTAATTTAATCTAGCTTTGGAATGAAAATTTGCCGGACAATTTTAAATTACGTTTCGGAATGATGGAGAGGGTGAAGCACACTTCGTGCTTTGAAAGCTCGTAGATTGGGTGGTTCCTGTTCCGCGTGTACAAAAACAGTACATGCTCGCTATCGAACGATGATATTATGTACTAGAGGACGCAGGTGGTTCACTCTGGCGGAACCATGTAGTATTATCGTTCGATATGCATAGAGTGGGAAATTGTAGAGTGCGCTGTTTGATCGTTTTGTAGCTTGAAACCAGTTTCTTGTTGGGATGATGAGATGAACTCCTGACCTGTTAATTTTACCGGTAGAATCGACAGATCAGCACCCTCCTGGCAGAATACTGGAACGAATGTCGTAAAAGTGTCAAGTATCGAATAAAAAAAGTATTGTTTAGTATCGACTGGGTGTTCAAAATACCTTCACATTGCTAGGCAAAGTCAACAAATGAAAAAAAAAAACACAAAAAAACTGAAGAATCAAAATCAGCTACTGTCTATTTTTTACTACATAAAATTAAATTGTTGTTCAAAGCCATTAGGTAAAATGGTAAGAATTATGAACTAAAAACTAGAATACGCGAAGGAACTAACGAGAACGAATCAAAAAAATTTTTTAAATATGAAAATTTTAAATTTTGGTTTAAAATTACCAAGTAAGACTAAAAATACGTAAAACTAGAATAATGAAAGACTTGAAGGAACCAACGAAGAAAATATCACTGATTCACATAAATTTACAAAATTGTCATAGCATTAAAAAAATTATTATAGTAGTAGAATATCAATACGTATCGAATCTAGTGAAGTATTGGTACTATCGTACTTTTTTTACACCACTAGAATGTGGCAAGACACCCCAGAAAAGAACTTACTTTTGATTAACTGTAGATCTGTGTTCTCGTTATTGTTTTAAGAAATGTTCAGTAATATGTTTTTTTACCATATTTAATTTCCTATCCTCCCTATTCTGACGCAGGCCTATTCGGGGAGTTTCTGGAATAGGAGATGCGGTGTCCCGGGGCCAATTTGGCATGTGTGCATCGCAATACGTCCCTCTATCATCAAATATTTAATTTCCCAGCCTAAAATTCAGTAGCGTTAAAAAGGTTTCTTGGTGGTGGTGATTTTACTCTTTTTTTTTGGGGGGGGGGATTTAATTTAAGTCGATAAGGAAAAAAATAAATCCTGAAGGTTTTTTCTCTCAAAATTGTTGGAGGTAACAAGCAAAATGTAGATCTCCAAAAATGTTGTGAATCTTGTTCCGGAAATTCGCAAGACGTCTTTTTATTAACTTGCTGAAATTTTTTGAGAAAGGTTGGTGCAATGTACTCTTGTAACCCCCCGTTCCAACGCCATCGTGAAAAAGTAGAATCAACAGCCATACTTACATATAGGCAATAGAGCTCTCGTTTTGACTTCTGAGGACCGAGTAATGCAGGCAAGGCCTAATTTATGTTATTAGGAGGAGAAAGAGGTTCAATTTTTTCGACCTAATGGAAGTTTGAAATTATTGTGACGATGGTAGACAATGACTTGTCATTATTGTGCGTTAGGGTGTTTCTTTCTATTATTTATTTATTTTTTAAGAAAGAGATGGGCAAGATTGTAAAAAAATCTGGGAATCAAATTTGAACATCGGATACCCGATACCTCCGTAAATGCCTTTATAGTACCGAAATGTTTTTTCAGTATCGATCACAAAAATGAACGGCCAGCCGGTAGTGATTTTTCAAATTTCGGGCTTGGTCTGCTGATTAATTATCCCAGGAATCTGTGTCATCACCAATTTTCAGAGGGACAAAATGATAATTTAGCTTCTGCTTCCGTGTCTGGGCAACTGCCCTCGCCTCATAATTGCCACCTATGATCTTGAAAATAGTGCTCAGAAATACTTCAAGCGACATTTTGAAGGGGCAAGCTTCCCTCAAAAATGTTGAAAAGACGAATGTTTCCCATTGACGAAAAGGGGTTGCAAAGCCTCGGCATGTATAAAGTTCAAAAATAGGATTCAAGGCAAAGTAATGTCTTTTTTTCAACCAATTAGAATGCAGAACGTCAATATGTAGATCTCAGAATAACATGCTGGGCAAGGAAGTATTTTTATGACTTTAAAGTGTGTGGATCGAGAGGACAACCCCCGCCCCTAGTCACCTAATTGCCACTAATGACCACTATTTTTTTTTATTTTTAATAAGGCTTAGGAATACTTGGAACCACAATCGCAAGGGGCAAAGCTTTCCTTGAAAAATTCAAGAAGGCACGTGCCCCCTCCTCTCATAAACGAGAAGGTGTCATGAAGCCTCAGCACACGAAAAGGTCAGAAATGAGGTTTGAGACGAAATTATCTCTTTTTTCAACACACTATAATACAGGACGTGAAATGTGTGGATCTCAAAATAGCATACTGGGTGAGGAGGTATTTGTATGACTTCGAGGGACAGCCCCGTAGAGAGAAAAAGAGGGCCTGGGGGAATTTCCACGGCCCCCTCTCATTCCAGTTCAGTTTGTTCTTTTGTAGATGGGAAAAAATTATAAGCTACGGGATAAGAGAGGTTACTATCGTGGTGTAAATAGTGATTGCTGATTTGATGTAGAGTATGATTGAAATTCAGGCCTTCGGGGTATTCCCCCCCCCCTCGACAGGGTTGCGAGGGAGCGTTGTTCTTAATTTCAGATATGGTATTTGTGTGTCTGCGATACACTGCTTCAAGTGAGACACTTCTCGTCAATCGGGGAACTATTTCCCTTTCTCTCAATTCCGTCGCCCATGCCACCTTTGTGCCTCTTTGTGAACTGCTCCTGAAAAAAAACATGATCCGGATTGTATTGGATAGTTTTTTGAAATGAAGTTGACCAGCTTAGAAAGTGTGAAGATATTGTGAAAGATTGTCTCTTTTTTTACAGGTTTATGCAAATCAATAATGTATTTATTTACCTCTATTTAATTTTTATTATGTGTTTTGGATGATCCTTATTTTTCAACTTGGGAATTTCTGATGAGACCCTCCCCCCAAATCGATTTAAGTAATTGCGAACTTTTCTGTAATATAAGCGAAATCAATTGAGGCGTATAGATGCCCCTGGGGTTTTTCAATCCTTAAGGAGAATAACGTTGTTGCTTAAAATTTTTGCTCCATTATACTTCATTACCTATTTTATAAAATCGATAGCTTTCGGCCGAAAGATTATTTTCTTCTTCAGGCCGACTTTTCGACAAGATGAGAAGAGGGCTAAGACAGCCCTAACAGCCTCCCCGACGTCTCTGAAGTAATGCTCGAAAAGGCGGCTTCCAGGGCTCGGGTTGAGAGTAAAATTAGAAAAGAGTTAGGTGGTATTTTGGTTGCTGAAGCCAAATTTGAGATCGTTCTTATGTCTGTCCCTGACCTTTTGGCTTCACAAGGGGTTAATTCTGAGTGATGGCTATTTTAACTTATATTATCAGGGTGGCCACTTTCCTGGAAGGAAAAGTCAGGGAATTTTCAAAACATAAATTCTTAATAAAAATGCGTGGTTTAGAAGTATCATGGTGGTTGGTACTTGGTACTTATGTTTAGTACTGTATAAGATTTTTGTTAGTTGCATACCTGTTGGTAGAAAATTTCGGTACTAGAAATTGAAAAAAAAAATTGAGTGACAACACTTATTAATGAACTACCAACCAGCAGACTTACTCGTTGAAAAAAATTGAGAAGCGGATCTGAAAAATCAGGGAGAAGTCAAGGAAATTCATAATTGAAGAAAAGTGTAGCCCCTCGGTACTGATGCGATGCCCGAAAGGGTAGTTTCCGGTGCCGGGGGTGCGGTGTCTCAGGGGCCACTTTGGCATGCGTGCATCGCCATACGTCCCACAACATACCACCCTAATAATGCTAGAATGGGTTTCGGAAAATGGTTTTTGGAATAGCTGAATTCGAACTCGAGGTTGTTTAGTTTTTAAAACCTGATTCTCGGGCTCTTTTCACTAGGGGACTAGTCTTGAGTAATAGTGATTTTAACGAATATTATGCCGGAGTGAGTTGAAAATAAAGCTATCGAGGTTGCTGAATTTAAATTTGAGGTTGTTTTGCTGACCCCTGATTTCCAGGCTCCAGGGTGGGCTAGTTTGGATTACTTATAACCATGATTTTAATGCATGTTACGCAACAAACTCATGTTGTATTCGATGATGGTAGGGCGTATGGCGGTGCACGCGCCCCAGATTGGCCCCGGGACACCGCGCCCCCTATTCCGGAATCACCCCGATTGGGCCTGCGTCAGGACATCCATGTTGTATTGCAAATAATTTTATAAAATGACTTGAATATATTTTTCATATTCACTGTATGTGTAAAAAATAATAAATTTTATAACAAGTTGAAAGTTTTGCTAAATTACTTATCGGTGGCAGCTTCTTAGATTACAATATTCATAACGTAATTCAGCAATAATTACTAAAATGTGTCAACCCTACTCAGCCTTCACTGTTTGCTCTGAGCGATTACTCGTTGGATTCATTTTTGTAATTTTTGGACAGAAATAGAGAAATGTTGCCGGAGTGTGTCGAAGCGACGGAAATTTCTAGGGAAAGGGGAGGAATTTGTCGACCACTTAAATTTTATTTTGGTTTCCTAGCTAAATTTCAGAGTGGGGGAGAAGCAATCTTTAATTAGTCAAGTGATAAGGAGCCATTCTCATCGAGCACATTCTCGAGTGAGTGGTCAGTGCAGGATCCAACATTCTCACTGAAATAATTGCAATTTTCTGTCCAGTCTTACTTATTTTTAATTTTCTATAAAATGTTTTTCGCTCAGTTTAAACGTACTCTCTGTAAATATTTGGATACGAATAGGTACGTCTCGTAGATGAATTGTGTGGATTCTTACAGCAGGAAGCGGATTATCATGTTATATGTTTTGAAGATCTCTCGAAAAAAACAATTACTCGCTGGAGTATTTGAGTTTAAGTACATTGTAGATTATATGAAATGTTTTTCTCCAAATAGATACTCGTCGGTCCGGAATTCAATAGCTTTTTTCCTGTTCCACGACAGCGAAATTTTTGGTCCTTTCATATGAAGTGAAGAGGAGGGCTCTTCTCCGAATTAATATCCATCCTATAAGACTAAATCCGCCGAAAAATGATGTTCAAATTTTGACATCACGAAGTGATATTTACTCCAATTATCGAACATCATCGTGAGCTTATTCAAACTTACTACGTATCAGCATAGAATTTTAGACAGTGTATTGACATTAGGTTAAATTTTTCGACGAGTGTAAGAGCCATGGGGCAGTGAGGGCGGTGTACCACGGACCAGTGAATGTGAGGCACCAGGGCACCACCCTCTGGCGGCAAAAGTTTCTGTGGATAAATTTCGTACCATGACTCCAAATACTGCATGAAATATCGAACAAAAATGGGGAAAAATCATTGTAACCTGAAGGATCGTGTGAAATATCAGAATATCTGGCAGTAGTGGGAGGGGTCTGAAACTAGTTTCAGCACCATAAAGTTTCATTGCTATGTACCGAACTACAAAAATAAAAAAATCGCCCTTATATGTAGAAATAACTTGTTACGCCTTTGTCCGCTATGTTATTCAAAAGCAGTGTACTCTGGTGAATACTACTAATTTGATGCTGAATTTTGATTGGTAGTTTCATTTTTTTGTTCTAGTTTCTGGACTTGAACTACCTTCGCATTGGAGTTGGTATTACAGGTGAAATTTCATCATTCAGTTTTCCTTTGAATCTTCGGGGCCGATGAACTGTAATACTTAATAACGTACTCTGGTATAAATTAAAAACTAATGTCAAGTTCTTTAATTTAAATTGCACACTTGCCCATGTGATGATGGAAATATTTTTATATTTTACGTTGCTGTACTGCTGGTCAAGAGTACAAACTACTGCTATAAATAATAAATATTTTAATCATCTGACACGAAGCTATAAAAATAATTCATCGAGAAATCCATTTTTTTCACCGTTATTTTCATTTACCTGAAATTGAAGTTAGAAGCGACAATAACCTCAACTCGTGGCGATGCATCGACACTCGAAAGTTCCGAATGAGATCTTACAGTATATGGGCTTGTACTTCAGTAAAAAATGTTTTTATATTATGCCGGTCAGACTGGAAAAGAGGGTACACAACGCGAAGACCTCAGGGGAAAGAATTCTAAGCAAGTACCACTTGATAGTGCAGTACGATTATAAACTTCAGACTGAAGGTCGAATATAATAGAGAATACTGGAAGTTCAACCCTCGTCCCCATTTAGACTTCATCGTACCGACACATCACTTAACGACTTGACCCAAATTGACTGGTAAATTACTTTGAGGGTAATGACTGAAGAAAAAATAATGATGTTTTATAGTCACTTCTTTGTGGAAAGTATTTTAGAACTGGAGAGCCTTCTTGTGAGAGCCTGGAAAGCTACTAGTTGGATTCAGGTACGCCGACCTCACTTCATTTCCGGTGTGTAAGTTATGGCCAATTCTAGTACATGTGCTGCATAATTGCATAATTCTTAGCATAAATTTTTTTTTCTAAAGGGTGCGGCTGAATACGTTCAGAGGGATATTAAAATCGTCTGTAAGGGAAAATGTATTTAGCTTAATTTCTGTAGCTCATCTGTTGATTCTTGATTGAAAACACACGTGGCCTCTACCTGGTACTCATGTTCCGCGATGTTTAAGTATTTCAGGAGTGTCCTTCCAAACCACAATTAGTGCATATTTTAAACTGTTCTGGAAACACAATAAATTGTACCGATTTCCATTTTGATTTTGTCCCTCTGACTTTTGATGAACGCTCTCAACCTGAACAGATATGACCGATAAATTTCATTTCAAAACTACAAAGTATGATTCACGAAAATGTAAGTTGCAGAAAAGAAACTCCAAATACTGCACATACTGCGTTTTGGAATTGAAATATATATAGTGAATGGACTTACTGTGGCTTAGGAATGGATAATCTTCATTATCGGAAATTGTTATAGCATGCAAACACGAACTTGCTTTGTAGTTTGACAAAGCAATGGTAATAAATTGGGAGTTCCATCTCCCAATTCCAAAAAAAGAAAACCTAGAGAACCAAAAAAATGTACCTACTGCGTTTCGAGAAAACGTTCGTCGTTTTAATCTTGGGAATAAATTGTAACTCACTTTTTTTTCCAAAGCAAAATGGGAACAAAAGAAATACCAACTTTTCATCTGGACCAATGTTTTTACGAGAATTTTTAACTGATGCTAGTGAAGACCCGAAGCCGGCCTCAGAACCGGACTCGGCTCCTGAGCAAATTTAAATTTGGCTCCGACTTTGGTAAATCATTTTTTGGGTCTGGCACCGGTGCTGGAATACGAAAGCGCAAATCGCAAATAGTGATGTTTTACAGGTGTACGAATGCGCAAAAAGTATGGTACGAAAAGCGCAAATAGATTCTCGATGCCATATATACGAAAGCGCAAATGACATTCGGATAGGTATATGTACCAAAGTGCAAACATTCATAAGAACGAAAGCTATATTATGAAAAGCTGCAGCGCATCCGGCTGTGGCCGCAGCCCGGCCGGCCGTGGGGGACCTGAATTCCAAGCGAGCGCTCAGGGAGTGCGGACCTCGGTCAGTAGGGAACCCCATGGTGGCCCTGGTAGGACGCGCGCGCCGTTGCGGGAAGGAGAAATGGTGGCTCGGGCCAGCTTCAGAGCGTCCCTCCGGTCAGTGATGCGATACTCGAAAGGGTAGTTTCTGGGACCGGGGGTACGATGTCATAGGGGCCACTTTGGCATGCGTGCATCGCCATACGTCCCTCCGCACCATTATGAAAAGCTACCATGAAAACTACTGTAGTTGCTGTTCTAACAGTACAAAAAATCTACTTACAACTATGATAAACTGCTAGGAAAGTCAGATTGTGCGTCTTCAGTGGAGCTGTGTTGCCGGGTTTCTAATACCAATTTTCTGCACGTACTCCTCCAAAGTTCACTGGCCACCTTGGTATCATTTATCCCACAGATTGTTGAAAGCACTGTTCTTGCACTCTTGGCGCTTGGTTTTCTTGCGCGGGGAAGCATGGTTAATTTTTATATAAGTCTCCGACTGAAGTTTTAGTAGAACGTCTATCAGCTGGTGGACTGGGGCGTGTGGAGAGTGGAACTGGTCCTTCAAATGGCGGTGGAAGTGGAAGGATTCTGGTCTGTTGGTAGTTCCAGGACGGTTGTCTGTTGGGGGTGCGTCCCAAAATTGGGGTTGAAATGTGTTTTTGGGGCCCATGTAGGTTTCGACCAAGTAATCAATAAATTGCCTCTGTAAAATATTACTATTTGCGATTTGCGCTTTCGTATTCCAGCGGTGTGCGCTTGCGTACATAAACATTCTCGTGTGTTTGCGCTTTTGGGTAGGAGGATTAGTGTCATTTGCGCTTTCGTATTACAGCCGGCATCAGCCCTGGCAAACAGCTTTTATCGGGCCCGGCTTCCGGCTTCACCAGAAATGTGTTTTCCCGTTATTTTTAAGGAATGTAGGGGTGCGGGGGAGTCAAACCTGTGGCGTGGAGAGGAAGTTAACGGATCGGAGTCTTAGTCGAAGCCAAAGCTAGAGTCGAAAATTCACTCCGGCTCCGGTACTGACTTCAGTAGAGAATGTCTTCGAGCTCTGGCTCCTCTGAGAAATGGTCGACTGAGAGCTTCGGCTATAACTCCGCCAAATCCTTGGATGCAATTAATTCAGAAGAGTGATAAAAAAGTGGAAATAAAACCGAGGAATTTAAATTGTTTCCTCAAACGGAATATAGGCTTTACTGTGTTCAATTTGCCATATGTAATTCAGTCATTTTAAATACAGTGTCTTTGTGATCCTGTCGTTTTTGATGTGTTGAAAAGAAATATAATCGAATGATCAAAGGCGACTGATGTTCTGATTTCTGACGTCAGTTATTGTTTAGAAGTTTCATCAAAAATACGGATGAGCCAACTGACGACTGTCCCCAGGGTCGAAGAGACCCAAGGAGGGCGGTGGTATGGAAAGGTCCCTCTCTCCTTCATCATGTTAAAAAAGTCGGCTGCCGGTAAATCCTTGTAGGCAGTCGGCGAAATTGCAAAAATGAAGACTTTTTTCAAGCCTGAACTGAGTGACGGAAATTGATCAGTATTTTGGCGGCCACCCCCTCCCCTCCCCCGTGAACATTGCTAGCCCTAACTCTTCAACGGTTTTTCTTATATACTTCTGAATTCAGTGATATTTATTTATTTATTTTTGTAATAAGAGAATTCTTTTTAGCCAAAATCAGAAAAGCGGAGGATTTTCCTTTGTGAGTTTTTCTACATTATTTTACTCATCGATGTCTGTCTCTTTCTGTTACAGAGTGTCTTTCGGTAGTTCGAAAGGTTCTATGGTTGAAACGTTGATCTATGAAACTCCTGTTCAGGAAGAACCGGAGCCCTTGCACTCTCAACCAAGGCTGCTCAGTGATAAAACGGATGAAACAGACTCGCATTCTACGTAAGTGAATATTATTGCATCCATTTCTTATGGTACTTATCTTATTTCCTGTATTATTCAGATTACTCAAAGCTTCTTTAGTAATAAAGATGATCTCAGTGGTGAACTGATGAACATTATGGTTCTACGTTATCAATAACCGCAACTAAAAAAGGTGACGCTCCAATTTGATTTTTGCGCTTCGATTTGGGAACTAAAATCTTCCGGGTGAGGGGGACCATCCCTCAGGATGCAGGCCTCGGTCGATACGTTTTTCCTCTGTCTTTCTTTACTACTATTTATGAAAATAAAATACAGATCTAAGATTCTTTTTTATTTTTTCTTAATTTTAGTGTTCGGAATTAAATAAATACAAATAATAATAACTAATACTTTAAACTTGGATGTAAAACGATTCTTTTCGGAGCAGTGCTGACTGACTGATTAATTTCGTTTTAATTTTTGCCCAAAACGTGACTAGGTACCTATTCTAACTACCAAAACTAAAAAGTCATAATCATAAGACACGAACATAATCGCTAGTGTATTATTCAGCAACTCATTGATAATCATGATCAATGAAGCCGAAATGTTTTGTGTTTTCTTTCGTAATCGGTAAAGGGTAAATATCGGTATTCGTTCGTATTGTCTGGGATTTGGTAGCTAAACGAATATATTTTTCGAATTAGTTGAAGGTATTAAAATGTTGGCTGTAATTATAGGAGGTGGGTGTGGTTTTGATAATCTTCACTTCATTCATCCTAATTCTCAAAGGTGTGGTCTTGTTGAATTCTTTCATGTTGATTAATTTCCTGCTTATTATTCTAATTGAAAACGAATGCAGCGTAGCATCGTGGTTGCATATTCTGCGGATGGTAATTTAAAACATTATCAAGTGTTTTTTTTATTTTTTTTATTATGTTTTTAAAACTTTGACAAAGTTGTGTGTGCCAAAGCATCTCATTCATTTGCTTATTGATTATAGGTTTTAATGCAAAATCTTCCAGGACTTTCTTGTTCTATTCGTGAATAGATAATAATTGACTGTTTCATCTTTGTAAATAATAGTGGTAGGTAATTCGGGGGGGGGGGGTGTATTTGGGTATTTTTCCTATGAAAAATTTGGAAGACTCTAAACCTTCCCCGCTTTGATTTTGGTCGCAAAGAAAATTTTGTTTTCTTCGAAAAATTGAGGTTTTTCTGATTTTTGAACCTCAAAAATTTTCATTCCTAAATAATGTTATGAGGATGAAAAAGTGTTGCTGGGGCCTCTGCTCATCAGTAGTTGCCATCATGATGAATGAATGTAGCTTACTGTATGCGAATTCTGCCTGAGATTCTGTAAAGTTTCAATCATTAATTTCTCTTTCTCAGTATATCACTTCTCAGTTCTAAGTTTGAGGAGCCGCACCATCAATTTTAGAGCATTACTTGTGTTGCGGTGTAGGTCTACAGTTCACATTGATTATGATAAAGCACTCGAAGTGAAACGTTGGTGGTGGAGTAACAATGCTATTTGAAAGCGGAAAAAAAAAAAAAAAAGAGGAAAAGTTGATAATAATTTAGAGTGACATTCGGCTATCAAAAATAAATAAAGAAAAAACTTTGCGACCTTGTTTACCGAAGTATTTCTCTTATCTGTTTGAAACAAGTCGCACGATTGCTCCACATCATTAGTCAAAATTTCGATGGAATTGAATCATCTCGTGCAAAATTTTAGTACGTTCAAATTGTTCGCGTTTAGCCGAGGCTGGAAACGAACATGAAATACTCTATGGTAGTTCCTGCGTAAGTTTCGTGTGATATATTAATGTAGATTATAGTTTTTGAAGGCTGCAGGAAATCGATTTGTCATGAGAATAACGGGATGAAGCTTTTGTTCAGGGCTGATGAAATATTGGAAAATGCTTATAAATCATTTTACTATTATTTCTACGCTTTGGCTGCCTATATGTTTCTCGTTGTAACGATGATGGACCATTACAAGCTTACTTTTTGAACATTTGAAAGTGGTAAAACGTGAAGAGATTGTAAATAATAAACTCGTGCTGCTTCTACGAGAAAAAAAAGAGACTGCCACACTGCCGTTTTAGTAGCTTTGTAATACTTACATGTTACATGATGGAAGGGTTTGTAATGTTACATTTACTTACACGTGTAATACATGTACACAAGCCCTCGTGAACTGAGGAAGTGTTGAATTTGTTGATGAGGTCGAAGTCAAATTGGTTGATGTTATAGCTATTCTCGAAAATCAACATCTGATTTTGTGGCACATGTTTTATTCGTTCCCGTTTTGTACCAGTTGTCTGTTGTAAATATTGTAACTGATCTAAATCCACCCTTCCCCTCATTATGTGTACTATTCTTTTCTCAGATTTAGAAATTCCTGCAAATGATTGCGTGACAGGTGTTTTTGGTCTATCGAAACCTTCGACCATGTAATTGTACCTATATGGTCGAAGATCGAAACACTGTACTCATTATTAGATACCTTGAGTGTTCCTCCTACCTCATTCTACTTGTGTGGTACCTTCTGATTGGAGATATATACTGTGTTAAAATGCTTCCGAGTTCCATTTGTTGCAACATCGGCTTGAATCACATTTTTGCCGCTGGTCAAGTCGGAAAGAGTTTTTCGAGATGCGGAACACACTCGGGAAAACTAACACAATTAGTGGTTCAAAGTAGATGTACTCAGGCAGACTTATACCTGTTACTCTTATGGAAATTCCATTAGTATTGGCCTAATGGTATTCGCTAGTCAAATACGAAGTAAACTGTGTCGCTCGTCCATTTTCAGTTATACAGGTTTAAAAAAAAAATGAACTGAAAATTTTTCAAGCTATTATTATTAATAATTAGATGTTATCACTTTCATCTGATCCTGATGTGATCACCAGATGATCACATTAGACATTAACCGATTTCTACTGTATATTAAGTTCAACGTTATTTTTTTCGTTGTAATATTATAAACCTCCTTAATTATTTTATTGAAAACTGTAAGAATTTTTTTTTTTTTTAAATTAAAAAATGTTTTTGTTTTTATTCTTTTCAAAAACAACATAATACAAAAATATTGTTTCCTTTTTTTCTTCTTTTTTATTTATTTCTTTTCTTTTCTGTGCGGTGTGGGAAAGAAAAGAACCGGGCAAATATAATTTTTAGGTTTCATTCGTTTTGTTACATGCCGTTTATATTAAGAAATTCTGCTTTATCGTTTTTATTATGTTTTGTTTTTCATCATTAGATCGTGTACCCGAGTACCCCCCCCCCTTTTTTTCCACTCCATAAAACTAAATCCTAATTTTTTGTCTTACTGCGTTGTTGGAAAGTAGAGTTCTATTTTGTATCCGAACGTGGTCTTGGAAAAAAGACTTAAACATATGTTCTGATTAGGTCCTTTTCCCTTTTCCCGGATCGCAGAGAGCAATGAAGTCCTATCATCAATATTGTACGGTAGTATTCGTTCGTTCTTGGGTGTGAAGCTCGTTCGGCGATTCAACCGTTCAATTATCAGGTGATAACAACCATAACAACTAACAACTGATGTTAATATTCAGACAGCGCTACTTTTGAACGACAGACGTAACTAAAATATCTGGCGACCTCTAAAATTTATAATGTGGGCTGAATTCGGGCGTTCTTGTACCGAGCATAAAAAATAAAAACGATTATAAAAATAAAATATCAAAATTTAATCGTTGAACTGTTCGCGGTTCTGGTTATTCGTCGTGTCGGTGTGAAATAATTTGTGAATAGTTTTCGTACGAAAATTGCGGAGTAAAATAGAAATCTAAGTATTTTAAGAAATTCGGAGCCGAGTTCGTGTGCCGTATATCGACTATCATTGTTTACCTGTCGCTGTATATCAAATTCCAAAAATATGATAACGATTAGCTAGCTACTTCCATTAGCTTAATTGTTTAGTTTTGGCTGTTCAAGAAGCCCGTAATGCCGATTTGGTGAGTTTTTTTTTTTTGCGGAAAACAACCGTAGTATTTATCCTTGTGTACCATGTCTGAAATCCTGGAAGTGATAATAGTTGTAATCAGCAGTTGTAAGCTAAGTCGATTGTGGTATACATCATCCAATTCCCAATGATTTAAGTCTCACCGTTGAACAGCAAATTGAATTTCGTTTCTCGAAAATACACTGAATAGTTTTGAAGAACTCAAATGAAAAACTGAACTTGCTGTATCACATTGAGTTCTGTGAATGAGATTTTGGAATCCCATCTTTACTTCTGCTACAATTCTGAAAAAAATGTTTGGACAGTCAGTTCCTGTTCAAGTTCTGCTTACCTGAACCTGTAAAATGCATTACGTATAGAATTATTTGTGTTTCGTTGTGGTTCGAAGACTGCACGAAATTCATGTGTTACCATCGTTGGAAGGTTCGTTGTACTGCTGATCCTCAGTACGTCCACATTGTTATGAAACAACATCGTGTTTATTTAATAAAATAAGTTCAGTGCTCGCGAAGGTGGGCAGAAAAATATGGATTCCAAATTTGAAAATGCAATGGGATGGAAAAGACTGGTATTATATCAAAGTACACGTACGTTATTATTTTCTTGTATCAAATCCTGTGCCCTGTACCTGGACCTCAGTTATTCAAAAATACCACATTTTCGTAAAACCTAAAGTTTTATTCTGAAAATGCATTATGACAAATATGAAGGTGTTGTTGCGAGTAATAACAACTGTATTGTATGTAGCATTGGCGTAGTGTCGGGAGGGGGCACGTGGACCCCCTCCCCTCCCCAATATTTTTACATTAAGTTATAATGAAGGAATATTCTTTTTTATCTACCACGGTAATAATTCTGTAGAGAAGCAACGTCACATACGAATTGGATTGAGCCCCCAATCATGTTGAGCACGCTACGCCTCTGGTATGTAGTCTTGAGCCTTTTACCGGACACTCAAGTTTTCCAACATTTGAGAATTTTTGGGAGAAAATTGAAGACTTATAAGAACGGCCTACCCCAGAACACACACACTTCACATCATGTATGTGAGAAAAATCGTAAATATTCTTAGCTTTTCGATAACCTCTCTATGTGCTGCGTACCTTAGAATTTCATCTTTTCGTTTTTCATTAAGTATAACAAATTAATCGAATAATAATTTGGTTCGATTGCTGCCTGTTATCAGAATTTTGCATTTTCATTTCGCATGTCAGAACATCGGCAGTGATATTGGTCATAGCTCTTAAGCGATCAGAGATACAATTATCGTTGAGGCGCCACAGTGTGACGCAGTGACCCTCGCCTCTGATTGGATTTATGAACTAAGCGATATATGTATTTATTTTAAATTGCAGTACTTTTTCTAATTCCTACCTATCGAGAATTTTTGGGGGTTTTCTCGTGTTGTAGATTAGGGATGGAACCACTTGTTCGGGGTTCCATTTTAACCATTCAAAATGTTGACGAATTTGGAATTCGGAAGGAAAAAGGTTTTGACGCTCCAGCTTTACGTATCTCATTGAAATTTCTGGGGCTAGCAAGCGAGAAAGCAGTTTTTATCATTCCATCAAAGCTCTCATGTGGCCAACTAACCGGTATGTGGGGAGGAGTCTCCATCCATTCTCATTCGGTACATCCCTGATGTAGGCTGAATGAGAAGCTTGCGAATATTGCTTCAACTGTAGACTTTATTTATGAGAAGGAACGATGATACAATCTTAATCCTTAAATTATACTGTGAAAATATCGAATGAAATCTTTTTTTTTTTTTTGTTGTTTTTTCGTACTTGATGTTATTAAATTTCGTATGAAAATTCGAAGTAAGGCTTGTTGTAGAAATATGTTATTCGTTTCAAAAAGAGGAAGCAGTAATGTATCTTAATTATCAAGGATACTTTTGATGTTGTTGTATGGGAAATTTGAGACGGAAACCAAAAGGAAGTATGAAACTTAGATCACCGGCTCATGAATTAGGCAGCTTAGATGCAATGTCTGTTTGACCTGTTCTGGTATTTTGATTTTGAAGATGAACCATCACGTTGATAGCAATTTTCTGTTGTAATAAAATTGAAATTAAGAGTGAACACAACCTTAATAGATGGGTGAATTCACGTGGCTCCTTCAATTCGCAAGATATACGAAATATCCACAAAACTAATTTTAATTCCGAGGGGTTCAAAATATGACGAGTTTCAGACCATCTGGCGGGAAAAGAAACATTGTCTCTAATTTTTATTTTTTGTGCAACATGTTTCCACAAATTTCAATACGTTCATCGAGAGCTGTCACCAAGTGGAGCCTCATCTAATAATTAGGAAAACTGAGCCGACCACTTCTGAATCGACTTCGGATTGAAAATTAGCTTCCGAATTCATAATACATAATATGTGAAAAATTAGCAGCAATTTTAGTTCCACTCACTGACTCCACTTCGTCGATTTGTATCCATGGTGTATACTAAGGCTGGCTGTGATGTTGTGGGTTCACGTACCCTCTTCAATTCGTATGATAGGTTGTTGAGTCACAAAAATCAGTTTGAATCTTAGGCGAAAAAATTATGAGGTGAAGTTCTGGGTCATCTCTGGCCTCCATTCTCATTTCCGCGGTTAAGAACTAAACAGGTTACCTCTTCAAAATGAAATTTAGCGGGGGTTCATCTGTTTCCTAGCTAAACAGAAGAATAGTCAGCTGGACTCAGAGACGCCTTGTCCATGAGACAGCTAGAAACACAGTCAACTATCCCGCCAGATGAGCAAAAAAAAAAGGCAGGTCGACGAAACGCCTCTTGCTTAAAAAAGAAAACAATCGAAAGCGAAAATTTCCAACTCTATATCATATTTTCCATTCTTCTTTGACTGTATGTCAGATAGACACGAAGTTAAAAGCCGAGATCAGTAGATAGACAGTGACGCCCACTAGCCAGCCAGACAAACAGACATAGGTTGGCAAGCAGATACACGGATAAAATACGAGACAGGTAAGGTAGACAGACACAGACATGTCGAGGAACAGACAGATAGCAGGCTAGAAGTCTAGGCAGGATCTAAGAAAGCTTACGAGTTCTTCAGTCAGTTGTCTTCTCTTCATCACTTTGTGTATTGGAAACCTGGTTTCTCCACTTTCACCCTCCCCCCATGGTGGTTTCTTAGGAAAACTCAATGATCTAAAACCGACACAAACTTATGGAAAACATATCTTCAATTTTCAAGGTAGACAGTGCAAGGTGTCTCCGTTTCGATGGCATTTTGAAAAGAGGTGATAGTGTGTTGTGCTTGGTAAGTGAAACAAAAGATTTAAGTTATATTTTTAAGTTATATTTCTGTTCTTTAAATTGAAGGAGCTATAAAACTCCGAAGTTCGAAAACCGCAAGTTTTTACCGCGAATGTGGCTTATCAAATTTTTGTTCAAAAAAAGTTTATTAAGGGGAGGGGGCAATAGATGGCATATTGAAAATACAATGGGAGCGAAATTAATTATGTACGATCTATCGGGAATACTGAAGAGACTTCACAACTTGAAAATTCTAATTAGGAAATCCATGTAAGAACTTCAACAATGTGAGTGCAAATACTGTCTTTTTGTTTCATCTGCGAAGAAGCATCATTTATGGTTATATTGGAAAAAGCTGAAAATAAGTTCCTCTCATTGAAATTTCATTTGAAAATTCTGGAATATCGACAAAATGTTGTAATCACATTGCGTTAACAACTTTACTGACTTTTCTTAGAGGTAGCAGTTCTTCTGTTGGAAGTATGTAACTAGGAGCATACTAAAGTAAGGAGGGGGGGGGAGGCTCGCTCTTCAAGAGTTTGATAATTGGCTATTGGCTTTAATTGGAGAATCAGTAGTCTTAGTTGGAAGATTTGTGCCATTTTTAACTGTTCTTACGACTGAAATTGGCTTGAAAACGCCGAACATTTTTCAGTTCGCTCCGTTCATGTAACAGAGAACATTTTGGCCGGGAAAATTCGGGTTTCTCCTCCTACATACCTAACAATGTTGGTCTAGATTCTACAAAAATTGTAGAAGTTTTTTTCTGTATATCTCGTAATATTGAAAGGCCATGCAAGTTTTAATTTATGTGGGTCCTCATAGTTCAGTTTTCGTTCGGCTTTTTTTAAATTCTTTTTTATAGGAGCCCATATGGTTTTGTCTATTTTTCGAGGTGTAGCCGATTTTCCGCTCCAAAACTATAATTCACAATTTTTAGATTTCAGTCCAGTTCGTAGCATAGCAAACATTCCTCTGCTAAAATTCGTTGATCGCATCGAAATATCTCTTTTCATTATCGAGATATGACGTCTTGAAGTTGAAATCAGGGTTGTTCCGTAAAATAACTGTTGTAAATTTACATTTATTTTACGCATAGAATAACGTAAAATAACTCGCGTAGAATAAATGAATTATTTTACGTTATTCTACGTTTGTTGTAGAATAACGTAGAATAATGAAATATTAAGTTTTTCAGCCAAGAATAACTGTTTAAAACTTTAAAAACACCAAAAAATGGGAAATAATTAAGTATACTTTTACTTTCGTTGTTTTATTTTAATTTTAAAAGTATTTTTGCACATTACATGAAGGAATGTCGAATAACAATTTAAGAATATAGAAATTTTAGAAACGTAAAGACGAATACAAACGAAGCCAGTGGTGCAGCCGGTGGGGGGGGGGGGGGTGAGTGAGGCAAATGCCCCTGTAGACACTTGAAATTGAATATAAAATATGCAAAAAATGAGCAATTTTTCGCTTTTAAAACACTTTTTTTTTCGAAAAATGTTTACTCGAGCAGTAATTTTACCTTCATTTTTATGAAATAGTCTTCTAATGTCAGTGATTTTAAAAAAATACCCCAATTTTCGACTTTTTCTCCCTTGAAAATCACACTAATCACACTTTGCCCCCCCCCTGGAAAATCCTGGCCACGCCACTGAACGAATGAACGAAACGAATTACTTATTAAGGTTAAATTGAAAACTACAGGCTACATCACCTTATCACTGTTATTAGTCGTTATTCTACGCGATTTAATTTTTCTACTTTTACGTTTATTTTATACATTTATATCATTATTCTACGCTATTTTACAGTTACACGTGACGTCAAAAAACTTTTTTTACTTGTAGAGAAACAACCCTGATTGAAATATACAGGGGCCCATATTTCTGTTTATTTTTCTTGTAGTTATTTTTCTGGAATCTCAATTTTTGAAGTTCAAATTTCAAATTGTAAATCAGGTTTTTTCAGAGTTCTAAACTTACGAGGCTAATGGGTTCAAAGTGAAAGTAATTTTATCAATTAAATAATATAGGTCTTGATTCCATTTCCACCAAAGTGGCTCTTCACGCGTGAAATGGCTCGTTTTACATTTCATGTGAATTTAGTACTCCTCTCTTTCCTGTGAGATCACATTTTAGAACTTTGAATGAATCTAACGTCAGAAATAAATTCGGCATTCTGCGTTATCTGAAAAATCATGCTTGTATTCGATGAATTTTTCAATTTAAGCTCATACCTTCGTTTCAGATGCGATAGTTTTAAACTTTCGGTAAAATTATTGTCAGAATCGAATTTGAGGGCTATGAAAACTCATGAATCAGTATCTGTATTGTACTTTTTAAATCCTATGTTCCATCCCCATCTTCTTCTTGTGTGGTGACAATTTTAAAATTGTGGTCAAACCTGTATCAAAAATGAGCTCAGTGAGTTCGATCCCCCCTCCCCACTCTTCCTGAAACTTGCATTGTGTGATTCGTACGCATGAAAAGTCCGAAAATTCCTTTTAAAAATACTTTCTAAAAAAAACCTGCTTGTGCTCTTGTGCTGAATGTAAAGGGTGAGAGTAAGGGGTAGGAAAAAAGTTCCGTGAATGGGCAGATATCGATGTAGGGAAACAGTTCAGGAGTCGATCTGAATGGCATCCTTTCTATTCGCACGAGTCGCCGGACTGAAAAAAAAAGTCAAAAATTCTGAACTTTCTCCCGTAAGGCTTGTCATGTATGGTGATGTACAGGATTATTTTCAAATCCTCGTTACGACGCTTGTGCAATAAATACGAAAAAATTGTAAAGAACCATTTTTATTAAAAATGGGGGTTCGAATAAATTTTGTTAGAAACTTTTTCTAATATAGGCGAACCCAAAAATCGATGTTAAAGGCTTCTTAGAGGTGATACCGAAACTCAGGTTGGATGGATGAGAAATTTTTGTTCTTTCATCGGGATGGTGAGCTGAACATTAATGTTGAAAACATAGGCGCCGACTTGGCACTTTTTTTTTTGGGGGGGGGCTCCCCCAATGAAAACTTTGGAGGGGCGGACCCCCCCCCAATATTTTAAACTCAAAAATGGAAAAAGTACAAAAAATTTTACCATCAATGTTTAATTCCAACAAAAAAGAAAAAAAAGAGAAAACGAATAAGAAAAAATCGATAATACCGGAATATCAGACGCGTCTCAATAAAATAATCAAAGAAAAAACTGGGCTCCGACTGATTTTGTCCCTTCAATATTTTCCATAAGTCGGCGCCTATGGTTGGAAATCTGCTTTGTATGATTTCCGAATTTATTTCTTCGTTGATTTGGTGTTTTTATCGAAAGCTCTTAGCGGACTTACTTCGCCTTGTCATGCTGAAATACCCTGTATAGTGAGATTCCAGTTTTTTGACGAATGTTTTCGCGAACCTGAAACCTTTTTATTTGATCGGAGAATGTTGAAATTGTAAAAGCTATTTGTTTTCTATCTTTGATATTGAAGGGGTTTCGCATGTCAGAATTTCGTGGCTAAAATTGGTGCTTCAATTTCACGACGCGAATTCTCATTCTTGTAGTCCCTTCAGTATCAAAAATAGGCAATAAATAGTTGTTCATTTTGTTGCGGTTTTCACTGTACTCCCTGCTGCCTCTGTTAAAAATATTTTTAAACTAGAGAATTGTCAAAGTCGTGCTGAAAGTTACTATGTTTTCAATTATACAGTCATGTAGCTTCTTTAATTTTCAAGCTATTGCGGCATGCCATTCGGGCACACGACGTTAGCTGGCTCTCCGTAGCCTACCCAGAAAAATTGAAGGGGCGAATCCGTTACTTTTATAGCAGATAACTGTGGTGCTTAGTTTCTATTTTTTCCAACTTTGATGGGTTGATTAGAAGGTGTCATCCAGTGACTTTTTTTGCAATTATTCTGAAACACCCTGCGTTGTGACATTCCTGAAATTCCAATTTATTGACGCATATTTTCGCGGACTTGAAACCTGTTTATATTCGATCGAAGCGGGTCGAATTTAAAGCTAAAAATAAACTTGGTATTCGTACTTGTACGGAATTTCAATGTATTGCATTGCCTTCTGCTTTCGTATGCTTTGGTCGTCTTGTGTCGCATCGTATTGTAAAGCTCATTACACGGTCCGTTATTCCAGACCCCTGCAAGCTCGTTCATTAATGCGTTCGTTAAGCCACTCCCTGCAAAGTTGATTCCCTCGCCGTAAACTGCTCGGTCAAGTGATTAACCATTTAGGTAATTAAACGTTTTCACTTTCGACCGGAGTGCAACTCGGTTTTACTGTTTGTTACATGGTGTATTACATGTCATACATTATTCTACACAGTGACTTTACCGTGTTGTGCGGATACGTTCAACTATTCGAGTTCTTGAGTAAATATTATGCAACTCGTCCGATTGTCATTTTTAGAACCCAATTTTTTCGTCCCGATTCTCTTCAGCTCGACGAAGATTCGCGAGTTCGTTTGAAATTCAAATTATTAGTTCGCGGCGAATTCTCAAACTGGTTCTAGATGGTGAGTCGATGATTTATTATCGTTAATTTCGGCGTCGTACGTTGACTCGATTATGAGAACTGATGTCATGCTACCTTTTATAATCCACCGCTGAACCCCCACTTGCTGGGTTGCCCTCATTGAACTTTGAGCAGTGTTGATTCGATTCATTTCGCCAGTGACCAAGAAGTCGGCCTACGCTGATTGGATCAGAGCACGAACAGATTTAGCTGTTTACCGGAAAGCTCGGCTGTAACCCAGTTGAAATCATGGTTTGAATGATCCGAATTATTAGGTGATCCGAATCATGATCCGGATCGTAAATTTGATTCATGATTCGCGATTCGGATCAGATGTCGATAAAGCCCGGATTGTGAAACTGTGATCCGTGATCTGTGATTCGGATAGTTGAAATGTTGAAAAGATTTGAACAACGGATCGACACGGAATGCCACAAAATTTTCGAATGTGTGAATTTCTTTCCAAATTTGAAGTAAAATTTGTGAATTTTATTAAAAATATGGAATACTGACGCCAAATTGATGTCGAGGAGACTGAAATGAAATACAGTGTTACTATACGAGATTTCATAAAAATACCTACTCAAACTGAGAAATAAGAATGTTTTTTCTCTCCTGTAAAATTTTCCGAAAAGGACTTAGCAGGTTTTGGGCTTAGTCTGTCGGCTATATTTGTGTTTTGCTTTTGCTAGGAAAAAAATGATCCGTGATCCGAGAAATTTGATCCGCGGATCACGAATCACGAAATTCTACAGTCCGAAACGATTCGGATGGTGTTCCAATAACTGGATCCGTGATCCGCGATTCGGATCAGCAGATGTGACGATCCGTGATCCGACGATCCGAATCCCTCTTTTTTCGTGATCCGTTCCAACCATGGTTGAAATCAGGAGGCTCAGTGCAAAGGGATGGCCAAGTAATGTTTCCACCCATTTTGGTTAGCGTAGCCTGTCACTCCATTCATATGAAATGGCAATGCAAAGAATAGTGAATGATTAAGTAGAATGGTCCTTATATTGAGATTATTTTTAGAATATTATTACAAACCTCTCTCTTCCGAGGATCACGAATTGAGTCCCATCTTTTCATTTTTGCATGAATTCAGTCCCGTTCCTGGCCGGCGATGTATGAATTGAGTTCCATGGAAAATAAATTGATGTATGAATTGAGTCCCGCGGAAAATAAATTGATGTATGAGTTGAACGTCTTCCCGCTTACTCTATTCGCGAACCTTTTTCTGCGTTACTGTTATGGAAGTCCCAGGAAAGGCTTTCCCCTAAGCTCAAATTTTTTCTTCACGGTTCTGATTATCATCATCACGTAGCCTGAAATCTGTATGAACCAAATGTTAACAGAATTAAGGGTCAAAAAAATGTTGGCTTAATAATGTGAAAAACTTGTGATGAAGTCGGAGGGTGTGTCGGAAGGGGTCTGAACTCCTTGTAACTTCGTCAAATAGTGGTTACTCTAATTTTATCACCCCCTCTCACACCTCCATCCCTTTTGGTCAAGATCTGACCCCCTCAAGCACTAGGCTGGCTACGTCTTTGTCAAAAGCTTCATGTATTGTCCTGTAAGAAGTTGTGGGTTCGTGTGGTTCGTGTTCTCTTCATCCAATCAAGATAACAAAATTTTTTCTCTATTTAAGGAACCGAGAAGGTCCCTTAATAGATTAAAAAAATAAAATTCCTATCAATGGTAAATAAGGGCCTTCCTAGGTGTTAATAGGGTGTCCCTCACTTCGCGAATTTCTTCAGATCTTCAAAATTGCGTAAAAACTGCTGCCGAAAAATTTAAAGAGGCCCTCCCCTGAATATTTCAGTTCAAGTGGATCAGGGGAGGACGTGCCACAAACACTCTCCCCTTGCAATGGGAAATAACATGAAGTTTTGTATTAACTAAGTTTTTTACTTAGTTTGTAATAATGCTAAAAATATTCGGACTCCAGTTTTGTGTAGGGCTTTGGATAAACTTGAAGTATAAAATTGTTTTACTCTCTGGGGGGGGGGACTTCAAAACAGGAGGGGGTAGAAGGGTTTAAAACATTTGCTGGCTGACCACTCGGTCACTTTTTTACCTTAAGTCACCTCTGGTCACCTTTGGTCACTTTTTTGAAATTTGGTCACGAAAGTCACTTTTTAAAAAAATTTTCTTTAAAAAAATATTTAAAAATGCTCATTTTAACTATATTATCAATTTATCGAGAGAAAAAAACCTGAAAAAAATGTTTTTTCAATCTAATATATGTGATATAAGTATACAAGACAAGTGTGTGCGTGAGTAGAGTATGTGATGCTGCGAAAAACTTTTGATGTATGTTTTTTTCAAGACAGGAGAGCCGAAGATTACATAAAATCTGAATGAGAATAATTTTTAGCCGAAAATATGGGAATTATGGTGATTTTTGGTCACTTTTCGGTCACTTTTTTTTACGAAATTGGTCACTTTTATCACCTTTTTCAGAGAAAATTTGAGTGGTCAGCCTGCATTTGGGACTTTTGTTGATTTCCAGGTTTTTAAGGTAGCTAATTTGATTTTGGGGTTGATTTTTTTATGACATTTTCAACCCCCCTGCACATGAGTGACTCTTCGTTGAATTGCGAAAAAGAATATGTTCTCTCTTATTATCACAATACTTGCTAATGGAAAAGCTCATCTTTAAAACGTGAGTTCATTCGCTATACATTCCAATTCCAAAACGCAGTAAATTCAGTTTTCGACGTTTTTTTTCACTTTATATGATCGCAAGTATTTCAGTTTTGATTGTAAAATTTCTCAAAATTAATTAACATCGATAGACAGAGTTTTTTATGCTTCTTAAACAATTTTGAGAGGATGTGCTTATTGCTTTATGGAAAGGCCCTTCCTCGGATATTAGAAGATTTCAACGCAAATTTTCAAATTTTGACCACCTGTGATCCCTCTGTCCTAGAAGATGCATCCTAAAGAATTTCAAAATTGGTACCGAAATGAATTACTACACTTGAGTATTTTCTAATTTTTGGCTAGACATCTTTTCATTACTGTACCGTGTACCCCGGAGTCCTGTATTTCGAAATCCCCGATGCACTCCCTGAAAGTAAATTTTTATTGAAAAAATGTCCATCGAGTTGAATTTTTTCTTCAAATGAACCTATATTTTGGGTTTTTCCCATTATTTTTGTCAGTTGTCTGCTTGTGAGGTTGTAACAAGCTGGACTGCATATTTCCATAAGAGGAATCCCAGCTTCAAACCCCCAGTCAGAGAAGGCTAAAATTTTATCTATGCTGTTTATAAGTAAAATGGGAAGAAATGAGGTGTCGTGCAACTCAAAATTTGAGAATTTTTGTTGCTAACCTTAAATTATGGTAATGTCATGGGGCTGCTTTTTGTACCGAGCCCCCATTATTCTGAGCAGTTTTGAACAGTGTCAGTGATGTTACTTTCCCTATAATCAAAGAAATGTCGAGTCTTCGAGTCTCGTTTAATTAAACATAATAGGCGTTGTAATCGACTGAGAAATCGTCCTCGGTGCACGAATGCTATAAACGAGAAGCGATGGCTTTTTATGTATTCATTGCCGCGGCTCGAACTTCGAGGACTATTAATATTTTTTATTCGTGATTTACGAGTCCAAGAGTCGACTAAAGTTTCGAAAGGGGAAACACGAACGCGTAAGGATGTATATTTAGAATCAGAAGGGACTCATACAGTCAATATTGTTTTAAAATTCTCGAGCGCTTTCTTTGGAGGGTTGTCTCATGGCGTAGATAAGAAATCGAGAAATTCCGAAGGGTGATTTCCTCCTCATGGAATGAAGCCCGGAACGGTTAAGTATCTCTCAGGCTATCTGCTCTCTCGATTTCAATTGCGGAAATGGATTGGCTCTGGTATAAAAATTAATATAAATCTTCGCTACTGCCCTCTGCATTCCGTCATTGTTGGTGAATGAGCGAATGCTCGGCGATGGTTCATTGTGTGGCGTACTAACTTGTGTTTCATTTTCCGGCAATAGGACTACGTGTACGAGTGTAATAAGTTATATCATTGGGTCATTGCCATTTTTAGTTTTAATAAAATATAAATCACCTTTTACGTTCGAAGGTTGTTGTCACTCGTCATCTATCCGTATTCGGATAGCGAAATATATGTTGTGTAGTTTTTAAAATAAATATGGCCTACTTTGTTGCGGTCGTTGCATATTCTAAGTGACAGGCATGTGATGTATGTGGCTATATGTGTCAGTGATCTCTCGTCCTGATGTGGTCGTTTGGTATGCTATCGAGCTTCGTATTGGTTTGGTTACTGACTTGCATACTGAAGAAGACGAGAAGATGAATTCTTCAGTCTGATTGGAGTATTCGAATGTTCAGCCACGTTAACCACGATTAATTCGAGTGTAAGGTAGTCCTAGTATGGTAAACAGTATTCATAATGATGTTGATCTGGTTGATTGCTGTTTGCTCAGCTGCTTGATTTGATGTTATTTTGTCACTAGGGGAAATGAGTAACTTGTAGTGCAATTTTAGCGTGTGTGCAGAGAAGGGACTGGCATTAAGTATTCGTGTGTTCGCAGTTTCATTAGAAGTGTCGAATCTTGAGAGAACTTTCGTGGAAGTGGTATATTTGGGCGATTGTACTGGTGGTAGTGGGATTCAAATTACCTCCGTCTTCCCACGCCTATGGTCCTACCAAAGACCGTGAGTAGGTCGCTGAAAAGAAGGGAGTTCTAGCAGAGCGAGTGGAAAATTGCTGAATTTTGTATAAATTTAAGTGAAAATACCCATTTTAACCACATTGGGGCGTTAGCCTCCCGCTATAGCTACAGTCATGGTTTTATCTCAGTCCTTTGTGAAGTAACTTCAGGATACTCGTAATCCAGCCCAAATGGATTTGACTCGCGCATTAATTCCTGAGGTTCCAAAAATTTGAAGTACTTTCCGTAGTAACATATCAAAAATTCACTGCGATTGAGGATAAACTTGACCAGGAAGCACCAAAGTTGGTTTTTTCGCTCGTAGCTCTGTTCGTCTGAATCTTGGCTACAAAATGGAAGAACATTTAAATTACTATGAAATAACTTCTATGTATTTTCTCCGTAGGGGCAGTAGCTGTACCATAAATGGCCGGTAAACGTAGCCCCCTCCAGAATTTATTGTGTTTACATGCCACCACTAGGCCGCGCATGGTTTGTGATAGCATCGTTTGGGTGTAACCTTACTAATTCAGTGTGTACCTACTTTCACCCTACTTTTAGGGGTACCCAGCCCATGTCTTCTTAGTGTGGTGTCCGCTGTAGTTATAGGCTTAATCCACAATTTTGACGTCACTGTGTTATGCAAAAACTGGAAAAAGTCAAATTGATTGATTGTGCCGGAAATATGGCTCATTGAATGCTACAATAAAAAATTGAATATTATAAAGTCATAACGCGAAAAAGATTGTTTTTCTGATTACTTATACAGCGAGACTGTGTTTCCCTCAGAACTACAAAATTACATACTTAAACCTATTACCAGACAGTTAGCAATATTTTTCATTCAAGAATTTTGCAACCACAATTACAGTCAATCAAATCATTGAAATATTATCTTGAAAAATCATGATTTTTAAGTGATGATTTTGTTGCTTCTAATAAGTGATAAGTGCCTTTTCCAGCATAGGTACCCTGAAGACGGGTTTTCGAGGATGAATTTTCCTCTTAGGGTTCCATAAAAGCTATGTTTTACTACTTTGTACACACACTAGTGTTTTCAGGATTGTTGATTAGATCTGCAGGATAGGTATACCAAATTGAAAAAAGCGCTGTACCCCCCCCCCCCCCCATAATGTGAAAATTCGTTACAGTTAGATGACAAATTTTCTTGTGTATTTCAGTATTACACTTAAATGTGCAGATAATGTCCAGGTACTCGCGGTATGAACACATGAAAATTTATTCTTTAGGACGCTGCGCTTACCCGCCATTTGTAGCGCACTTGTTGTCATAAGAAAAATGTTCGTTAACCTTGTAGTAAATTAGATGGGCTTCTCTTCGGAACTGAACGTGGTTTTGTAATAATGTAAGTAATAAACCATTTTTGACAGTTTTGGTGCCTCCTGATGAATCGAGCAAACTCTCAATCGCTGTGGACTTACGTTACTATACATTATGAATTGATGCACAACTAAGCCTATTTTTGCCCTAACTTATATGGATTATTGACGTTTGATATTGGAAATTCGATAAGAAGACAATATTAGCTATCTGGAGTTACTTAGGTGTGTATAATAGGGTACCTATCGGGTCTCTAAATTTCCCAAAAATCCATATCAGGCTCTCCTTCTTTTCATTCAGAAAAATTTTATCCATCGCTTATTTTGGCCACTCGACCTTTCGTCCAGTGAGACATTACGTCCACGACTCATTTTGTCCGGGGAAATAATGTCCAAAATCTGTTTATCCAAAACTGTTCATCCGAAATCTCTCATAGAAGGGACTTTTACGCACAATACACACAGACATCATTTATATGGGGGGGGGGGAGGATCCAAAAGTTAAAATAAAATGATGAGACATTACTTACAGCATTTATGTTTAAAAAATCCAAAAGTTACAATAGAAATCTGACATTGAAAAATTCCCAACGCCTACTCTTCTTCGTTTGAGGTAATCTTACTGTCCTGTTCCTGCTTCATGAGGCGTAGTTTTAGGCAGTAAGAAATGTTATCAGGTATATTAAAATCTCGTTGCTGCTCTTATATTTCTCGTAATTCTGGACAGTAATTTTTATGTGACATATTATTTAAACAGGGTGCTTCATTTTTGTATAATCACCCAGCAGCTGTAATATTGAAGGATCATTCATTTTTTGCTCCTTCTCAACCAGGGACGCAACCAGAACTTTTTTGAGGGGGAGGGGCGGCTAGAATTTATAAAAATCGTCTCCCTACTTGAATTTCGATGCTCTTGCTTTGTAAATTTGTTGAATATTCTTTACTACATATTAACTGAATATTATTAGATGGGGAAGTGGAAGGGGGTTGAAGAAGAAAAAAGAAACTAACAAAAAGTGTCATTTTAATATTCTCAGTTTCTGTAGATTGTCCCATGGTCCGAAGTTAAACGAGAGTGGTTCCGAACTAAAATACCGAGGAGAATCCATTTCCCCCACCCTGCGAAAAATAGGTCTGAACCGATTTATACCATCAATCACAAAGATAGCATAAGAACCATAGAAGGTGGAGGAAGGGAGAAGGACGAAAAATCAATCCAGTCCTTTTCAAAATGTGAAAAGAAAATTATTTCTGGGCCCTGTTATATTAGGAAAAATTACGAGTCTTGGCTGAAAAAGTCATACAAATTTCTCGAAGTTTTCATTTTTGATGCGAAAATTATTTTAAAAAACAGTCACCGTGAGTCGAATATTTTGACATTGTTATCCTCTTAAAAGAACAGAATTCTGCGCACGTAACAATGCATAAAATTCTGAAATTTCAAAATAAAACGTACTGTAGGGTCCATTAGGAGGAGAATGAAAACGGAAGAAAACTGCTCTCATCTGCTCTGAAAATTTTCGTTCATCCCTGATGAAAATTATTGAAATAATTTTGAAATAGTTCGAAATCGAATCCGTAAACAGAAACCAGATCAAATGGACGCTGTTTAACAAAAGGGAACTAACCCACATTTGTAAACAAAATGAGTTATTAGTATCGCTGGAAAGAGCATAAAACGTAGAATTTTTCAAAATTGGGCCCCCGATACAAAAATGTGTACTCACGTTGAAAAAAGCTTATCAGTAAACGCAATGCCATATAGTTTCTATATGGCTCTTGAACTTCGAATCACGTGTTCTCAAAAAGCGAATTTTGTGGGTTAGTTCCCTTTTGTTAAACAGCGTCAAAATGAAAGCAACAACCACCCATAACCATATAATTTGGCGGGAAGGGGGGCATTGAAATAATATAAAGAAAAATTGGGAGGAGGTTGACTAAAAATAATAGAAAACAACTAGAATCATACATAAACGAAAACTATCTATATCTGCCCAAAATTGAGACCAAAACGACCGAAAACTACTAATTCGAACCAAAAGTGATCAGAATCACTAGCACCTTGAAAACATGTCGCAGACGGATCTGCGATCACGGGAGAGCGTTTTTATGTCTCGATTTTAATATCGACGCGACTGCAGTCTGCAGCCGTGTTGGTGTTGTAGCTGCGCGACTGCATTCTGCAGCCATGTTGTTAATAAAAATTTTCCATGAAAATGTCAACCGCTGAAGTGAATTGTCACCCTGAAGAGCAAATCATACGGACTGGCTTCGTGTTAGGGGCAGCGTAACGGTTTTCTCTCAGTTATACCCATTGCTGGAAGAAAAATAAATTTCCATGGAAATGTCAACCACTGAACTGAATTATCACCATGAAGAGCCTTGATTTCGATTCTCGCCTCAGAAGTAACGCTCAAAAAGAAACCCTCTTTTGCCTTTTTTTTCTTTTCTTGTGATGCTCTAAATTAACGCTCATGAAGTAACGTTTTTTTTTTTCGTTCATGTGCCAAATCAAAGACGTGAAAATGTCAAAAAAAAAATCAACTTGAACAGGGGTGAAAGCTTGATTTGGTACCTGCCAGTTTTCATGAGTTGTAAATTTGTACAAACCTACGACGCAACATAACCGCATCAAATTTTATTGAGTGTAAGCGAGTCTCAAAAAATAGTTTCAACGTGTGTTAACAGAGTTTGAATGAGTGAGTCCTGATGGTATCCTGACTAGTCTTAATAGGATCTTTGTAAGTCTTAATCGAGTATCAAAGTGTCTTGAAGAATCGTGATTAATTTCATATAAGTCGTGATGAATGTTGAGAGGGAGTTTTAAGAAATCATAATGAATCATGAAAGTTTCCTGAAGAATCTGAACGAGGCCGAACTTGGTAAATCCCAACGAATCTTGATATTACGAGTATGTCTGAGTCGAGTGTCGAAGAGTCTTCATGAGTCTTCATTCCTAACGAGTTATAACGACTTTTAATTGAATATTAGACACTGATGGAGAGCCTTTACAATTCGAACTGGTCTAAATGCGTTTTAACATGACTCGGGTGAGTCTGAACGAATTTTGACCGAATTTTAACAAACCTTAGTACGGTCTTGACTCGTCTTCACTAAGTATTGAAATTCTTGAATAATCTTATGGAGTCTAAATTAAACTACGGTATTGCGGGTTTTAAAAAAGTGAATTTATTGTAGCGTTCTTGGAGGTATTCCAAAAATATTACCAATGGGCAAATTAGTGTTTAATTATTTCTCGTTTATTTCTTTTTGTTATCAACATGGAAAGTTGGTTATAACCTTAATCATGTTTTCAGCGCGTTAAGAGACATTTTCACTTTTTCGGCACGTCAATATCACGCCCTTTTAGTCTGTGTAAAAAGGTTAAGAAAATACATGTATCTCGTCAGTCAAGGTGAGATGGTGCGGTCGCATAGGGAAAACAAAGACGATGTTTCTTGATATCATGCATTCGATATTTTTAAAGGGGCATCTACATCGAGTTTGTCAGTTCCTTTACGTTGTATGTACTTGAATTCAAATTTATAATTATAGTTGTGTTATGATATTCTAGCGGTTTTATTTTTTGCACTTTATTATGCTGCGATTTTCCATTTCGTGAGTTTGCATTACCATTTCATTTATATATCCAATAATATATTATTTAGAAATGGATTCCAATTTCTAGAGTAATAATTTTGAATTTAATTTAAGAGTCGTACCAGATGAAGGGGGGGGGGGTACAGTGAGGGCGTTACTGTCTGAACTAACAGTTTGCCCCTTCAGTCGATTTAATTTTCTCAATTCATTCACGAAAATTAAAATTTAAAACCATGCGTTTTGGTTTTATGCTGAAATTTGAAAGTTAAAATCGTCATATTGCTTCTGAATGCGAGTTACCCTCCCCATCCCCTGGAAAAGTGATAACGTTACAAAGCTGTCAGGAGCTTTGAAAACTGTCGATTCTTTGTTCTGATAAACAGAAAATTTGATTATCTTTAATGTCGTGTTAATAGTATTTTTTAAAATTGTTTTGTGTATTTCACGATGTGAAGTGGATAAAGGATAATTGAGTAATGCATTGATAAACTTTTGAAAGTACTAGAATTGTTTCTGCACAAGTATCCTGGTCTACCATAAGGTTTCTCAGTAAATTGATTGTTATTTGGGTTTGACTCCCTGTGAGTAGCATCCGAAAATCACTCTCAAAATCAAGTTTAGTGACTTTTAAAATGGAAAATAATTTATAAAAGAAAATTGAAGACTAATACCTGGTTACAGCTCCCCGGTTGTAGAAAAAACTTTTAGAATACCCTCAAACCCCCATGAATCAACTTCCATCTCAAATTAATTTTTTTCACCCCATTCCCTCATTTTATTGAAACTGGTTCTGGGGGTCATTGACCCGGATTGCGAAATTAAACTGTTTAATATTAAATTGGAGTATAAACTGACTCGAAACCTAAATGACCAGAATTTTTAGTGCTAATGTTTTAGTAAAAACAGGGTAGCCACGTTCTGAAAAACCGAGAAAAGTCAGGGAAATTTGTCAGCCTGGAAAAGTCATATGCTATAATTTTGATCAAAATCGGGGAACTTGTTTAGGGACGTACCAATTAAGGGAGGGGGGACTTACACCCCTCTCCTGTAGGAATTCTCCACTCAGCAGTTGGGAAAATTACCATTTCAGTCAGGCGAGTTGGAAAAATCCAACAAGTTAGAAGGTTTTCTTTTGTTTCCTTTCATATACAGGCACTTAATCAAAATGGTTCTTCGAAAAGTGTATTGGCCAAATTATGCAGTTTAGTTTTCGGTCAAACTGAAAAAATTCGTAAATGAAAATTAAGTCAGAAAAATAATGCGCTTTCTGAAGTTTATTTTTTAATATCAGTGATGCACAATGCTCAAGCATTCGAGATCAAGCATGTTCAGTTTATATTCCAGCATATTGAACATATTTTCCAAATTTTTTTTTTCTGGTACAAAATGTTCAAGTGTTCATTAAAAATCTAAAAGATTGCGGAGAGAACTAAACAGTATCATAAATCAGAAGGAAGAATAAAATAAATAAATAAACGAAATCATTAATTTTAAATCAGTTTCTGTTTGATTTTATGTTTTTTGTTGTTTTTTTACTATTTTTTTCCTCGTAACTTCTGTGATTTTAAAATGACCAAAAATAATGATTTTGCTCACGGTTTTAAATTATTTTCAGAAAATCGTTCTATGATTTTGATTTTAATTAGTGTTGTATTTTCTGATGGCTTAAAAAATCTTAAATTAAATTTTTTTTCCTCTCTTTGTTTGTCCAGTTCGGTATTTCTGATTACGAGCAAGAGGGATAGAATATTCAAATAGTTATCTTTCGTTGTCACCGTTCTGTGACTACGATAGATTTTTTTTATTTTTTTTTTATTATTATTTTTTATTAATTAATTAATTAATTTTTTTATTTATAAGAATAATAATAATAAGGAGAGGGAAGGTTTGGTGTAGCTTCGTTGCTTAAACCCCGTCATCCCTCTCCCCTTACATAGCTTAGGGAATAAACAATAACTATGTTTGTACAATTATCACAAATTGTATGGCTGTAGTATTCTAAGACTATGTTTGTATTATGACAAGTAGTATAGCTGTAGTTGCCTCTACTGAATTATTTATCAGTTCTTTTTCCTTTTTCCTTTTTTTTTCCCCTTTCCCTTATGTTATGTTCGTCCTTCAAAGCTAGTTTTATTTTTCATAATTCCAACCATCAAAGTGTTTAAATCTGTGAGTTCTTTTTTGTTAAGTCACAAAAGTGAGTTTCCTGAGTTTTCAATTTTGGTGATTAAATTTTGATATTTGTTGCGTAGAACAGCATGTTTCTCACAGTGAAATAGTGTGTGCCATACATCGTCAATCTCACTTTGGCATTCTTCACACGTCGCTGATTCCTTGATTTTGAATTTATTCAGATAGAGTGAGAAGTTGCCGTGCCCAGACATTATTTGAGTCATGAAGAAATTAGGGGTGAGGTGTCTTAAATTTATTCGATCTTTGATGGATGGTAGAAATGCGTAGGTCACGCGTCTCGTTGTGGCTACTAAGTGAAACTGAAAAAAAAGTCTTATGCTGAGCTACATTTGTCTCAATCATTATGATGAATCTAGGGAGTCCAACCCTGTAATTTCCTTGGCTCCATTGATATTCACTGACCGCTTAGGGTTTTCCTTTTTTCTTAAACCCAAGCAACATTAAATTCAAGGGGGAAAAAAAGATGGCTCTATTTTTCTTAATGTATGTATATTTATGGAAGAACGGGAGGAGAAGGAATAGTGGAGGCGGGTACAAAAATTATGTCCTCTTCAAACAAAAATTTTTAGATCCAACATTGGTAAAAAACTGAAGAAATTAAGATCGAAAATCAAATGATTTCTCAGTGATCTCATATCTTTGAATCGTGATATGTTTGATTTGGTGCAATGTTAACAGTGGCTTCGATAAGAGTAACTTGGAAATACATCCCCCTCCCCGGAGCCATGTTGAAAATGTTTGACCCATCATTCAAGACCTGAGATTTCTTTTGTCCAGTCACAATTTGGGACTTACAAAACTTTTTCCTATTCTGTTCCCACAGGGAACTCCTGTTTACTGGATGCCAAACCATCTTATAATGAGCGAAAAAAGCTTAATTCTTTCGCAGATTCAGGATCACTGTACCGTTCTCTGTATTCGGTTTTTTAATTTACGATTTTAATCTAGACATTGATCCCCGTTAAAAGGCCGGTTTTAGAATAGAAAATAGTCTTAATCGAAATCGAGGTCAGATTAGTCAACAAAGTAAAATATTTAGAAATACTTACTACGTTTTTTAAAATTATATTAATGGTGTAAAATTAGTTTAAGTGTTCGAAGACCATTTTAGCAAGAACAGCTGTCAATGTCCAAACTTGATTGGCAGTTTCGAAACCAACGTGAAAATATAGTCTAGAGACTTGGTTTGTAAATGTGTCAGGAATGAGCCGAAAAATACAAAAATGGGTCAGTTAGCCATTCCAGAGGCTATTTATGGAACAAATTAGGGTCTAAAGAAAAAATGGGTGATAGATTCCAAGTCAGTGTGGTAAATGGGCTGACAAAAACTGGGAACACTTCTTGGAGGCACCAGATAAGTTCAAAATTCGTTGCGCAGTGTAACTGAAAACAACTGATATCATCACTTCACAAAAACAAACGTATCTTCGTAACGGAGTGTGATTACGATCCTCAGTCTTTGCTGATAAAAATTAGAATGTGTCCTAGATTTGAGTAAACAGTTACCAGGCTTCAGCTCTAGTTTCCGTAAATAATAATTTTTATCGGGCTTCGGCTCATTGGCTCTGGTTTCAGCTCCGGTAAACAATTTTTAGAGGCTCTGATTACTCCAGCTCTGACTTTACCAAAAATATAATTTCTTCGGCTCTGGTAATTTGTGAAATGTACACCAGTATGATGATAATATTAGGCTAATATTATCCAACATCTCAGAAATTACTGAAGCTGAGAAAATTACATTTTTGGTAAAGCCAAAGCTAAAGTCATCAGAGCCTTCAAGGATTTTAGGGTTGATTTCAGTAAAGCGTTTGACTCCCTCTATCATTACAGCACTTGGAAAATTCTGGCAAAACAAGGGGTTCCACAAAAATTTATTGAAGTTCTAAACAATATGTATTCAAATTTGGATACAATTATTAAATTGGACAAGATCACGGGCAAAATTTATATCAATAGGGGAGTCAAACAAGGGGCTCCCCTTACCCCCAGTGTATTTAATGCTGAATTGGAGGAAGTTTTCTGGCAGATCAACTGGGAAAGGAAGGTATCAAGATTAGGGGGCGCTATTTCAGCAAACCTATGGATTTGAACCACCTCAGATCCGCGGATGATATAGTGATTATCGCTAAAACCAAAACCGAACTACAGACTATGGCAGAAGACCCGAGGAGAGAAAGCGAGAAGGTAGGACTGGCTATAAAACTGTCAAAAACAAAAATCTTGACTATCTCTCCCTTTTGGGTGATAGAAATAAATTGAAGTAGTCCCGGAGTACAAGTACCCGGGACAAAAAGTGTCTTTTGACAATAAAACGGATGAGGAAATTGAATGCAGAAGAGCAAACGCGTGGATAGCATTCTGAGCTCAAAAACTTTTACTAAAAGGAAATCTAAACTTAAGAAGTAAAACAAAAATTTTCGAGACCACGGTCATTTCGGTACTAACGTACAAAGCCCAGTCTTGGACAAAAAAGCCGAAAGCTTAAGCTGAAGTTTTATTAATCGACTTTCTTACGACTTTTACATTTTACTGGTCACACACTGTATGACTGTACATTATACACTCGCAGTTGGACGCTGTTAAGCGTAAGGGAACCAGTCAACATTTGTAAACAAAATGAGTTATTAGTATCGGTGGAAAGAGCGTAAAAAGTAGAATTTTCTCAAAACTGGGCCCTCGATTCAAAAATGTGTACTCACGTGGGAAAAAGTTGATCAGTAAACGCTATATCATATATTTTCTGCATGGCTTTTGAACTTCGAATCACGTGTTCTCAAAAAGTAGATTTTGCTGGTTGGTTTCTTTACACTTAACAGCGTCCAGTTTGCTGTTTGCTCGCAGAGCCAGGGCTAGGCTAGCAGTGTTTTACGTTTTACTTCGCATAATATGTTCTCATCATGCTACTAATAAAACGGGCCGTACCTCCATGTAATCTAAGGCCTATTTTCATAAATCTGATGTTGATTCTCTGGTTCTAGTCATCTAGTCATCGGCTCATTGCTCTTGGTCTTGTCTTGGCCTTTTGGCTTGGCTTATGGCTTATCTTATCAAATTGTAGAGTAGATCCGTTTGACTTACATCTTCGATAATTTCTTAAATATACTTGATCTCAGATGCCGAAACATAAATCGGATACAATAGCTGAAAGCCTTATTTCAACTAAGCCGAAGCCGAAAGCCGACATGTAAAAAGTTGAAAGCCAAAGGTGAAGTCTTATTCTTGAAGGTCTTAAGTTTTTAGCCGAAGCTGAAGCTTTGTATATGGCTTTTCAACCTCTTTCCACGGGCTCGGTTGGATTCAAAATAGCGTATGCGCGTACTCGGGTCCATAGTGCTCTAGTTAAACTAAATGACCACATTCGTACTGCGGCTATCTCTGAGAAAACTAAAGCTAAAGGTGTCGGGGAGACTATCAAAAAACTTGAGTTGGACTACGCTGGCTACATCGCCAGAGAGTGTCCAACTTTAAGTGAAATAAGATAGTGACCATGTAGACGTTCTTGAAGAGACGTAAAAGAGGGAGGCCAGCGACGCATTGGTCGGATGAGATTATTGGGGTGGCCGGTTTCAGCTGGATCTCCCAGGCCAGAAACAGGATCAAATGGGGTGAACTGCGAAAGGCTTATGCTCAAAAATGGGCCAACTGAGTGTTGATCCTGTGGCAGGGTGGGTTCGTCTACCTATTACAAGTGTTTTATTGTTTGTATCATACCGAAGCATTGAGTGTAAAAGCCAATGAATAAAAATAAATAAATGAAAAATTGTAACATTAAATGTTATTTTTACCTCCCCGCCCAGCAACCTGTAGCTGATAAATACAACAAAAGTGTAAACTACCTTCTTTTTTTTAAATGTAAAATTTAAGAAGGAACAATTTGAGCTGTTCATTTTCCCCGTATCGTTATAAGTTCTCGAGGTTTTTGGAGAAAGACTGATTTTTGTAATACATTTAGTCCTTGGAGGAAAATGTTCCACCGTGATCACCGAAAGCTTTCGGATTGATTAGGAGACAAACCTGAAGGGTTGGTGGTAATGAATCTGTGCTGGAATTTCTGCCCAACGCAAATTCTGATTTTTCTGGGCTAAATTGAGATGTTCAGCGATCAGAAGTGTGGTATAGTGAGTTATTCCTTTCGTGTTTACCACCTCAATTCAGAATTTCGTGTTTTTAAAAATACGAACTACGAATTCACGCATCCACATGACTGTACGCGGTATAAATAACTCGCTGTGCAGTTTTGCCAACACTGTTGCTAATTCCTCGGTTGGGATTCAGTTTATCTGAAAAATTTTCTTTAACTCTGGTTACGTGTTGAATGTAACATCAAGGTTACCATATAACCTATAAATTAAAACTTTCTTTAGGCTAGATTTATAGCGGCAGTTAAGTCTGGCTGTCTGTTCAGTGTTCGGATTTCTGGCGCTTGCTTTCGGCTTCATGTGTAGTAAAAGTAGAGGCCGTTTGTGAAGTGTTCGACGATGAAAATTTTGGTAGTTACCCGTTTATTAATACCATATCGAAAAGATGCGTAAATTGGCCGCATTTTTTGTCCTATCTGCTTATCTGGTGTTTGCGAGGAATGCTCTTGGACTGCGATTATTACGAAGTTTATGTGAAAGCTCGCTGGTCCAGTGTTCGGTTTTATGTACCATGACGTTAGTTCGTACTTTGTGTACGGAGAGTTATTATTAAACATTGTACTTAATATTTTCTTATTTTTCTTCGTGTTCGGTGTTTACACAGAGTCGAGTTAATTTTATGTAGTTGAAACTTTTACTCAGTGCCGGGTCACGATGGAAGGCCATTTTTGATTACCGCGTTTACTGTACCGTTATTTGTTGTTATTATTATTTTTTTATTAACATCCCGTGGGTCGTGTTATCGGGTAGGTTTTTCGAAACAATGTACGTATTTACCGGTGGAGTGTATATACATTGATAAATTTATCTTTTGTGCGATGTTGACTTTCTTGGTCCTTTCGCCTTGTCTTACGAAGTCGGCCTCCCGGTTATCAACTTTTCAGGTTGTCTCTGATTACCTCTGAAGCAGTTTGATGTAAGCTTATGTTAAATCGAAGAAGATCTAATCGCTGGTGCGTCGTTTTGTTTCGCAGATCCGAAGGAGTGAAAGTTCCGTCCAGTAGAGTTCGAGTCAGTTTTTTCGAGTCGACCGACAGGAAGTACATTGTTGCAGCTCCGGATAATTTTGGAAACAATAATTGTTCGGATGATTTTGTGATTTATGAACAGTTTACCATGTCTAGTCCTTCACAGTCAAATCATACCGCGTTACACTGTTCGTATGAAAGACAAGAAAGGTAAGTGTTTGCACAAAGATTACATCACGTGTAGTGTTAAGCTAGTCACGTCCCGAAAATCTCGGCATATCTTTAAAAATGCTCGAAAAAATCGTGTTAGGATTGGATGTATCTATAGACAAGTTGGAATGTATGAGAGCTGAGACTTTCATTAGAATTGCGGGCCGACCAAATGCTCACTTTTGCGACCTTAGATTACCTAAAGTCACTTTTGGACACTTTTTTTGTAAAAATAGGTCACCATAGTGACGTTTTTTAGATTTTTCAGAGTAACTTTCCCGCACTTAATAAATTTAGAAAAATTAGAATGAAATGGGAGTTTTTTGGTCTTGTACACAAGTTATTACTAGTCGCGTGATAAAGCAGCCATGTGTTCCTTTTTGCTTTTTACGGTCAAGGTAGGTGGTAGGTTTGTCAGTAACCGGACGGTTAACCGAAACTTTCGGTTATTTTACTCCATTTACCGGTTATTTTTAAGTGCAAAAAATATCCGGGTGACCTGATATGTATGCAATAACCGAAACTGTTAGCGTTTTCTCCAAACTCTTTCTGAATCTGAAAGTCTCAAAACTAGTTCCCTATAGGTAAATTCTTGTACTTGGAAATTTAGTAAGGTTGAAATTCGGGAGTAGTAGTTCAGAATTGGATTCAGATTAAGTGATTAAGATTATTAACTAAGGTTCTCTGTACTTTGTATGGGTAAAGACGGTTGAAGAGTAGTTTTCCAAACGGCCCTTAGTCCACCCAAAAAAAAAGTGTGAAAAATTGAAAAAAGCGTTCCCGATCCTGAACCAATTGAGATACGAACAAACGATTCACGCTGATTGCTAGACTGAATCTTCTGTCAACATTCTACACGGTTACCGTATTTTTAAAAACATCCCATTTGACGTCATAACTGGAAATAGGCAAAAAAATCGTGGACTAAGGGCATTTTGGCATGCCGATTATTGAAACAACGCTATAGAAATGGACATCAATCAAAAGTTTATCAGAAAAGCTAATCTTTAACTTTAACTATAGGAATATTCAGAAATCAGAATAGTCTTTCAAAATTAAATTACACCCCTTTAGTACACTGATAAGAAACAACCATTGATCAAAATCATCAAAACACTGAATTTTTGTTGGCTTATAACTCGAGAACGAATTGAGCTAGCGAGCTCCGCGCGTGTAGAATCTATAATTTTCGACGTCCTCTACAAGATGGCGCATTTTCGATCTATGGCAACTGCCATTTTCTCGTATGACAAATTTTAAGAAATTAATCCTAAAATTATTGAGGATTTCTACTCGATTCAAGAATACTATTCTGTGTTCTGCATAAACCTGTTTAGTTCACCGGAAATAATTTTTAAATTTGAATATAAGTAAAGAACGATGAATTTTTCCGCTTGATAATAAATTAAGAAATCAGTTTCAATTTGTAACAATTCGCATTTATAGAATGAGTGGTAGTGGTATTATTGGTGAGATGGAAAGAAAGTGGGGGTTCATGGCTGTCCTTACCCGTTTCCTATGATTATCGCTGACAATGCGTGATCTTTGAGCATTTCAGGGCAAAATGAGGCTAACTGATACTTTATACCTGCTTACTTGTTCTAGTTCTACTGTTTTAGTTTTTGAGTTCAAAGTATGCAATAATTTCCAAGTTTACTGTATCGAGTTTCTTTTAATTATCAACTTAAGTTCAGCTCAGAGAAAGTAGGCCAATTGGATTGTCATAAACTAACAGATCTGTACGTTTTATTCGTAAATTTCTTTACTTTCAAAAAAGACAGATTAATCAGGCGGTCATTTTCGTACTTGACTAGATTCTTGCTGAGCAAGATTATTACTAGAACGGATTGTTCAGTGAAGACTCAGGAGTTCAGCTCTATCGAAGAAGTCCAAGTCCAAGTTTTACTCGTCGTCATAGCTAGAGAACAGTCAGAAGGAAAAGATTTGCCTATTATTGTGAAGCTTGTGTTAGTGTTGTCAAAAATCCAAATTTTTCTCATCCGTAGTTCACGATAATTTTCGGCCACTATAGATAATTATTGATAATGATAACTAACAATAAATTCAGAGAAGGGAAAATGTAATGTAAAATTTGTTAACCTAATACCAGTTTGATTTTGGTAGCCAAATTCCATATTTCCTTTGTTTTCCTCGGAAGCGAACCACGTGGCAACGCGAAATTAGGGCACTGTAAGCATAAACATCCCCAGCCGCCATTTTTAGGGTCGGTAACAAGCCTCTTGCAATCATTTCCCCCCTTTTTTTTTCATTATTGATGTTTCCGATTCCAACCATATGATCTGAGTCACAGTTCAGTTCAGTGGTGCGTCATTTCCGATACGTTAAGCCAATCCGTATGATTTAGCTCTTCATGGTCACAATTCAGTTCAGTGGTCTGCATTTCCATGGATTTCCTCCCCCCCCAGTCATGTGCTCAAATGCGTTCGTGTTGTTAATAGAATTTCCATGGCCCCCCCCCCCATTATTATTCATTGTCGAAAGTTGAGATTTTTTTTAAATTTTCATTTATTCAGGATTCACCTAGACATATGATCAAGAGAGTTCACGTGGTTGGCTTGTCATGCAGTCGTGGAGGGGCCATATTATCACTAATTCTGTACTTGTAATTTATTGGTAACATTTCCCTACTTGTGGGGTAGGCTTGTTTCGAGTTATATTCCGGTGTAAAAAGAACGCGAAGAAATGACCGGTTAACCGATAACCGGTTATTGAAAAGTTTTTGACAAGCTTATTTTGTACAACTGATTGAGTCCTTCTCCTTTCTATCAGCAGGTGATTTAGGGGGGGGGGTGAAAGAGAGGAATGTTGAAATTTTGAGGTCACTTTTTGGTGACTTTTTTTGCTATTTGGAAGTCACCTTTTCACCTTTTTTCTCCTAATGGTTGCTGGTCGCCGTGGAATTGCAAATCGAAAGTTTTGGATCGAGATTGAAGCTAGTATGTGCAGACTATTACTTTGACCACCGATCTCCTTGTGGACCGGATGATCGAATGAGACTTGATGTCTGCCTTCAGGAATGGATCATATTCATTTCAAAAAGATATACTCCTGAAAGGGCGGCGACAGGAGTGGATAACTGGAGAGACAGACGGAAACAGATGTAGGGACTTTAATTTTGAAGTCTGTGAGGCTAGAAGGAATATCCTATCGAAAAACCTTGATTTTAGCCCCTTAATAGTAGATTTTTGATGTACTTCTTTAGAGGAGGGGTTGCATTCAAGGTGTGGGTTAAGTCGACCAGATAGATAGGCTTAGTCTATAATCCCCCGAAACGTTCGTGTATGTTTAGGGACAGATTTAGAGATGGGAGTTATCAAGATAGAGAAGTAACAGAAGACAGAGAGAGACATGTTAAAGTTGCAAACTTGGGGTTATAAAATTGTGGAACATCGAGTGATCCATGCGCTACGTAATTATCTGAACGAGAATGCGGGGAAATTGATATCAAAATTAAGTTCAGTGACCTTGAAAACGCACGTAATGATATATATTGTGTATTTATTGATGAACTTATCCCGTCCCCCCCCCCTACCTGTAGATGGCTCAGATCTCAAGGTAGCTGGAAGTAATATTAAAATAGGATTTGGCGTACCTAATAATCTATGAAGTGGTCTCTATATTACTTTTTGTAAACATTTTGAGCCCCGCTTTCATATCACAGTTTGCAGATTGGGAACAAATCGTTACCAGAAATTAATTCAGTAACCCGACATCCGTATTGCCGTTTGTGAAAGCCCCTGCTTCCTTCTAGGTGCCACAGTTTGCAAAGTAGGGGCGAATTGTTGTCAAAAATAAATTCAGCGGCTCTTCATCAAACCTATATACGTAGGCGCCGACTTGCCTTTTTTTTGGGGGGGGGGGCTTTGCCCCCGAATGAAAATTTTGGAGAGGCGACGGCCCCCAATATCTTTAACTTAAAGATGGAAAAAGTACAACAAATTTTACCATCAATTTTTAAATTTAACAAAAAAGAAAGTAAAATATGATAAGTAATAATGAGAAGGATTTAATTTTGGCACCAAAATAGATAGAAGATGACGTTTCGAATTTTCAAAAGGAGGGATTTTTGACGCTCCTAAGAAACGTGATAACTTTAATTCTGCCCCCCCCCCAATATTTTTCATATAAGTCAGCGCTTATGCCTGTATAACGACCTTCATATTCCATTTTATGAACATTTTGAGCTCTTACCTCTTTGAGGTGCCAAAATTTTGGATTTACAGCTAAACCAATATCAAAATCGAATTCTCCAGCCGGTATCACGATTCCGTGATTCGTGCCAATGAAATGTGTAAAAATTTACCTGAAAAAGTTATTTTTGACACTGAAAAACATAAATTTTTGAGTGTGTTTTCTATGGATAAGAGGGAGGGAGGAAAAAAATTCCCGATGCAGATCCTTGAGGATGCAGAAAAACGAGTCCGGGAATAATTTGCATCTTTTTTGAAGACGGTATGACTGAAAAAATATAAAAAAATCTATACGTCTGCTTATAAGGCCTATGTTAATACAGGGCAAAATGAAGGATCACTTTCAACCCTCTATTTAAGACATTTGAGAGCAGGTATGTTTGAAAAGTTTTCTTCTACACTTGATATTTTCCAACTGTTTTTTTAAAACTGATTTTTAGGAGGTGTTTAGCTCACCAGGGAACAATGCTCAACTGGTACTCTTGCGAACTTTTAGTATGTTGACCAGGAATGTCAAAACCATACTTCTATACCAAATTCAATGCTTTCCGAATGTTGGCAAATTCATTCCTCAGTATGGCGTAATTAGCTTGGACTAATTTTAATTTTTTCTTTTCTAACTTAATCTATGGGTTGAACATCAAGAAGGTAACCGAGATTTCTTGGATTCAATAGCCTAGCTCTGATATTAAAGGGCCCACCAATTTCATAATCCTAATTATACAGTTTGAGTATAACTTTTAAAGTGCACAACATTCAATTTTGTAGCTTCTTCAGTTTCCGAGATTGAAAATAGGTGGTAATATTTTTGGTTCAATTTTCAGTGTACTACTTACTATTACTCTCCAAGATAGGCTTCGAAGAAGTTATTTGAACAAAATTCAGTTTTAAAATTTGAAAAAATTTCATAAAATTTTGCAAGATTTAAAGATTTAATAAAAGTTTATCTAGCAGACTGTCATTCTCTGTCAAAGATGGCTATGAATCGCGGCTACTTACAAGAGAAACAAAAATTATCATTACCACCCATTGCTTCCCTTGAAATTGATGGAGTTATAAAAACTGGAAGCTGTGCACGTCAACAATTGTATTTAACGATAAGTAGTTTTCAACTGGTGGAGCTCCTTCATTATGAGAGGTCGGCAATCCAGTTCGGTAAATCGCTGTGACCTCTTCAGTGTACTACCTGTTGATTACCTTCGAATACATATTTGAATTAGAATGAGTCATCAAACTCGCAATGAAAGTTCGCTATTTTCTGACTTTGGACATTTGTATCCCCTTCAATTTTGAGTGAGGTTAAACTTGTTCATAACGCCTATTCTGACCGCCGCTGGAACAGAGTTCATCTAGTCTTTCATTTCGGGGCAGATCCGATCAGAGACATGTACATACAGACCGTAGCACTTTCGATGAAGATGGCGTAACAGAGGTCATTTTATAATACGGTCCTAAATGAGCGGTCGTAAATGACGAAGTTTGGCACATCCTGTATTTCACCAAATACCGGCAGTCGTCGGCGTAGCTGTCTGTGTGCAGCTATCATGTACCCGACCAGGCTAATTGATATTTTCTGCTCGACCCCGTATGTGTGTCACTGGTGAAATAATTCTGTTATCCGTTCCGGGCACGTGAGTGCTGATACCGAATAGCTGAATTACAATTAATCGCCGATACGCGAATTTCAATGTCAGGCTTTCGATTCAGGTCCGGGGGAGGGGGGCTCAGCTGTGTAAATACTCTCGTCTAAAGCTCGTAGATTTTTAATTGAGATCGTATCTGACATCGCGCCGCACTGTGCCGCGAACCGAAGCAGCGGTGACGGAATCGGATTTATTTTTATCGGCCGATCGGTTCATCGAAAGTGACGCTAGTGGGTGTGCGGAAAAGTCGAACCAATTGGGCGCCCAGGTCGATCGATTGCTACTATTGAACTACCAAAATAATTAGAACGAGTGTAAATGTGTATTGTAATTGGATACAAAAGAACTGAACGAAATTCATTTGGCTGTATAATACTTATTAGTATGCAGAAGGGTTTCCTCCCTATTGAATTGTTATGATTGCGAAAGCACGTGTGGACACCACTGATCGATCCGGAATCGGTATTTGTGGGCTGGTTTTGTATAATTTTTATTTGCGTTTCATCTTGGCAGCTATTTCATTTCGTTGTTTGAGGCCATTTATTCCATAGGTGGCAATCTTCGCTCGTATTTATGTCAATTAATAGCAGGGATAGATGGGATCGTGAATCCGGTGCTTCAAGTTTATGATCTGCAGATCATTTAGGAAATTGGAAAGATACGAATTCAGATCAAAATATCATTAGAAAAAGATTTTCGATTTTGGAGAAAATTATGTTGTGGTAATCTTTTTGATCTTTACATCTCGATTTTTCCCGACATATGTGATTTTTCTGATCTCAGATCATGAATGTTGACCATTTCATCGTTAAGAGATCACTGTCATTCAGATCACGAGTGTAATAGTCTTTTAAGTTATGATCTTAAACCATGATATTTTAGATCTATAGCCCGTGTGATCTTGTTGATCCTAGGTTATTAGTAACATCTTGAAGGGGGGAAAAAGACAGTAGTGGTGGGGGAAGTGTGAGACATTGAAATCTTAACAATTGTGACGTTTCGGATTTAGTGACTGGATCTAGCGAAAAAATGTTTCAGGTATTTTTTATTGATTTGAGTCGTCAAAATGAGCAAAAATCTCTTAAAAAACCTAAAATTTTCCCACATTTCCTAAAATTTTCGAACCATGGCCAATAATTTTTCAACTGAAGCCAATTGTACATAGAATCTTTGGTGAAGGCTCACTCACTAATTGTAGAATTCTTGGTGGAAGTTCCCTGTCCCCCGTTTGATACATCCCTGAACATTCTTCATAGTCTTACAAGTTTTAAAAGGCGCAGAATAAATTTTTGCGCCCCCCCCCCAAGAAGGGGATTAGAATATACTACCTACTTTCGAGTTCTAAATAAATCGAGAGAGAGAGTTAAAATAGGGATGTACTTGGTCACGGATTTTAATAATTTCATTATATTTGTGTTATGGCCCCTATTCGAGCTACAGAAAATTCGAATTTCATGCATGAAACAGGTGAAATAGACTTGACCTGGAAATTTGAAACTGATGTTAAAATGGAGATTTTCGGTCGCTTATTTTGAACACGATATTATATTTTTGGTACCTAATTAGAATTTCATCCTTCAAATCTAGACAACGTCTATGAACAATATTCTTTGGGGGAAAAAAAAATAGTACAAAGCATCGAATCCAGTGGTTTTTGAATCGCGAATTTCGAATATTGTATTAGATTTTTTATTCAATCCTTGTTTCAGTCCTCAGAGTTGAACTTTCACACTTGAAAGATGAAGCTGAATCAGAAATTGAGCGAGGTATCGAATTAAGGACTTTGTATGTTGTTGATTTTGATATCATTGAACTTTACATCCAGTCCTATCTGCGGATCCAAAATTAAAATTTTGCTATGAAATAATGAGAACTTATACTTCGATATTTGATGTGCAAGAAAACGGGTGGAAACTTCAGTTTTCTATGCATTGAAATAATTCTAAATTCTGATGGAAAAATCTAACTTATTTGTGAAATTTGGATTTTCGGACAGCTAGTGGAGCAGTGCGCAAAATCTAATGCAAGGTATCGACCCTTAGCCCCCCAAAAGTCTTCCGTTTTGATAGGAAAATTTAAAAAAAAAAATCATAAGATGATGTTTTCAAAATAAAAGTGAGATCAATGAATTCTTCGTGGAAGTTCGTGAAAATAAATTATACAAAACCGGAAAATGTTCTCCGAATATGAAAATAAATCCCCCAAAATCTTCCAATACGCATTAGTTTTCGATTTCGGTAGACACCCTGTAGTGGAGTACCTAAAATCAGCGATTAATAAGGTCTTTAAATCGATACGTTTTTCGATTTTGCTGGTCAGATTGATTTGGTTTCTTCACTAGTGTGTTAAGGCTGCATTCCTGAGGTCTAATATCAGGACTGAATTGAAAATCTAATGCAGTGGTCGAAATTAGCAACCTAAGATATAATTCGATATTTCGTTCGATTTTCTGAACAAAGTCAATTTTGTCAATGCGAAGGATGAAATTCGATTGTTTAGCTTAAATTGAAGCCAAGCCAAAAATTTAATGCTAGATTCGAGATCAAAAACCCAGAAACTCCTAGTTTCCCTCAATTTCTTGGTCACGTCGCGTTCTTTCATTTTCACCGTAAAATTCAAATTTAGAAGGTCTAAATCGAAGCTGGATCCAAAATCTTCAGAAATATTCGATATCAGTGACCCAGAAAACCCGTATTTCGACTGTATTCTTAATTTTTTTAGTCGAGTCAATTTTGCCCATTTCAAGTATATATTTCTGATTTAAGGGTCCAATTTGGGGCTGTATCAAAATCTTGGGAAATATTTAAATTCAGCTAGCGAAAAACCATATTGTCGACTATTTTTTGTTTTTCGTGCCTAGTTAATTCTGCTCATGTTAAGTATGGAATTCAGATTTTGGAGCCCACATTGAGATTAGATGAATAGTCTAAATTTGAAATAAATGAAAAGTGACCCACAGTTAATTATTTTTGCAATATTTCTAAGTCGAGTCTAGTTGGTCCATTTCAAATTTGAAATTTGGATTTTGACGTCCAAATTGGGGTTGTATGAAAGAAATATTCGAAATCTGTGATCCAAACACCTGTATTTCAATAGTTTGTTCGATGCCTCTTCATTTAATATTGCAATATCACACAATTTTGGTATGGAAGTCAATCTCGAATCAGGACCGTGCCAGCATTTTTTTTTAGAAAGGTGGACAGGAAGAATGCGACCAACATGTGAAAAATTTGAGTTTTGTAACCTTTAAAAACGAGTCATTCCGTACTTAAGCCGACTGGCTACTATAGAATTTTTCGTGTGTCGATTTTCAGAAAGCAACCTGGAGGAATGACATCCCTTCCTGTCGCTGAGGCCCTGTCACCAATTTTTCCGCTCTGTATTTTCAGGTGTTAGAATACTGTATAAATATGAAATCTTTAAACATTTTTTGTTGACCATGTGATGCTAAATAATGAATTATATAACAAAAGTATGGTTTTTTCTGGCAGTTATTGACAGTTTCCCTAAAGTTTACAGCCGGAAAACGTTTTATTAGCTCTCAAATGCTTTTCCGGAAAATCGTATTTTTCGATTTTGCTTACTTTCCTTCATAACTGCATTAAATTTCGTTTGTTGCTAGGGGCCAATTTGGCATGCGTGTATCGCCATACGCCCCACTATCATCGATATCCATTACGAGTTGGCTAATTGGTTTATGGTGAAAGGTGTCAAATACCTTTTGTTGAAAAAGGGCCGATGAGTTCATGTTCACTTTTTTCGGTTCTGTCAATCGTGCCAGGTCGTTGCGGGATTCGTACGGGAACAAATATCAGAATTCCAGTTCGCCGGTCAAAGGCGAAATATTGATTTCGTTGATTATCATCTGAGTGACCTGTCAAACTCGAGCCCAGGGCTGGATCCAGAAATAGGAAAATTTAGCGGCTCACCGAGAAATCCCATTTTTAACGGCCCACTCAGTTAGTTATTAATCGGCCCAATTTTTTCTCCCATTTTTCAAATTATGGCCCAAGTACATCGCGGCCTACCGAAATTTTCTCGGTGACTCGCCTGCTGGATCCGGTCCTGCTCGAGCCTCGAACATGAATCTGCAAGGGTTTTCGTAGGCGCTGACTCAGGGAGCAAAGTACTGTTTGCCCCTCTACCCTCTAATAAAACTACTGGCGGACTCTGACCACCCCCAATAATTCAGATACTTTGTCTTGAAATTAGTTATATTATTCGCTGCAGAATCTCTCAACTGCAGTTTTCACTATCGTTGTTGTTTCTTGCTTGATTCTGAAATATTTTTTGAGGAAAATTACTTTTAAAATATTCGAGAATTTTTCTTTTTGTTCGGTCGCAATCTGGCTATCCCTGCTTTAAAAAATAAGTCAGTTTTCCCTCTTTTGCGGCCAGATACGCAGTTAATGTTCTGTTTAGTGCATTTGATTCCTAAAGTTTCGTTTGAGTTCCGCCCCTCCCTATAATTGTTGCAAGTGAGTGTATCTGACGTTAACTCGAAAGGAAGTTAGCAAAATGTATTCCGGACTCCGTGCACACTCGGATGTTGAAAATTCCACCTCTACTGATATGACTCTGCAATGGATTACTATTCAGCACTCGCAGGAACCGGTGCTGTGGTTCGTGCTCGCGTTTTTACAACCGATAAATTCGCTTGGTCTTACACAAACAATGTTTTACGACATGGCCAAGGCCTTGACTCACGTTGCAATTACAATATTTGCAGTGCACCATGTTTCCCATTGTTACAGGTACGAGTACGATAAAATAATTGAACCGATTGCTGATAATGTCCATCTTATCTTTACCCCTTAAGCCTGCACCCAGATCTTCTCCATTTGCAACATAATTTCGATTCTATTTATTTCGAACAAAGTATACAAGGTGTCCTATACGAATCGACTGCAAATTGAACCAGATGAACAACAAATGTTGTACGCAAACGTGTAACTGTCTGAGTGGGAAAAAGATGTATAATCTGAGGTATAGTTTTGAGAAAACTATTAGTTTTCATTGTGTCACAGCTCGGTGATCCGAGATCGTACAATACGCAGTTGGCCCCATTCAAAAGAGTAAACCCTGAGCTTCATTTCTGAGTTGAGGATACAAAAATCGATATATTTCAGTTTTCATAACGATTTTCCGGAAGCGTGTTTTACGCCCTTCTCCTAACCATCAAGATTTGTAGTTTTCTTTCCCACATATTGTGAGCAGTGGCGTAGCCAGACTTGGTATGGAAGGGGCGGGGGGTCGTTTTACTTTTACAACATTACAGGTTTAATACTTACTATTACCTGAATAAATTATAATTTCTTTACATTTTCGGCTGATGCCGTGGGGGGGGGGGCGGAGGTGTCAGACACCGCCCCCGTGGCTACGCCCTTGATTGTGAGTGTACCTGCAATGTTCGTGGCTCAACATGATTTAATAGTTTCTATATTTTTCTAGTAGTAAAAACAATAATATAACGCGTCACAAACTACATAAAAGCTACAACAAATTTAATACACATTGTTATGGAGATTTCATAACTAACAGAATAAGATAACTCATTATTACTAGCGTTGTCTGTACCGTAAATATCTAATTGAAATATAGTGGGTATGATGAAAAAAGGTTTAAGAATTCCAAATTTCACATGAGTAACATATCACTAAATTTTTATTCCATGATCGTGGCCAATTTTTACTAGCGAAAAATATTTTCTGTTGGGTCTTTCAAGCTGAACCTTCTTTCTCGGTCGAAATTTGTCGCCTCATAATAAACAGGTATTTTCTCAGTAATGATAAATGTGTTGAAATGAGAATAAAAATTTCCGTTTTTATAAATAATTTTCCTGTGTAACTTGTCTGATTGTTGATATTGATAATACTCAAGTTCGAATGAAATTGCGGTCTGTTTGCTAGTAATATGTTTCATTTTATTGCAGTCTGATTACATTTTTCTATAGATAACTTACTTATCAGATTCCAATTTGCGTATATTTTCTCGTAATCGTGGAGAAATAATTGTTTCCGTCGTCATATCTTAGAGCCACATTCAAGGAACTTCTCCACGGTGCTGGAATTCGCAGTGTTATTCTCCTGATAATTACTTTGTGGTGGTTAGAATACGCCCCACTTCCTTCAGGCCACCACTGCTGCTCCTCCGTTACTAGAGAACCTATAAACCCAAGTACTCGCATACGCCATATTGGAGCCCATCGTGCCCTTGGATGCCGAATCCGATTACGCGGAGCGTACCGCGTAATCAGTTCGGCATCGACGGGCACAATATGCTCCAGAATGGCGTATGCGAGTACTTGGGCTTATTGGTTCTTTACCGTTACCAGCAGGGACGGATCTAGAATTACATCATGTAGGGGGGGGGGGGTTACGGAAATGACAGGCGCAGCTCTAGGATGTCTCTGTCACTCTGTCTAAATGCGAATACCGAGTGTATGTGTATAATGGTATATAATCATGGCAGCAACCAATCATCATCGTGTACATTACTAACTTATAGAGTCACTTTCTTCTGTTTTTTTGTTTTTTCTTTCCCTGAAGCCCCCCTCCCCAATAAATCCACGCCTGATTATCAGCATATTCTACTAACAGTTATTGACGAAAATTTTTGAAAAATCGATTAAAAGAAAGATAAAATAGAAAATAATTATTTTCAAATAGCCTACCTACTGTTGCCTATTTTATGAATGGAAGAAACTGGAAGCGTGAGAAAATTGAAATAAAAAAATTGGAAAGAAATTATGGTACGTATTTCAGTTTTACGCTGTTGTGACCCCTTCCATGTGAAACGCTGGTAATAAGATGGCCATTATTTACTTTTGAAGGAAATTTTTTCTTTTTTTCTTTTTTTTTTGGGGTGGAGGAGGGGAGCGGAGAGGCCCCTCCCCTTTATCATTTAATCGATTTAATAAAATACAAACAGATTCCTGCAGATTTTTAGCTCGATCGGATGTGAGGAGCGCGTACCAGAGGTCCCCTCCCTCTTCTGAAGGAAATATACGTGAAGTTTGACATTTTTAATAGAAACATTTTTTTTTCTTGAACATTATTTGTATTGAACATTTATTGAGTAGGTTCGAGTCGGCTATGTGAAACTGGTCGAAAAATAGTTTGGCTCCACAATCCGGGTCAGTGGCTTAGGGAGAGAGATCCTGAAGTGGAAAAAGGAGTCTGAAAAATGAAATTCGGATTACGGGTTCATTTGTAAGTTTTCCAGGTTACTAGTTTCGATATTAAGGGTAGTTTATTGGTCATTTTTTCAAAATGGTGTTGCATTTATGGGGTTTCAAGATTACTGAAGTCGACTCTAAGAGTAATGCTCGAATCCGATTATCAGGTATCGCCGTATGGGCTCAAAACCGAATTAACATTATCCGCGAAAAGGTGTCCTATTTACTAATCAATAATCTCACAACATTATTATTTGATTTTGATCCCCACTGGTATCATCTAGTTGGTAGGATTCTGTAATCACCCAGAATCAAAATCAGTAACCTTGAAAACCTATAAAAGAAGTACTGTCTCGAAATAATTGACTATTCGGTTCCAATCCTCTCTTTGGTGGCGCCTTGGGGAGTTGAACATGAGAATTACTCTCGAAATCGAGTTCAGCGACCTAGAAAACCTCTGAATCTACTCTTATTTCGAACTTTACTTCTTTGTTCCCGCCTTTTTTCGAGCCTCCTGTGGCTATTAACTCACATTGTGGAATCAAACTGTTTTATACCTGATTAGCTTCACTTATCCGACGGAAATCTATGAAAACGAATTTTCAACTCTAGTAGAAGGAAGAAAAATTTTTCTACGGTCAAAACTCAATGTATTTCCTCATAAAAAGGGAGGGAGGGGTGTATGGTACGTGTTTCATCAACCTGGAACTTCGAACTGTGCAAATATTTTTTATATTCTGTTACAACCGATGGTGGCGAGATGGAGGAAGGGAGGGGGCTGTGTCCAGGTGGAAATTCTGATGTTTGACAATAATAGCAATTCTAGTACGCAGAAAAGCCTGCTCAGGGTTTTGATTGTATTTTTAAAGTACTATTCGCTATTACGCGTGAAACATAAGCATGAACCGAAGGATTGAAGGGAGTATTGACACTGTAGCGAGCAGAGTGAGTAAAACATTTGTAACACCCCTCCCTCTTGCCTTTGATTTTCACTGTTTTTCTTTTATAGGGACCAATGTACTTCAATAAGAGGACGAGTAAGAGCTCGTTTTCTGTTTCACAAAATATTTTACACAGAAGAAAATGTGCGTGAAGGGCTCGATCCCTCTGATTCCTTCCGACTCCATGCTTATGCATGCAAAAGTATTAGGTCTTAATTTTTATTATCGAATTCTGCGTTCACTATGATTGAAGGTTATCAATATTTTCGTACAATTAAAAATTTTTTAGTCCGCCTCCTTATAAACATTTATACCCAGTATTCATTTATCAGTAACAGTAGATAGTATTTTGAAAATGCAACAAAAAATGAACACGTTTCGTTGCCTATCTTCAGTATTGAAGGGGATCAGTGGATACTGTGATTAAGTGCCATAATTTTTTGTCGAACTTCTGACTCCAGTGTTCCTATGCATTCAACCCCTTCACTTGTGAAGATAGGCACTAAGTAATATGTATGTTATTTGTTGGATTTTCGACGTACTTCTGACTGCTGCCTTTTAAAATACTCTAGCACTAGGATTTGTTAAACGAGATGCTGATGAAAATTCTCAATTTCCAGACTTGGTCACCTTGCAGCCTCTGCCATTTGGAATTTATATTTTTGTATAAAATCTATTGTTCATTTGGTTCAGTACTGTACACTGATGAACCATTACAGTCGTTTTGTTAAGCACCCTGTATAATGTTCTGAAACTAGCGCACATTCGAGTCCACTGAACCAGTAAACGACACAGAGAATTTCGCCAACATGACCACCGATTGACCGGTGCACACCCACTTAGCGCTATTTGCTCGTTTTCCTGCGTGTACTTCTAATATAGTCCAATTTGAATGGCTCGAAAGTCGAAACGGAATTGGAATGTCGCATTCGGAGAAGACGCACTCGCATCAGGAAAATCGGATACTCATCGTCGTGTAAACCGACGAGGCGTAGGTACGTGTTCGGAATTAATTATTAGTGTTTTGAAAAGAACGCGCTTGATGGTTGATACATCTTTTGTGATGTACCAGCCCGAAAAATATTGCTCTGAAATGTTTCTCACACTTTTGAAGAAAAAGAGTGCACGCAAATAAACTGACTCTGTAGGAGCACACAATTACCCTGTGGACGTGGTCGGGCTGGTTTTCTCGTAAATCTTTTCAGCTTTCGTTTATTGGACTGTACGCGACCGACAGACGTGGTTGGATGACACGACCATGCAGGTACATGACGTCAAATAGGGTTCATCGAATCACCGTCAGATGGATAGGCGACAAATTTTCGCAGTACGGCTTGTGTACCTCATGAGGTAAAGGTATAACATTGCGAGGAAAATGAAAAAGAATTCATAACGCGACTTGATGAAGTGCATGTGGGCCTCTATTGTTCGTATACTTCGGGAACTAATCATAGGCGAAAAAAGAACTCGCGTATGATAGAGAAGTCTGCTTAATTGACTGAAAACAGACATCGTGATCGTGAGACAAACTCCCGTAACCTATCAATTTCGCTTCGACTCGTTCAATAATATTGATTTCTATCAGTCATCTCTCTGGAAACTTACACTAATCTGCTCACTTTTCAAATTAACGTTATGGTAACAGAAACAGACGCGAATATGAATTACAAAGACTAGTTTGCGAGGTTTGTCTTATCTTTGTAGTATCATTTACGAATTTTCTTTCGTTTTGTCAATTTTTAAACAATGTAAAGGGACTTGACCCTTGTTCACCCCATTTTTCAATATCACATACCCGATTCTGTCTCCACTCATGTCTGTTTCAAATTCAGCACTTTGGATTTCACCTGCAGTCTATTTATTCACCCCTACTGCTTCGTCCATGCGGGTCCCTTGCTTTCCTCGTGTAGTAATGTTTCTTTATTCAAAATGTACTCAGAAAGATCATGTTTTCACGATTTTGACTTGAGAAAGAGTCGTTCTTCAGCAGCATCAGACTGATGTTTACGTACGGTTAACGTCTTATCTTCAGCCTCCCTAGAGAAAGAAGTGATCATTTCCCTCTCGCAAAGTAATTAATATGACTAGTTGGTGATTCGGCTACACTGATCCGACTGTTTCATGCGGTTTCATATGCTTATATTGTTTGAAGTGGATTGTAGGAGTATCATGAATATTGCGAATTCCTGCTAAATTAATCGAGGAATGAACTTTCATTATTCGTTCATTTTCTGAGTAAATTTTGAATAAAATATCACTTGTGCGATTGCACGTGTGAAAACTCATTCTTTCATCCCCTGTTATGTGCTGTACCATTTATTCTTTTTGTCTGTCTGCCCGTCTCTGAGTTTTATTTATTGTTTTGTTTTTTAAATTAGCTGTCTACTTCTATAGAGGTGCATTATATCTGTCTGCTGTCTGACAGTTCCTTCATCCCACCCTTTAACCCTTTAGGCTCCGAATTTTCCTCAATTTTCGAGTTTTTATATCGATAGAGTTTTTTGGGTTACTAAATCAATTTCAGGAGTTCTTTCTCCCCTTCACTTGATCCTTCAGGCTTCACAGCGGGTTAATCCTTAGGTACTCCAGTTTCCGCGATTTCCAAGTTCTGTACATCGATAGTAATTTTTATTGTGTTGCTAAATCCGTTTCAAAAGGCACTTCCCCCTGACCTCCACCTTTGAGGCTCCTCTCTACTCTCCGATATTCAAGTACTCAAATTTCCCCAATTTCCAAATTCTTTACTTTGTTAGTAGGGCTTTCTGAGCCCCTGAATCCATTTTTAAGTTTTTTTCCTCCCCTCGACCCTTCAGGTACCGCAATACAACGACGCGCAAAAAATAAATGCTCCAGTTTGAATGTATCGGGGGCATAATTGTGACGCGTTACGAGAAGCTGAAGGTGAAAATCCTAATTTTACGAGTACAGTAGAGGCAAAAATAGGGTACAAAACTAGTTTTTGGTGAAATAGAATTTTCAACGGGAAGTTGTTGTTCACCTTCCTGGCAGCACTGTATCACTTGTGGAGGCATAATCAACAATTTTACCAGTTATTGTTAACATTTTAAAAAGGGACTTACATGTCTATAGGGAAACTATAATAATTACTATAGTCTCCTTCATGTCTGTAATATAGTGTGACGATGAAGTTCTGGGAAAAAAGTGAATTGACACACCCTAAAAATAAAGAATTTTAAGGGTTGGTAGAGAGCAAAAAATTTGATATAAAAAATGAGTATTCGCACTTGTAATATCCACTCTTTCTACCCTACTGCGTTTTCAAATTTGGACTTCCATATTTTTCAATCCATTCTGCTGGTCAGTTTCCAGTACTTCCAACTCTCCTAGAATTTAGTCAGATCCCCTGATTAAATCTCTTGAATTTTTGGCGTACTTACAGCATAGTTTTTGACATGTCTCTTGAATTTCTTCAATCAAGTCCCCTAAATTTTTTTCATAAATCTCTTGAAAATGTTCAGAATTTCTTTTATATATCCTGAAAATTTCTTACTTTTTGGCGATTTATCAGTTTTGCGAATTTAACATGAAATCTCGAGATAACAATCGTGAACTTCTTTGAACCTGGGTTGACGACGCTGTCACTTGCTTTTGCGGTCCTGGAAATCGAATGCGCATTGTAAGGATACGAGGCGACAGGATACTACTTAGCCACAGAGCTGGTTGGCCGAGTGGATAGCGCGTTGGTCTCAGAATCCTGAGGTCCCGGGTTCGAGCCGACGTAGCGACTCGCCCGAATTTTCGGCCTAGGCCGGTTTTTCGGCCAGAAGGGAAGAGGGCTAAGACAGCCCTAACAGCCTCCCCGACGTCTCTGAAATAATGCTCGAAAGGGTGGATTCCAGGACTCGGGTAGAGAGCAAATTAGAAAAAGAGAGAGAGCGACCCTCATACTCGTTTTACTTATCCTTTTTTTTTCCACTCTGAAACGTCTCCCTTTTCGGGGCGGCATTTTCTGAGAGAGCGGAAATCAAGCCATGTTGATGAGAAAGAATCAAAAATCTTCCAAGTGTATATCAAAAAGAGAAAACAAAACTGTCAAGATGCGCGAATTTACCAACTGAGTACGTGGAACTGTCAATTTGCCAATTCTGAAAGATGATTGTTGAGGGGCCGGGGGTCTGCTCAAATTACCTGTCCTTTTCTAATGCCAATAGTGTTAAATCAGTGGATATGTAACAGCTGTATTGCAACCCGGCCAGCATATCGCCTTCGCTCGAGTAAAAAAATAAACAAAATTTAATGGAAAAAACGAAAACAAAGAAGGAGATATTGAAACGAAGTTCTATTAATAATGGCCGAGGCTGATCTGATCTCGTGTACGCCGAATTGAAATTCGACCTTTATAGAAATTGAAATGAGGCGCGCACGAAACGTGTATAATATAATATAATGAAAAAGGCGAAGATGGATCTGGCATTTTAAAATGTGCGATGTTTCGATGTCCAAATAAACCAACCCACGCTTTCGGAAATAATACACGCGCGACTGTTATCAACGTGTAGGTACACTTTTCTCGATTACTCTAATTTTTCCCTGTTTTTTTCTCTTCATTTGCCGTGTTTCGAACATAACGTGGCAATGCATACAACGAAATAGAAACATATTCACTTAAACAAGGTCCTTTCGTACATTAGAAATAACTCCGAAAAGCGTTCGATAAATGTCACGAGAAAAATTGATGTACCGTTAACAAACATTGTATATTTATACAGAAACGTGTATAAACTCGAATACATCGTATCAATATTCTATAATTTCCAAAAATCTTCCGTTTATTCGCTGTGAGTAATGAGTACGTCCCCACGTTACCTAACTAACCATCAAATGTAAAGAGAGGATGAGGCGGTAACTTGTTCAATTGGATTTCAACAACTGTTGACGCACCTAGTAAACTGTACATATATCGATAGAATTTAGAACGCAGTCGATGAGTCGATGGAAAATTTAGTTAAAAATTGTGTATTTCTTTTCGTGAACTCAACAGTGTACGCTGTGACTGCATAGCACTCGTGCGAGCTGATGGAACTCACGTGTGATTCGCTCTCATGTGGAGCAAACTGGTGAGCGGACATTCTTGCTCTTTCTATGCATGAGTACAGCCGAACAGGAAAATTATAGAATTGGTTTGTTGGAATTCTACACATTTACAGACGCGATTTATCGGAAATGGTTGTAAATTCAGTTTACCAACAAATGCGTTCTGACATTTGCGCTCAACAGACTGTTATCGAGTAATCTTCATTCTCGAATAATTTAATGTGAGGTTCAAGTACACCGTTCAGTTTCAAACGCACTCGATTATAACGACTGCAAATTCGCCTGATAATGGTTGAATTCGAAACTGGTTGGATGTTCCGAAGTTTCGAAATGGTGCACGATGCCCTTGCGAATAAAACTAATCGCAGCGAAGTCGCCTAAGTGAAAGCCGAGGCGAAAATTTAAACTGCAATCTGTAGTTGAAGATGGTGGAGGGTCTCTTGCAAAAGCTATTCGATGGTTTTCAGGTGTAATAAAGGAACCATTTTCATGTGGCTGTCACTCCATACAGGACTGGGAGTGCAAGGTAGTCTTGATAATTCACGCTGAATTCTCACGGAAATGAAATTCGAGGTTGGCTGGACACAGTACTTAAATACTTGTCTTATGAGCAGTACCAGAACTCATAATCTGATACTGTAGTCCTAGGGAACAATTTTTCACCTCTAATTGAAATTACTCGGTGTCTACCGGCCTCCCAAATCCCCAAGCTCCTAAAAAGTCAATTTTGAAAAAAGTGCCCCAGTCCCTCTAAGTCCTTATTTTGATAAAAATGCCCCTAATAAATCAAAAATGAAGAATTTTTTCTAAATATATGCAAAAATTGAATTTTCCTATGAAATTCGTTTTGAACCCAAAATGCGAACATGAATTCCCCTGAATCGGTCGGGACTTTTTAGCTTTCAATTTCGCTCTGAATCAGTTATTAGTCAGATACATTTGAGATGTCACGAGAAAACATACCTTAGAGTGATGAAGGTTGAAACTGAGATTTTAACTAATTTTTATAGAAGTAGGCCCGGAGAATCCAATGCAACTTACCGCAAGTCTATAGCCCCTTTCCCAACTGAGATATAGCGTTTTGAAATCAGAGAATTCCAAAACGTAATTTTTGAGAATTTAATCGCCGAACGTTACTCCGTTTCTTCTGCCCTGAAGAATGTTTCCGTCGGCGCAATAAGCTGAAATTTGCATGGTGCGCAGGAGAAACTGCATTTAAAATAATACAAGTGTTTCCCAAGGGATGGCGCTTGTAAAGTTCCTGTAGGAAGCGTAGTCCCAGAACTTCATCGTCACACTATATTATAGACACGTAAGTCCCTTTTTAAAATGTTACCAATGACTGGTAAAAATGTCGATTAGGCCTCTACAAGTGATACAGTGTTGCCAGGAAGGTGAACAACAACTTCCGGTTCAAAACTCTATTTCACGCTATTTTTGCCTCTACTGCAAAATTAGGATTTTCACCTGAAGGCATGTTTTCCCATGACGCGTCTCACATATATTATATGTACCTACTTACCTAAGAAGAGACGAAAATACAAATGAATCTGCTGGCCAACTTAGGTGGCTCGTCACGAAGTCTTGAAGTGTCTAAATTACGGAAGGTCGGAGGCAACTAAATCTTGAAAGAGCCTCGGTTCTTAACCTGTATTCACATGTGTTCAAGTACTCGAAATGAGTCTCAAGGAGACTAACAGAGTTTTAATGAGACTTGCAGAGTTTTAGTGAGTCTTTAGCTCTGTACATTACATTAAAATGAGTCCAAACAGAGTGTTACCGAAGCACTTGAGATAAGTATTAATAACACTACACAACAAACTGAGATTTTTTGGAAACCACAAAGAGGAAAATAGACGACTCTTAATGTATTCTTAACGCTGAATTCAAATATGATATTGAAAATGTTCAATTAGCTAATCGTTTTTACGTTTACTGTGAAATGAAATAGCGTATTTTAAGAAGTTGTTGTATGTGGCGACACTAATAGTGTACTTAACTGATATTACTGATAAGCTTCTTTGATCTGTGATATAAAATCACACGTTCTCATACCTAATTGTGTTGTGGTGTCGGTGAGTACTTTTCGTAGTGCATGTAGTGTAGCCTCATTCTTTAATATGTCAAACAAAAGAGGGAAATAAGGGGCAAAGTGGCGGAGCCAAGGGTGATTAGGAGGATGAATTACCCCCCTCCCTCCTTGAGATGAGAATTTTTGGTATACTGGCAGTATCACAGTAAGTGCGCGAAATGACATTTAAGTTCAGACGCATAATTGAAGTTGAAAAGCACACTGATACGTCAATGTAAGAACAGACAGTTCATTATTAGGTGTTACCCACCCCCCTCCCCCGGGAAAAATTTTGGCTACCCCACTGAGAGGCAATATTCAGAATGAATTTACGAGAAAAGGAGAGCTAATTAAGAAAAACAAAGAACGCCATTGAATTTAGCGTAAAAAATACGTCTATAATCAACTACTCTCGTTTTTGTGTTTTTTGGCTGTTGTGTGTAATGCAATTCTTGACGTAGAAAAAATCTTGATATTCTTCATGAGTCCGAATGTCTTAACATAACTTAACAAGCCTTAATAAAAGCTTAATGATACAGGTACGAGTCCCTTAATAGTTCTGACAAGTTTTAATGTTGAGTGGATAAATTGGTAGCTGTTTTGAGCAAGTTCCAGCGGACAGGGTGTCTCAGCGTAGGTGGAAGTGCAGTGCCAAAGCGCTATAGTAATTCGGATCGAGGTCGTATTATCTTTTGGCTCCATGGATTTATTTTGTTAATTTTTGGTATATTAACGTCGAAATACATTTCAGGTTGATATTCTATGTAATTATTTATAACAGAATATGTTACATCATTTTTTTTTTGTTGATAATTTTAAATTTCATGTCCCTGAGACGCTGTGTTAGAATTTTGATTCTAAATTTTCGATTTAGCACACTCGTTTAATTTGTCCCCTTAATAGTATTTGTATATTGATTCATTTATTTTATCATTTTACCCTCCCTTGCCGACAGGTAATACCCAGGTTCTTGGCAGTGGTTGCCAAAAACAAAAACCTTCGTGTACGTATGGGACTTATTCACAAAACTGAATTAGTCAAAAGTCTCTGAAGTTGAAAAAGTAGCAAATTCGGCAGCAAACGTCAATTAAGGGATTTTTTCAAAAATAGATGTTGAAAACATAAGTGAACCTTACATACGTATTTATTGCCAGTCTTCAGTATTGAAGGCGCAATCTGGTTTTGAAAATCCGAATCATGAAATTTGAGTAAATTTTTAATCAGATACGTTTGATCGTAGTAGCGCCTTCAATATCCTAGGTAGGCAACAAATAGCTGATGTAATTTATGTTGAGTTTTCGAAGTAGGTGTGATCCATAGTCAGTAGTGTGGCCCCCTATTTACTCTTGATTGGAATTTTTTTTCGCAAAGATCCCCTTAATCTGTTTCAATAAAATATCAAAAAATTCGTAGGTTTGACATTTTAAACCAAAAATGTGTTGTTAGGGAACGAATTACGTTAAAAATTTGTTCTTGTGTATTTCAGTGGGCTAAGTACATGATGTTGATGAAGTACCAAGTTAATTTCGCTACGCAGTCTGGGTCAGTGGCAATGGGGAAGTTGGCTTCAAATGAGGAATCACAGGAGTGAAAAAATGAAATTCGAGATGGGGTTAATTATAGAGATTAGTACAAAATATTTTCATTTTTCAGATGGTATTCTCTCATAGATTTTCAGTATCTCTAAAGTCGATTCTGAGAGTGATTTTTGGATGCGATCATCGGGTGCCGTCAGAATGAGATCAGTACCGAATAACCATTAATTTTTCAAAACGGTATTCTATTTACTATTTAAAAATCTTAAAAATCTATTAATAACTGGTACCCCTTCTGGTGCAACTTGTTTGATCAGCTCAATCGCTCTCAAAATCGTGTCCAAGTACTGAAGAAAGTGTCGTCTTGAAAGAAGTGAACAATATTAGTTCACAACCTCCTTTCGTGGCCCACTTGAGTGTCAACTTCCTTCTTTTTTGAAGTCACTTCCTCCATCCAGGCCATTGACCAGATTTCAGAGCCACATTTTTTATTATTGGATTAGCATTACTCAGTTTATTGGAATATATGAGAATAAATTTTCAACGTAATTAAGGACTTATAAAACAATTTTTTGGTTAAAAATGTGACGTCTTCTTGAATTTTCTCATATGAAGGGGTAAGGGCATCTGACACATGTACTCCTAATCTGATCGGGTTGAAAATTGGCAACATTTTTTCCAGTTTATTACATGTGATGCGACTGTGACAATTTCCATGTTTGAAAATAAAGGCAACCCCAATAATTATTATTGAAGAAAAACCACATCCTACTAAATGAAATTTCGCTTTAAAATTTTAAAATTTGCCATTATTTAAAAGAACTTTTGAATTTTTGAATTGAAAATTCTTCGGTTTTGACAATTTTTTTGCATTCTGTTGGGAAGAGTAGATAGCAGTGAACACAGTACTCTAAAAATTCCATCAAAATTTTATCATTGTTGCGTTGCCTATCATGAATATCGCAGGGGCTATCAGAGTCGAAACGTATGTGGTTAACATGTTACTCATATTTAATGATGTGCATTTTAAAAGTATTGTTTCCTCAATATTGAACATGAACTATGAGTAGTTCTGTAAGTTTTTGTTGAATTCCCAATACACAACTCGCTACTAACATTTCAAAACATTTTTGTGTTGAATTAAGTGTATCAGATTTTCTACGTTTAATCGTTATTTTTCGAAGTTCGGATCCTTTTATCCGCATGAATTTTGAGAATGGGCCGTATGTGTAAATTACGTGTTTTGTTTGTCACGATAAGCATTATAATAAGTTTCTTTTTTCCCCACCTAAGCTGGGACATTACTTTATAAAATTTCGAAAATTCTATGAACGTAGTCATCGTGAATCCTTTACATCGTAATCTCACCGACTTAGAGCTCATTAGGATGAATTTGGCGGGGCCTCATCCGATCATGATCCATCTGTCAGTCCCTAGAGTCTCCATTGTCTGCGGTGTAGAATGTAGCGTCTCTACCTTCTCCTTGTTTACCGTATTGCATTTGCTGCACCTACTCGTGAGGAAGATGTTTCTAGTCCTTATAAATCTAGATTCAGAGATCTTGGAATTTTGAAAGCAAGGAAAATCAACATTAACATTACCCATGTGAAAGTCGCCACCACTAGATGATTTTGAGTTTTCGAAAGATGAAACAGACAAGAGCGGGTTTCCGAAACTGTGGCAGTGGGTCTGGAATTTTTCTTATTTTGCAAAGGAAGACGAGAGACTGATCTTGGAAGAAGAAGAACGAAAGAAAGAAAAAAAAATGCTATACGAGAGCGAGCGAAGTTTTTTTTTCCTTCTGGTAATTATTGTGAAAATATTATATATTAACTGGAAATGGATGGACCTTTGCCCCTTTCTGTGTTCTGAAACGAGCGAGATGTAAATCTTAAAAAAGTGAAACTTCTTTTTGATTCGTTCGTTATTTATTTCAGTTGTAGTTAATATGTATTCGTTATTCATCCTAGTACTTCTTTTTGCCATCGATCATGTGAGAACCTACAGCATGAACAATCGCCAATCAACGAGCCCAAGAAAATGTTAAAAATTTTTCTCTGCACTAATAGGGCAATTCAAATTCAACGCCAATCCGCGGGTATATGCTGGACAGCATATAGCAAATAGATTGAACAACGTCATTAAAAAGCAAAATTACATTAAAAGTTGTAATATAATCGATAGACAAGCTCGTATATAAAAAATCTGACGTATGTATAGATGAAAGTATGTACAAAGACAAAAAAAAATTTCTCGCCGACTGTCGCTTGTCGTAGTCCACGCGTAAATCAAGAAAAACTTATTAAAAAGTGAACGGCGTAATACTGGCTCATTTTTGCAGCGGTTCCTTTTTCTTTGTAGTCTTTGGAAATAGGAAAGGTCATTATCGGGAGATTTGAAGCTGCACTGCTTGTTTTTCGATATACGATCGTATTGGATTGTTTTGGAAGTAAGCAAATGTTCGCTAATCATTGCCCAGTATTCCTGAAGAAATTTCAGCGATTGCTCCGAAAAAAAGGTTTGATTTTAGAAATGCTCGTTATAACGAATCCTCGGGTTTTTTGAGCATATGCTCGTGAAATTTGCAGTGAATGCTCGACTGCACCATGCAAAACAGGTCGAAATGGAAAAATTAAAAGTTATAAAAGAAATCTGTTTTGTCCTGACTTGGAGTTGGATGTGATTAGAAGCTGAAACTTGAGGGGTTGAAACTGTTTCTCATTTCTCTTTGAAAGCTCGAATGAGCACTCAGTAAGAACTTGAGATCTCGAATGTAACTCGGTAACTACTTATCCCCTGATTTCCAGTTCCATGATGTAGGTGTCAGATATGTTACGTGTTATGTGACATGTACAGCGAATATGACTACTTAATGAATTCAAAGCTCGAACCATTGAAAATGCCAACGAATTCCCAGTTTCGGAGCAGTTTCTCTACTAACCCTACGAATCAGTGGTGTAGCCAGCTTAGTGTTCGGGGGGGGGGGGGTGTGCTAAAATTGGAAAAACTATATTTAATGAAATCGTAAGGTAGTTCAGACCTCCTCGACCCCCTAGTTACGCCACGGTTGAGAATTTCTGAGCGCATGCTCTCCAGTAATAAATACTCGAGCATTCGCTATCACTGGTTGCTACTAACCAGCCGAACGCAGAGCTTAGCACGTGGAGATACACACTTCGCATGTCGTTGAACTGACAACGGTTTTTCTCTCGGGTTACGTGTGAGAAACAAATTCAATCGCTGTCTCAATGTCGATATCGATACTGCGCCCGATGATGGAAATCACGAAACTGGAAATATTGTAATTCCGTAATTTAGCCGTCCAACCTCGCGAACTTCTTCCAATCTCGTCGCTCGGCTCAATGTCATGTCTAACCATCTGAAGTGCGAAATTTGTTGGAATAAGAAAACTCGCTGCTTCCGACCACGTCAACCAAGTATTGCCACGTCGCACAAAATAACGATTTTTGTTCAACAGCGGAATCGTGATGTAATCACCACACGATGACGTTCGAAGGCATTATTTTCATCTTGCGACCAGTCAACGGCTCTCCAAAACGTACGCGGACCAGTGTATCGAATTGATTTCAAACTCCTCACTGTACATACTGGGGCGAACAATAGAGCAGTGAGAAGAAAACAACTGCATCCAAAGTAACGAATAGCAGTTTACGTGTGGCTGTCCAAAATTGAGGTGTACATGACCGCAAATGAGTTGAAAATTCTGTTTCGATTCCAGGACCCGCATGCGACTTACCTAAACACCATTTGAGGAGTTATCGGTCAAAAGAGCGTCCGTTTCATAAGAAATACATTGAACGGACGCCCTTTTGACAGATAACTCCTCATTTGTATGCATTGGCCGCAAAACTAGTGATGTGACGTCCAGATAAAATAAGTTTGAATTGTGAATCAATTCGTAAAGTTTTGAAACTTAGCATATTCATTGGGAGCACTCCTCGCCGCAGCGATTGGGAGTGAGCTTGATACATCACGGGGCACCTGAATTGTCGACAGTGAGGTTTTTGCTCATAGCTCCATTCCTATGCTTATTACAGAAAGAATGTTCAGTGCTAGATTGAAGAGCTTCCAATTTATTGCAAAAAAGCTTCTATGCATTTTATTTGTAAGGGCAACAGGTGCGCCACAAATTGTGAGTACATGTGAACCCCTACAGCATTATTTCTGTTAACGTGCTTAGTGTGGTTTCTGTGCGCCCGTCTTGGTTGTGTGAAGTTGAAACCTCAAGGTACCCTTTAGTGTAGTATTCGTTGTAGGCCTAGTCCAAAATCCTGATATCTTCATGAACGTACGTTGTCCAAAAAATGAAAAAATTTAATTTCATCGAGTTTTAGTACTTCACGAAAAGATGTCGGAATCTTTGATAATCGCTCTCTCATGCAAATTCATCGATCTCGCTATCTGAATTCACAGATCCTGAAGATCCTCTCTATCTTCATTTTCTTCTGTAATATCGCATTCTTCCAATTCTCTGTCGTCACTGTCCTCCTCTTTGAGTTCTACTTATGCAGAATTTGAGCGTCGACCAGTGCCGTTACTGCTAAGATTGAACATTTCGAACTGAGTCGCCGACTACCTTAAGTCTCAGTACATCCCTTAGTACACTTGTCTACATTGAATTTCGACAACTTGTTGGGGGCTGAATCCTGTATCATGGTAATCGGATCGGCAGGAGGTGAAATGTTGCCTTTTCCCTGCGGTACGCATCCGCATCTTCAGTGTTCTTCAGCCACAGCTGAATCAGTAAACTGTATACTCGGAGAATTTTTCTTCGCGAGGGAGCAGGGCACCACCCGGCGGCCAGTTCGGAATTTTCTCCGGTGGCTCCTTGCATTCGTCGAAAAACAAAAATAAAAATCAGGGTGTCTCCCCTCCACTACCTTGCATACCTTTGAATAGTTTTAGCGCGGAGCAGGGAGGGGAACTCACATTTTAAAAGTTACATCATGCATGCATGTGAAATATATATATATACAAATGAAAGTATTTACAATCTTAAGCTAAACTCTACTGTCTGTCATCTGTCGATCAGTCAGTCGAGGTCTCAGTCTGCTTGAGATTGTCTGTCGTCTCCTTCAATTTCACAACATGTCCCTATAGGCTTCTATCTTCCTTCCCCGCCCGCAGCTTCAGCAACACACCCAAGACGGGAGGTTCGCTCCAAGTAGAGGGGACCATCTCTATGGTCAGACGGTTACCACAAGACTTCTGCCTCAAGTTGTCTGTCGCTTCTTCAAAGTGAGTCGAGCAGGTAAGTCGAGTTTTCCTGGCAGTGATGCTCCTCGGGACGGGAGGGGACGCTTACAGGTGCCGAGGTGCCACTGGCCTTCACCTTTCTCTTTCAATCTTTCTCACCCGCTATTGTCATTGTCTCTTCTGCTGCTGCAGCTGTGGTGGGGACGCCGTTGCTCGATGAATTGTTGATGGGGCCATCCTCTTCCGGGTTTTTCGACTGACAGCTGCGAGATCTCCCTGATTACCTTCAGTCAATATTGGTGTGCTGCCGACAGGGGATACTCGGAGACTATGATACCTAGCTGCATCTTCAGTGGGTGACGGAGCTGGAATCGCCCTTTTACCTTTGTAGTATTTATAGGAAAAGCAGTGAACTGGTGTTGGTTGAAAGACGTATTTAAAGATGCTCCGTGAAGTGCCACAATGATTCGGATTCCTGCGCTTGCAATTTGAACCTGTAAAGGAGCTGCAACTGAATACATTGGTAACTGAGATTTATGATAGAATATGTTCCGCAGAATTCCAGGAAATGACTCAGAATGCGTCGATCGCTATCACATGATTCTATGCGTAGTAAGCGTTACGGATTTTGCTGAGTGTCCCCCGGAAGTCAAAATGATAAGATGAAACAAAACGGTTTCCATGTACAGGATGTTCCGCGTAATGGGTTCAATATTTTAAGGAGTTAAGCGACGTTCACGTTAAGAACTGTGATGTAAGTTGCATTTACGCGCATCGTGTAAGGGACTGGAGTAAGCGAGATAGGGGGGGGGGTGATGAAAAAATTTTGCTTTGTGCAATAACTTGAAGTCTTAAATAGGTAGGTGCTTGGTTTTAGCACCATTTTAATGAGTAGAGACTAGGCGATTATACGTAAAAATTTCTGCTTAGTGCAGTAGAACTAGAAATATGAACGAATAAAGTTTAAAAAGTTAATTTAAAAAAAAAAAAAAGTTTCTAGTTTCTACAATTTTTATCAAGAAATCTCTTACCCAGGATTACATTACGTGAAAAATGGTTAATTTTGCTAGTATTTTTTGGATCTGAGTTCTGTGAATGCCAGTAAAGAATTGTTCGAATGAATGATGGTTTTTCGGGATGCTATTAAATTAATTGTTTCTCAAGGTCGCTGATAGCTCGATATCGGATCAGTGGAAATATTTTTATTTAACTTGATTAATATTGACTGAAAATAGGTCTCCGTATTGCACTGCTGTTGACGTTTGATAGAGCTTGGAATTCGACCTCAAATCAATGCCAAAAATACGTTCAAGCAGGTGAAGAGTAAGATCGATGAGTGATATCCGTATTTGATGTGGAAAATCGTTTTGGTTGATGATTTGATGAGGTATTTGAAGTTTTAATGTAGGACGTTTTACTTTGTCAAAGACTTCGCTATACCTTTGCTGTTGGAGTATCGGGTAGGGGGTGAAGCGCCTAGTTTTCTGAATGATTACCCAGGAACGTTGTGCAAGCAAAGAAAACTTAGCACTTGCACAGTTCTGCTGAATAACTGCAGAATTTGCCGGAAATACTAAAACCTTACAGGTTTGCTCCACAGGTCTCTGTGGACGGTCGATGAAGTTACCTGGAATGGTAACTGATTAGTCAAATATCTCAAGAAAGTTACCTTCATTTCGTTTCAAACTTCTTTGGGGTATTCAGGAGGATTGGTAAGGTTGATCAAAATCGAGTTCAGTGACTTCGAAAACCCAGATACGTAGCGAAGAGTTTTTCTGGTAGGGGGAGAGGGCAAAAATTGTAAAGTTCCAATTGACTCAACTCAAAATTCTCAAGTATCAATTTTTTCTGTATTAAAAGAAAAAAAAGGAAATCTTTTTGACTTGTTGGATTTTTCCAACTTTTGATCTATCTACTAAAATTTCCCAACTCGGGCGGAGGCTTGGGGAGAGGACAAGGTGCTCCTCAGTGTCCCCCTTAGTTTCGTCCCTGTGAAAACTTATAAATTAACTTCTAAAATTTTATTTGGTCACCTCCGTCCTGTGCCTTCAAAGAATATTGATCAAGATTGTGGAATTACTGTTTGCCATTTAATCAATAATCAAATGTCTTATCGAAATTGAATTAAAATTTTCCACTCTTTTAATACACGAAAAAAATTAATTAGTTGAAATTGTTCAAAATGGTGAGGAAGATTTAGGTACGAGTCTCTGTTATCAGATCTAACTTAAACGTTGAACAAAACTTATTTCGCCTTTATGTATTCATTTATTTGGGAGAGGAGGGGAGAATTTCTAATAATATGAATCTATTAAGAGTGAATAAAGGCCATCCTTAAGGCTCGTCTATCAAGCAGATGAATTTCAACTTGGAACTTCAGACTTTTGACTATTGAATCATCAAGACATATGGCACACTTCTCGAACAGTTTCTGACCCGAGATTTGCATTTTTGAGCTCGTTCAGCCCTCTCCCTCTCCCCAGTGATTCCTTTGGCCGAGCTAGTCAGTACCTAATCACCGATCCACTCGCATAGTTAGTCCAATACTAATATGACCCAGATGAATGTTAATATTACTTTTGGTTGAAATTTTACTAACATTGTCTCCTGATGGAAGACATCAAAATCACCTTCAGACTTGATGATGATGATATACAGGGTGTCGCAAAATGTATGATGGCCCTTCCGTCAGTCGGGAAGTGTTGCAATTCATCCTGCTCTTACATTTGAACGGGCAAAGATTATACGGACACCCGAAGAAAAATGATTTTTCGTAGTGTTGCTGATAGACCAGTAGAACTTGTTTGGTTGTAATAGGAGACAGTTATGCAACTATTGAAAAAAACAACAGTTGGACGAACAGGGTACTCACAAAATCAATTTTGGTTAAAAATTACATACCATTTTTTGTTTTGTTTAACAGGACTCTTACTGCCCAAAGGGAGGCTATCTTCCCAACAGTGGGTATGCTAATTATAAGATTTTGTGCGTTTCTATTCTATTAATGAAGCATAATATTTCTGAAATGTTGTCTAGTTTGAATGTGTTTGATAGCGATGGAAGTCGATGTGGTTGATACTTGGCGCAAACGTGTATGATGTGGTGAACTGTGAGTGTTACATTGTCTGTTGAGCAGTGAGGAGGAAGCTGTCGCGATAATACATATTGGTGGGTGGTGCGAGTGTGTCCAAGTAAGATTCGGTTGACTGCTGTTTCCAGTTTGCGTGTATTACATGCTTCACTAATTATCTTCATCCAGTCGTGTATACCCTGCTTGATACTGCGGAGTTTGCCAGTAGTGCCACGTCATTCCTCTTGCCAGTTTGTGAGTAGGATGAGACGTACATGAGCTTTGAGCTTCTTCATATTTTCAAATTTTCATAAAAATAATCCTCTAGACTCAGCGATTTTTCCGCAGTAAACGATTCTCCTCGATATTCTTCAAAACAACTCCTTGGCATCACTCCGATCTATTTTAGTTCTCGAGTCTGAAAACACTGATGAGTACAATTTAAAGTGACTCTTTAAAGAATAGTACTAAAACAATGATAATGTAAAAGTTCGTTTCCCTCGCAATTCTTTTAGTATTAGCAGAAAATTTTGCTTGGAGTAAACGAAGTGGCCAGAAAAAGCATAGCCCCTGGTCCATTTCTGTTATACCTGGGGTACGTTGTAAGAATTGGAATGTTAGAAATGATTATGCATTTGAAAATCATTAGTTGTGATGTAAAGTATCACATGTATTTACATCTTCAAACGAAACAAAAATAGGTAAGAGTGAGAGACGAGTATTCGTGAAGGTATGAAGGAGAGAATAGTTAACTGCGAAAAAATTGTTTAATTCAGTGGACAATTTTTATGGAAAATCAAAAGAATATGAATATTTTTATACTTAGTTTGTAACCAAAATCGATTTTATGAACATTCTGTTATCCAGTGTAGTAATTTTTTCAGTAGTGTTTCCTAACTGTCTCTAGTGTTACTAGAAAGTTCCATAAGTTTATGTATAAACAATACTGAGAAAATAATGTCCATCAATGGTGCGCCTAATTTTTTCGATTGTTTGTATCTTTGCCCCTTCAATTATAAGATTAGACAAACAATTACACATTATCAGGATGAGATGTGTGGGTACACAGTTGAAGAAAAGTAATTTACTTGAGACAGCATTCCTCATATCGCTAACCGGCATCCACGACTAAGGGGTTCCCAATTTTTTTCAGCCCGCGGCGCACTTACAGGTTTAATATTTTGTCACGACGCCCTACCCTAGGATGCGAGCGCTCAAAATATTGTTGCTTTATAGATACCCGTTAATACTTATGGTTTCGAATAATCATAGAGGATCGACTCACGACGCCTCTCTTTACTTTCTACAGCGCACCAGGGTGCCGCGGCGCACACTTTGGGAACCCCTGGTATATCTTTCCTCGCTCGGCTGCGGGGAAATCGCTCCACTAGTTTGAGAAGTACGTGTTTATGATAATCTCTGTGCGGGCTGAAAATTCGTCCTTTGAGGCCAAATTACTATTTTAAACGCTAGTTTCAAATTTCGAAAAATATCCTCACCGGTAGTTTTTCAAAGATTGAACTTAGTTACCAATTTTCTAGAAGTAAAAATAGAAAATTTTTACATTCTGAAAGTAGAAAAGTCGTCTATTTATCTTAGGTTGCTAACGAAAATTACATTATGATACGAAAATCTATAATCCACTTCTGAAACGCTGAGCTCAAACCAAAAGCTTCCGGTCGTGCAAAATGACGCCAGTAAAGCGGAAGTATATTACTTCATAACACTGTTATGATCTACTTTAGATACGCGATTGTGAAAAAAACGTCAAACGCATTTTCAATACGTGGGATATAGAATTTTTCAATATCCCGTTTCACAAAAACGTTTGGAAGTCGTTGCCAAAAGCGAGATAAAATCAGCTGTAAGAGCTTCTCTCCTCTCTGGACCTTGACCAGCTAACTCGATTATACATGAAATGCGTGACATTACCGAAAGGTTATATTATGTGATACCCTGATTTGAATATTTTAATGCAACACCCCGGAATGGACAGTTTTCTTCAGTCTTGGTTTTCGGTACTCCGCAAATCCTGGCAGCGTCAGCTTTTTGCACGAGTTCGATGAATAATAAGCAGTGACGGTTTAATGTCGCGTTTTATACGTTATGTAAACATGTGATGGAATTTCAAAATACTTTCGTTGAATCAACTGTAAAGGACACGCCGAATCCATGAGAATGATAGCAGTGCACACATGGGTTCTATTAGCATTTATACCCACACTCACATACGGTAGCAGAACACACACACGCACACACGAGACAAGGAAAATGATTTAAAATAGTAAAAGAGGTTCGAAAGAGGAGGACCATTACCATTGGTTGCGTTAATCGAGCCACAACAATAAACGTGGGAGATGAGGACGGCTGAATGTCAATTTATTATATTTTACTCAAACTTTTACGTCATGAAGATTTTTGTGTTCAGTCCGACGAAATTACGTGCGTTAGAAGGGATCGTAGCACGTCGAAAAAACACTCGAGAAAGAAAATAATTTGTATAATTACCTACGAAGAATGCAATGTCTCGGACTTGTCTTTCTCGACAGACTTGGTCGCGGTTCGGGTGTATGCAGCAAGTACACCGAATCCTCTCGGATTAAATATCGTTCACTTTTTGTAGCGATCATAATATTATATTTTCACTTTTATACAACCGGACAGCCATCCCTCTCTCTCTCTCTCTTTGGTTAGAAGACAATGAAAATTGTATAAAGTATCCGATACAGAGATACTGATGTCAGCGTTGTCGTTTATATTAGAAATTTGAAACGCCAGTTACGTGTTACCAAGTAGACGATACACCTTTGGGAGAGAGAAAAAAAATGGAAATAAATAATAGTGATACAAAAATGAAACCACGAGTAACAATGCACACATGCGTTCTTTCAAAGTATCACAATTAAACTTTGTGACTTGGAATGCTGGATAAGTTCAGGTCCCATTCTATTGCCTTTTTTTCCTGGCAGTGCAATGAAAACTCGCTTGGACGAACGAACGAGAAAATTCCAGTACATTGCTCCCGTTCAACTACGTGGTTCTTGTTAACATACTGAAGGTCTCACCCAATACTCCGCGTGCTGTGGCGTGAAATGTGTCCCGCCATGGCTTTTATCATAATTATCTCATGAAATATCCTGTTTTTGGGGAAAAAGTTGTCACATAAAATGTTTCCCATAAAATTGCCTATCGAAGTGACTATTATGAACTTTTTCAAAAAAACTTGTTTTAACCCCATAAAATTACGATTTTTATGAAGTAATATTTCACGCGTTGCTATATTAGATTATTTAGACTACAGTGACGAAGCCTAAGTTATATATGCGTTCCCTTTTAACTCTCCAGTTTACCAAACAAGTATATGAAGTGAATTTTTTCAAGGTCACTCATTGGTGAGGGTGCAAACAAATAAGAAAGGTGGAGGTTGAAATGGAACGTGCATATAACGTAGACCGTACATGTAGTCACAGCATTATAATGACCATTCCGATAGGGAATTTTATGAGGAGCATTTTTCGTAATATCTACTTTCCCCAAAAAAAACCGCAATATTTCGCCAGATAATCGCAAAAAACGCGACGCACGCGGGGTATGGTGTGAGACCTTTATTATGTTAATAAGGACCCCTTTTATTACAGAATCCCGCAAAAAACTCGTTTGTAGGAAGTAGTCCGAATAAATATTCTTTTTTGACGTATGTGCATATCCCAGATTATTAATTTCAGGAGATGGTCCACTTTGATACCTTTTTACTGGCTGTTGAATAGCTTTACGCGAATTGTGTAAACTCACCTTTTTAACTGAAGTCCTGCTTAAACTAATGCCGAAATATGAACCATCTACCTTGAATCCTGTAATTTGGCGAATGTTCTTTGTTCCTCCTGAAAATTCAAATTTGTATATGTACTTAACGCACTTTGGAAAGTTAGTCTTCAATTATTTGGAAAGGGTTGTAAATTAAATCATTAGTGAAATTGGGTATGTAACCTGTTGATTGTCTTTGTATTCGGTATACCAATAGTGCATTAAGGTGACTCACTGCACCCATCCTCGACAAGGTGTCCATGCTCTGAAAATCCTGGAAAAGTCAGAGAATTTTGGAATTTTCTGAATTTTTCACCTAAAAGTCATGAAATTTTGTAAAAAAAAATCGACTGCGAAATTCTGTAGTATTTCAAACAGATTTTACCCTATTTTTTATTTAAAAAATTTTTCCTTCGCTTCGCTCAAGCAATTTTCTTATGTTTTTTCTTTCACAGGAAAAGGACGTGGGTAATACAATCCCCCTCTCCTATCTCAGAAGTACAAAGTGTGTTAGTGTGATGAAATCGTTTTCATGGTATTCGTTTGGCATCTACATATTTCTATTAAGGCGGCTGTATACTTAACATATTTCGTATTTCGTGACTTTTCACGAAAAATATTTCGAAACGGGAACCAATCCCTTTACACTTCTCCCAATATCAGCTGTTTCGTGTTTCATGTTTTCATTTTATCCTGTTCGCGAGAATCCAAAAATCGGCGCGAAAAGATGCAAAAATGAAAATAATCCTTTCCCCAATGTAAAGAATTTTTTGAGAAAGTTGTAATGAAACGAAAATTTGAAAACCAATGAATTCACCTTCTGGAACATTCTGCCATCGAGTTTTTCTTCGGCTCCCCTCTCCTTCGGAAAGGTAGATCAGGGTGAATGAAAGGGACTTCTGAAATTTTGGGAAAAGAGTAACTAATCCACAAAATTTGAAAAAAAAAATCTAAAGATCGCAAACTAATTATTATCGCCTTACGGAAGAGTCCACTGTTTTCAAATGTATGACCTTATATTGTATCTCTCAATACTCTTAAATTGAAGCCTCTTCCGCCTCCCCTGGTGCCATAATTTTCAAGATCGTACCCACCTTTTTACTTTCATAGCATTTGTCGTTAGATATGCTGGAACTTTTTCACCTGGGTTCTAGAATTCATTTTTATAGTTGTTTTCTCTCCCCCTAAACCATTTAGGCTTCACGACGGAGGGGCTAATTCCGGTTACTCTAGTTTTTCTCAAGTTCCAAATTCTTTACAAGATTCTATAGTCAATTTTTGGACAGGATAGCCAACCAAGTTCTGAGTCGCTGATTTCGAATATCGCCTCAGATATTTTTATCCAACTCCTTCCAGAGCCCTGTCGTAATACGAATTCAGCTTCTCCGGCGAAAAATTGCACGAAGTATCGGAATAGGGGCGGTTTTGTGTTGTTGATTTCGAATATCGCTTCCAATTTTGAATCTGGACCAAATTTAAGCTCCTGTGCTTTTTCAGTTGAGAAATTTTTACGACGTTATTTTCTATTAGCAAATAGGACTGTATTTTTACCCTATCTGGTAGCTTTAATTAAAAAGGGTGAATTTCGAGTCAACCGTTGCTTATATCCTACACTCTTGCCATTACCTCATGGGTCATACCAGAGGAGGGACAGGATCCAAAAATTACTCCTCCTAAAATCGAATGTAGCGACTTCGGAAACCTATAAACGAATTTTCGAATTTTATTCTTCCCCCGCTTCACGGTCGGCATTAAGTCACGCGAAAAAAAATCTGTCACGTTGCTATTTGAATCGGTTAGAACTAATAGGGGTCAAGTCCACTTTTGTCGTTCTTGCCGTTATCACGGATTACGGGGTATTGAAGTATCGCGGATCTGCTGGTGTGGTCGAAATTTCGTGAAACAGCTGAGAAAGTGCTTTTTGGCAACATCGCTTTCTTTCATTTTTTTTTAATTGTAAAATTTTCTCAAAAAGTGGATTTTTTCAGAAATTGTTCCAAAATGGTGTATTTTAGTGTAAAAAATAGAAATAAATAAAAAATTCCGGTCCACCCTCTCTTTTTGCATTTTTATACCTGAAAAGTGCTAATCGCAATTTTCCAATACAGCTTCAGAACTTCTTTTCTTACGAGCAGGGATTTTGCTCGGTTGGAATGGACCCAAGTCTAAAGTGACCCCTTTCTGTCTGGCTACAAAAGGGAGGAGGGGTCAATTTCGAGTCGTAAAACTGCAAAAAAATCGTTCAGAACCAAAACGGGTTAAGTCCAAAAAACTTGGAGCTCCCCTTGCTCCGGTCCATCAAAATTTAATTCGACGGGAAAGGGCTTAAAAGTTGTCTCTAGTGGACCTTCTACCACCACCCTGAAGGACGTATTCCACGATTTTCAAATTTTCGAATGAAACAGTTTTTTTCGCTTCCTGAAAAGTGCGATTTTTTGGACATAACCCCATTTAGTTCCAACCAATTCAATTGACATCGTACCACGCTGCACCCCATAGAGCGCGTTCTCATTTCCATCACTAAATTTTTACAACCTCTCTGTCACAGTTTCATAAGCACACGGTAGTAAAAAAAAAGTTTGTGGAGTGATCGACGATATTTGCCGCTCACGATGTTTGAAAAAATTTGACCCCCCTCCATTGCATGTGTAATTTGTATTTGAAGGGTCTGGAAAATTGGAAAAATTGGCTTGGAAAACCTGGAAAAGTCAGGGAAAATCACTTCCGAACAAGAATGGACACCCTGCTCGAATATGTTCTCAAGTTCTTTATCGAACCTGGCATGAAGAGTGATGATTATTGCAGTCTAATTTGTGCAATGAACCTACGGAACAAATTTTAATTTCCTGTTTCATTTGTACTTAGAAAGAGGGGCAGTCTGATACAAATAACTAGCCCGGGAGACAAGACAGATGAATCGGTATTAGACTGACATACCATAGGAAGACGGACTGCCAAAGTGTGTTATGCCTTCACAATATTAAAGGTGGTATTAGCGAAGCATCGTAACCGTTGCTAACCCACATATAATTATAGCCGCTTCGTATAAAGTCTGAAAAATCTCCTAATGTCTCCTGAACTTGCGATTTTTTTTTCAGCTTTCTCAAATCTTTGGCATTCGTCATAAAATCTTCTAAACTTTCCACTTTTTCATCAAATGTCTTGAATTTTTATCGAATTTCCATGTTCATTCTCTAGGTTTACAACATACAGCGTGTTACAGCTGAGTATGCCAAGTTGATAAGAAGGTGGTAGTTTTCGGCGAAGGGAACAAAAATCGTTGTCTGTATATGTATGGCATGTATTCAAGATCAAACAGGCTGTGAGTTTTCAAAATTTAGAAAACAGCGAACTTTACTGCGAGTTCGATTACAAATTTTATTTCAGAATTTTCTTTTCGTAGATGATTCGTAGATAGGGCATCAAAGGGTACACCAAGATATACCGAACCGAATTGCCTGCCTTCGATATTGAAGGGGCTGTTCTAGTTTTAGATTGAAAGCGCTGCACCAATTCCAGAATTCTGCTAATCAAATTTGAATTTAATTTCTGAAATGCACAACTTGCAATTCTTATAGCCACTTCAATTTTCGAGATAGGCAGCAGATAGTCATCATTTTTTTTTAAATTTCCAATATACTATCTACTATACTGCCTTTCAGAAGTCACCAATAAGTTTTCATAAAATTAAATTCCAAAATTAAAAAAAATTTCGTCAATTCTACATTTTTAAATTTTTGAATGAAAGTTCACCGAGCAAAGTCATGCTTTGCCGAAGATGACTATGAATTGCAGCTGCTTTAAAAAAGTGACGAAAATTATCATCACTACCTGTTGAGTATCTCTAAAATTAATGATGCTACAAAAATTGAAAGTTGTGCACTGCGACAGTTTTATTCTAATTTTATTACCTATTAGAATTATAAAACTAGTAGGGTCCCTTCAATGTCAAAGGTAGGCAATTCAGTTATGTAAATTCGTGTTGTCTATTCAGTGTACTACCCGTTAATCTACCATCAACGAATTTTGAGTTGAAATGAGTTATCAGACTCGTAATGAAAGTTTGATATTTTCAAACTCTGAAGACCTGCAACCCCTTCAATTGTGGATGTAGGTTATACTTAATCATAAAGTTGTTTTTCCTTACTATCACCTCCTCATGACTTGGTATATCAAGGGGAAACGCCCTGTAGACAGAGGAGGATTTTTGAAAAACAAGGAAATCTATTCAAGTTATATGTGATAGGGCACTTGAATGCGCATACTCTCAGAAAATGTGATACGCCCACCACACTGAATTATGAAAAGTTTATATGCCAATTCTTGGAATTTAGAAATCCGCATTTAAATAAGAAGAGCGATTTCACTTTTTTGAGCGCGGAGAGGGGGAGGGGTTCCCCAGTTCCTCTTCGATGTACCCTTCCTTCCCAACTGTTTGGAATTGAATGCTGCCTTAAATTTACTTTAGCACTTGACCTTTTTACTCGATGTCAGCTGTTCTCATTTCGAAGGAGTCGTTCACGTTCGTTGATACTTAATAACGCACACGCATTTTTTGTATACAGCGTGTGTGTATATAACAGTTCACGTGTCGTAAATGAAAATGGGATCCTATCATTTGGAGTGTTACGAGCGTTGGCGAAATTGAGTCTAAGCGAAAAGTCCATCATTACGATGAGAAAACAACGCCAGCGGTTCATTAATCCACTGATAATCGAAAAAGCGAATTCCCCAGTGGATATGTTCGACCTTTGCGCAGTCCCCGTCTGTGTAGGTTTTTCTGCATTCGCTGTCGGTTGATAGCTAAATGGCCTGGTACTGTATACAGTGTATTGGGATTTAAACCTGCACTAGAGTGCGCTGCAAAGTTACCTGCTCGGGTGTTAGCGGGTGAAAATGAGTAAGTGATCATGCGTACTTTCAAATAGAAACACTGTTATCTTCAATAGGGCAAAAAACCGAGTAAAAATTATTCTGCCAGTAGAACTCATTAAAATTCAATTTTTCGGTGATAATGCAGTCGAATTTAGGACAAATTTTCTTTGAAAGTGAATTTCTAATCGACTTTATGGTAGTTAAAGTTTGCTACGCGCTTATGAATCATACGTGATCACTCACACATATCGCAGGGCTGCCAACACTTGAAACTCTAAGTTTAAATCCCAATAGGCCTATGCTAACACGATATCGTTGGCCTTACACCGAGTGCATTGACCGTAGGTGGGTTCTCCGAAATGCTGGGGTAGAGTAAAATGTAAATTTCAATCAAATGTTTCGCTATAATCATTCGGATGGATGAAATTCCAGTAATTAAGATATGTCAGCCTTCCTTGTTGAAAACACGTTTTTTATTCTGCTGGCCAGCCTCGTCATTTTTGTAGTTGGCGAAGATCAGCCCTCTCCTGTCATCCCTCCCCTGAAGAATCCCTTGAATCTCATATCTCGTGTTATTAACTGTGTGTGACTGTGTCTGAAAGTTAGAATTTCCCCATCATTGTAATTCATTTTCATCGTAAACTATGCATTAAACTAAGAATCACAGGCGCAACTCGATGGCAACTGTTTTCTTTTATATGACTGAACGACCGAACGACCACTCTCACGTTTCGAATTGTGGAAATTTGATGCGACAATAAAACAATCGAAGCCGGAAATCGAATTGAATATTTGGAGAACAAAGTGAGAAGTAAGCGTATGCACGATTCAGATCTCGTAGTTTCACAAATAATGCGAACGCCTCTCTATTCACCACGAAAGTGAACCAACGCAACCCAAATCCAAACCATTGAATTCTCAAGTCGAACATTTATATTTTAGCGTGGTAATAAAACAGTACTTGTTGAGAGGTCCGAATACAGGGTATACCAAAAAGTAGTCATTAAGTTTCCAACACGATGATGTTCAAGACTCAGTTCCTATGTCAACTCTACATGCCATTGTAACTTTCCCGAGGATTCATTATGTGCATGTGATACCCTTCACCGTCGTTCTCAGGAAGAGATTTTCTTCCTGAACATTGTTCAGCTCTGAAGTTGGAAAAACATGTATTTTTGGATGAAAATATCTTTAGATCTTGAGGAAGATCGTAGGATATGGGAAGGGTTGATTCTGAGCCTGCCAAAAAGGCCTCTCCAGGCTTCCCGGCTGCTAGAAAAACAAGAACAATGGTCTGCATCTATTGAGCGGGATTAACGCTGTATGGCTTTTCTTTTCGGACCCCTACTACAACTGTGCCATCTATTTTTGTACCCTAGGAGCCCCCAGCAAAATTACTAAATTTTTTTTTTTGGGTTGTCCTAATTCTTTTAAGACCTCTTTTTAGAATCGTGCAATCGTTTTTTGTACATAAGGGGCTCTAGCTAAATTAGAGACTCCTACTAAAATCATGTGATCTATTTTTTGCGTAGAAAATGCCCAAACAAAATTGTATCTGATTCTTTCTTAGGATCGTTTAATTTTTCTTTAATAAGGGTTCCTATTTTTGGACATGCAGAGCTAGTAGCAAAATCTTTGAGTCTTTTGGGTAAGGGAGTGAGTGAGGTAGGTGTGGAAATCGGCGCGACTTTTCTTCCTCCTCCTGTCCTCTCATCTTGACTATGATGGGTTCCTGATGAACATGAACTGGTGCAATTCGTGAGTTTGAAAGTTCGCGAATGCGTTGACCTTTTTTGGTCAGCTTGAACTGAATTTGAACGAGTTGTTGCTTAGTTGAACCTGAATTTTTGTCATGTTCGCAAACTTGCCCATGTCTGGTTCCTGAGAATGGCTACTGATTGGGTTTTTGCTTTGAATTCGCCTTTGTAAGAGATTCTTTGGCACTCTGCGAAGTCCTGCTGCCGTAGTTTGAGATTCAGTGTAATTTTTCCCAAAACCACCCGTTTTTGAATAATTGAAGGTTAAGAGGAGCAGTTTCCTCCGTTGCTGTCCCTGAGTATCTACGCCTGCTATTAACTAATTGTTGCTGTTCTAATATCCTATTTGCCGGTCATTGTCATCTATCACAGATGGAGTGATGTTGTGGTATGCGATCTACCATTTTAAAACATTATGTAGAGTTGGGAAACGCAATGCGTTGTTGCATTTCTGACCCACAATTTCGGCATGGCTCGTGTTCGTTGGCGTCGTAAAGGAGGGCCTCCGTGCGCAAAAAGTCTGTTCATGCTTCTTCGAAATTTACAATGTGCGTATAATAATTTTTTAGTAACACTTCACAGTAGCCGAAGGAAACGCTAGTTGATAGAAAATGGGTCGGCTGGCGCTGGTTCTCTGTGTATTTTTAAGTGGAGTGACGTCACAGCGCAAGAAAAGTGCCTTGATTTCCCTGCAAACCTTAAGTATGCAATCCGTGTACTATACTCGTTGAAATCTCGTGTTCCAGTCCGTTGATTTCCAACCATGTCATCATATATGGGGTACTTACTGCGTGATGATGGGTGTACCACAACCCTCCTCCTCCCCCTTGCCTTTATCGAGCTACATCGGACTAAAACGAGTGTATTTTCGCGTATATTAATAATTGGGATACGAATTGCATCAGACTCTTGGTCCTAGAAATGGCAGACTGGTTAGAACCTGTTCCTTCCTTATCTTCTTGTGTTGGAGTGATCGATAAAAGCAAGGGGGAGGGGGAAGGTTGTGGTACACTCATCATCACACAGTAAGTATCCATACACAACATAGGTGGAAATCAACGGCCCGAAACACGAGATTTCAACGAGTATAGTATACGGATTGCATACTTAAGGTTTGCAGAGGAATCAGAGGGCACTTTTCTTGCGCTGTGACGTCACTCCATTAAAAAATACGCAGGGGACCTGCGTCAGCCAACCCATTTTCTAGCTACTAACGCTGATAAAGGAAAGGTTTTTCTTATTGGTATACTGGGTTACTGCATTGCTTATATCTGCGAGTAGTAGATCACATACTAGAACAGACGTACTACCTGCGATTTGGTAGATAGCATATCAGAACAGAAAGACGGTTGGTAGATAGCGTATTAGAACAGCACCGACTAATTTTCGATTAGAATTTTTTTTCCCCTCTAAAGTATAGTAATTTTTTTCTGAAGAGTACATCGTATAAGAAATATGGAAGCTCAGGGGTGTTTCGAAGTGTCTTTTGTAACGGTGGTGGGGTGAGGAGAAAACATGATTTTGCTTTTGCCAGCTGACAAACATTTGTACAGTCTGTGTAATTAACCAGTCCATAGGAAACAAATTTACAGTAAATTTGTAAATAGTACAATTTTTGCATAGCCTAAAATTGAAAAATTGGGAGATAGGATTTTAAGAAGATAAAATAGAATATCACATGCAAAGGATTCATTGGAAAATACCTTGAACAATAACATTGTTCGAATAAGGGCTTATTTAATTGTACCATTACAAGACCAAATAATTTTTTTTATTTTGCGAAGGTAAAACAAAAACCTTTTCAGCAACCCATCTGCAAGGAAAGTTGTCCTTTCTATTATCATCATGATATTTTTTATCCCTCTACAAAGGAAGGTTCATGAATTGATACTACGAAATTTGAAAAAGAAAAAGAAGAAAACAGAAATAACTAATATATTCAATAATAATACATTTCCCCAGTAAGGCCTTGGTGTGAAGCGTATGGCTATGCATGCATCCAATGTGGCTCTTCAGACACCGCACCCCTGGCCCTGGAAACTACCCTTTCGAGTATCGCATCAGTGACCAGAGGGAGGCATTGTGGCTCTCCTGTCTCCGCTTCTGATTCGCGTTGTCCTGCCAGGGCCACTATGGGACACCCTTCCGACCGAGGCAACGTTCGCCCAGCATTAACCCGGAATTCGGGTGCACGACAGACGGACACACTACCTTCCTTCACCCCTCACCTCCTCATCTTGGCACAGGTGGCGACACAGAAAGGCGGAATAATATAATAATAATAATAATAATAATAATAATAATAATAATATCGTGAAATTTAGAAATGTCATAGAACTTCGTTATAAGCTAAATACTGTTGGCTAATTGGCTACGTCTCCAAGAAAATAATAATAAGAATCAAAAGTAAACGCAATAGAGGGTATTTGCTATTTTTTTAAAATTTAATTTAAAAAATTTTTAATTTAAATAAATTTTTATATTTTAACTAATTTTAAATTAAAATTTTATAATTTAATTATTTTAATTTAAAATAATATAATAATTAATTGAATTTAATTTCTAATCTAAAAATAAATTATTTAAAATATTTTAACAATTTATAAAATTTATTTTTAAATATTAATTTTGGCAAAAACCCGAAAAACCAATTATTTGAAATTTTGACATCTGAGGATTGATTTTACTAAATTTTCCAACCGTAGAACATATTTTGTGGGGGACCCCTCCCCCCTTGTTCGAGCTTAAACTGAAGAGAATCCACATTTTGATCGGAATAATTTTGAATACACCTTTGTTTCGGACAAAAATCTATCTTTGTAGAGGATCAGACCAACAAATAATGCGTACTCATCTCGTGAAAAAAGTTTGAAACTTCGCAGAAAGTTGCTGATTCGAAATAGTGTGTCTTTCGCCAGTATGATTTATGTCAGATTTGCTATGGACTACCAAGTGTGAAGATTTAAGCAGATATGATTATTGACCCTTATTTTCAGGAAATTCAAATGAGCATTTTTGATTGTCTAACACGTAACTTATTTCATTGTACCTTCTCTTCACCGTTATAATTTGCATGCGTGAGTGAAAGTTGTTCAGTTTGTGAAAAATATTTCTAGGCAATATCTGTGATCATTCTCGTAATTAAGATACAACCGTCCTCGAGTAACTGAAGTACTTGAGTATCGTTGATTTACCGTTCTTCTTATATCAAATACAGTGACTTTTAAGACTAAAAACTGAAAATATCAAGAAAGAAAACTGTTCGAAAACGCACACACCCGCTACCTGTCATGTTTCGCCTTTCACACTTTGTACTCCAGGTCGATGCAACCAGACATATGCTCTCTCGTAAATGCTCTCGGACTTTCTCGAGCCATTCCACATGCAAAAGGTCGTAACTCGTATAAGTAGAAATGGTGACGTAGAGTAACTTTCGAGCTTCGGCATTTCGACTCCGCTGGTTATTAATTTTATTATTAGTCCGCCGTGAACTCGTTCTTGAAAATTATGACGGACTGTTTTGGTTTGCCGTGTGGCACTATTTGGCGCAAATTTTACCGCCGTAGTAAATTCGCGTTTAATGTACACCAGCAGAATCCACCCGACATCGTGGGCTGTTGAAAGGCCGGGAGTCTTCTGTCTTCTCAGAGTGTTATTAGCTACTGAAGGCTTTCTGAGTGTGAGTTAGGCAAAGTGCTGCTGAGTGCTTCTTTTTGTGTATCAGTCCGACGCCTTGGGCGTGTTCTAAAATTGCATTCGAATGGAAAATGATTTTCTTTTTCGAGCGATGATGAACGTTTCGGTCTTACGCAAACACTCGAAGTAGCCATTTCTGGCGTGTACTTAGTGTAGGTTGTAATCTCGCGAGAGTAATTTGACTTAATTAAAATTTATTCGCGAAGTTTTTTTTTATTACTCGTTCCGGGCACCTCCATCTTCACAGTGAAAAAAGCGAGAGATATCGAGCGAATGCACGAAAAAATCGCGAATTGAATCGTTAAATTGGTTGTGTTACTCGAAGAGTTCTAAAAATATGTTTTTCGTAATCTTGCATATTGCAGACTTTGTTGTATTTTCCTTCTACTGTCGAAAATACATACAGAAATGAGCTGTCAAATAAGTGCGAATGTTTCCAATTAACACGCTGGTGTTCGTGGAAAACACATTGCATCAAGTTCTGAGCTAAGAAAAATTATATCAGTGGCGATGCTAATTCATTAAAAACGGTTTCCATGACATGCTCCTCAAAACCAAAATCACCTGCTTGTGTTTGTATGCGTGTGAGGCCATCCGGTCAGCTGGAATGATCACGTGTAAAAATACTCCGGTCGGCGAATGCTCTTCTATTGATCCTACCAGTCGGATGCTCAATTAGTAGGGACGTGCCTAAGCGAACATCGGGTGTCCGGTGAAGTCGTGTCTATCGAATAGTACTGTGTGCGACTCTCATTAACCGCCAATAATGTTGCTCCAAAAGGGCGGAAATAATGCTGCAACTAAACCTGTTTTTCGAGTAAAATTTGTAGCACGTTGAGCGAAATGCCTGTCTATCAGCCTTTCCAAGGTTTTTAGCATGAATGATGAGAAACTTATCGGCCTGTAGGATGTGGCCTTACCGGGGTCTCTGCCCGATTTAAGCAAAAACACCGCTCTCAAGCCCTTCCACGATCTTGGAATGTGCCCTAGGGCTAGTGATGCCCTGAGGACCCTGATGAACGGTTCCATTATGATCTGTAGTCTTGTCTGTCGGCATGCTGGATAGATGGCGAAAATGTGTTTACCGCCCAACATACCCTATTTGGTGTAGCCACCTTCTCCGCCATTTCCCAATCCGTTCCGCTTTGCGTGCGGTTGCCACCGCCTCCGAAAAAAACTGCGGGTTGTCTACCCTGCCCCTTAATCGCTTTGGAAGGAGTTCATGGTGGAAAAGGGAGCTTGAGGGGAGGAAGGTCGCGGTGAAGGACAAGGAGTTGTGGTGGGGGAGGGCTCTCTGTAACTAAACAGTAAAAGCCACCTCCTCCTTCTCCCTCCGTAGGGATAATCCTGGTGGCTTCCCCTGTACCTTAATCTCACATTTCACCAGAGGCACCCTACCACGAGGGGGCTTCTTGGTGGAGGTGGAGCTCCTGGAGAGGGAGGACGGTCACGGTGAGGAAGGCCTCTCTTTTTTTCGGTAATTGAGCCTGCTCGACTGCCGTCTTTTCGCCCTCCTATCATCGGCTCGATTTCCTCTTTTACAAAAGTATGTAATTTAAAAACAACTCAGATTAACTCCTGGTATCGAAGGGATCACGGTGAGGAAGGCCTCTCTTTTTTTCGGTAATTGAGCCTGCTCGACTGCCGTCTTCTCGCCCTCCTATCATCGGCTCGATTTCCTCTTTTACAAAAGTATGTAATTTAAAAACAACTCAGATTAACTCCTGTATCGAAATGGAATTCAACTATTCGAGCTCCCTTGTTCGTTTTCGTATTGGGCATACTTTTCCGTATTCCCTGCAATTTCGTAAATTTTGAAAACGCTAGCTAATTGTCTGTAATTGTCAAATCCGCGAATGTGAAACAAGTTGGACAGACCCTTGCAAATTTCAAAGCACGTCAGTGCGCCAGGGAATTGCTGCACTGCGCTGCAACGGTAATTACGACATCGCTAATTACGCCCTCTAATTCGTTTCAGTTGTTGAGCTCCTCATCTTCTGTATCGATTCGTCCCGAATTAAACGTATGTGCGCTCGTTAATGCTTATGAGAGGAATTAGGAGAACTGTTCTTAAATCTCAACTACCCACTTTTCGAGTTCGTTGCTTTTTTTTTCTACATAAAGAAAAAAAAAGAAAAGAAAATGCCTCGCTAATGAAAATACGTATTTGTTGGAGAAAACAGAAAGAGGAACAAAAATAAAGAAGGAAGAAGAAAAAACTGCGAATATGGAACAGAGCAGTATATTGTTGGTAGACATTGCGCGCCAACGAACGAGCTTTCCCGATTTTAAAGTTCAGTAAGTTTTTACCGGCGCGTTGCACGCCGGCACGATAGGACCCGCGAGCCGCGACTCGACCCCCACACACGGGCACACGTACGCACGCACACGGACTGTGCCGAGTGGGGGGATCCAACGACGTTGTAAATTGTAGGCCAGTAAAATCGATATAGTAAAACGCTCGGCGTGAAATAGTCATTCTTGCTGCGGCTTTAGGCTGGCATTCTTCCGCCGTTGGTGTTTTCGAGTCGGTTCGCCAAGTCCACGGTGATGGCGTAATTCGTGTAGAATTTCGTTGTTTTTTTTTGCTCGTGCCGCGATGTTCATATAATTGCAAAAATATTTTCCGCACCGCTCGTTGTTCGGGTGTTTTTCTTGCGCTTTCTGCCTTGTCTTCGGCTCGTGTGCCGACCTAAGAGTAATTTGTACTGTTGTACCGAAATGAGCGCCAAATTTTGGCCAACGGTGCATAGCCAGCGCCGTGCAGTGTAGTGTCTGTGTTTGTGGGTCAGTTTGCGGTTATCGAAAAGGTATATTCGCGCCCAGTGGACACCGATTCGGGAAACTATTTTTGGTCGTGCGACTTCGTGGCAAAACGTGGAAAAGGGAAAGTGGAAAAGAACGCGTGAGAAAATGCCGAGCATGTCTACATCCCACGGCGGAGTTTTATATTATGTGGTGAAAATTCCGAGACGTCAAGGCAGCCCGGATCGAACGTCTTCTAGTTTATTTTTGGACGAGAACGCGATCACGTCGACACCCATATCCGCCTATCAGTATCAGAAAGTTGACGAGTAAGTGTATCATGATTGGATTTGAGGTACCGATGAGATGAGACTTTCATCGGGGGGACGTGCGATGTATCTTGAGAACTTAAGTGGCGCCGAGTGCGCTACTTTGGGTGATTGAATGCAGTAAAACGTAAATGAGCGATGCTCCAGTAAGTGGAAAACTGTTACCGCGGAAAATTTAGCATTTCTCTCGATGTTCTTGTGGCCTGACAGAAGCTTCCGTGAGTGAAAACCAGGTCAAGTGGCGCTCTTCGAACCCATTCAAAAAGTTAACCTACCCCCTTCTGAACAGACTAAAAAGTCCAATGATGGTGGGGAAGTTCTTCTAACTATAGTTCAGTAGACACAGGGAGGTATTGTGTGTATTCAGTTCCTAATAATTTTCAAAGTCAGCAAGTTCTGCAGCTAAGTTATGAAACAATAACGCTTTTGCATTGTTTGAAGTTTTGTGGTAAATTAATACGGGAATGAGCGAACAGATTGGAAGGTCAGCGTTTATGAAAGCAAAAGAGAAAGAACACCCTTCATAACCGAACCGCGATGTTTTGGGATACTTCTCATTTTACAATTCAATAACCAACTCGATGCAATGGAACTGTGGACGAAATCAGAACATCAGTCCTCATACTTCTGAAGAACAAATAAGTCCTTTCTCATCGTTAAAATAATTGCAACCTTCCTGGCCCGGAACGAGAGTTCATCTATGGGGTGAATTTCATGGTTTCGACCCGTAAAAGTGTTGAAAAATACCCATTTGGAGCGAGGCGAGCACCATTTTTTTTTTTTTTTTTTGCAATTCGAAGAATTTTTATGGGAAATTTTCATTTTGGATTATCAAGAGGAGGATTGTCCCCCCAAATCCCCCTTTAGAGCTGGCTATGCAATCGTATCACCCACTGATCTCATAACAATAATTGATGTAGTAAGTGAAAAAACAACCTTATCGGGAAAATGCCTGTTTTCCGATTATCAACTTTTCTGAATCCTTGTTATCTTCTTTATCTATGATAGAAGTATGAAGTCGATGCGCGTGTATACAAGCCATGATTTGTCTTAACCGGTCCTGATGTCAATACATGTAGTCATATTCGATGTGTGAGGAATGCGAGTTCAGTTCGAATACGAGTCATGATTAGTCCCGAATCCTGATGTCAGTATGTATGAAAACGTGAGAAATGTGGACTCGAAACTTTTTTCTCGATTATCAATTTAGTTGTTAAGTGTTCCATAATGCGAATGTCAACACTGGTTCACTATTTCTCTGTATTGTCTGCGAGAAAAAGGTACCAGTTAGTTCTTATCTTCTATCATAAACACTGATAATAAAAAAAAAACCCACCATAGTCTTGCATTCAGAAAACACTTATCACTTCTCTCCTATTGTGGGGCTATAATCGGTGCATGTTTCACTGTGATACGTGTTGCCGTTTACAATAGTATCAACAAAATGAAATGTGTGAACGTGTTTTCCGAAAATGCGCGTTTTGGGTAAAGTTGTTTTTCCATCTAAATACGTACTCAGTTGGAAATATTAGAATGCATCATTATAAACAAAATAGAAAATACTACTCGCTGATTAGTTATGTTTTCAGGAATTGAAATAACTGGAAAAAAATAAAATGAAAATAAAAAAATAGTTTGAAGTTACATTGAAAATTGATGAAAATAAGGTTGGTTCTAATCGAACCAATAATAATAGAAAATTCTGAAATGATAAAACAAGCCAAGAAACTGCTACAAATCAAAAGTAAATCTTAAAAATGTCAGGTAGTGATTGGCTTTCTGATAGAGAATATTGAGTCACTGATTTGGTGGATCACTGAGATACCATGTGTTCAAGAACGTTTCTCTTCGAAAAGGAAAATTCAGGCCACTACTCTATATAGATAGTAAAAATTCTCCCTACAGAGAATATTGAGTCACTGATTTGGTGGATCGCTGAGGTACCCTGTGTTCAAGAACGTTTCTCTTCGAAAAGGAAAATTTAGTCCACTACTCTGTATAGATGGTAAAAATTCTCGCTTTTGTCATGTGATCTGGTTGTAAGGTGAACGTGCAAGCAAAATGAATCTTGAAGTGGCGACTGGTGAGGTCTAAATCAGAAAAATTTCAAATTTTACCCTCTTTTAAGAGGTTTAACCTACCACTTACTCTTGAATTTAAAATGACACTAGGGTGGAACAGAGAAACACTACTGTCAAGTTCGGAGCCTTGTCCTTGAGAGGTTCCGTGTACTGGTGTAGGAACAGGGGTTTAAAATCCCCAACTCTGTCAAAAAGAGCATTTCAGAATATATTTTAGCACATGAATTGTAGGAGTAAGATGACGAGATATGTGCCGTAGCCACTTCCCCCCCCCCATGACTGAGACCTCCCTACGCTGGTAGTTCCGTGTAGTGAGAAAATAACGTGGTTGAAAATTTTATGCTTTTCATTTTGGGGGTCTGGTTGGCCGAGTAGATAGCGCGCTAGTCTCGGAATCCGGAGGTCTCGGGTTCGAGCCCACGTAGCAACTCGCTACATTTCGACCGAGGCCGGTTTTTCGGCAAGAAGAGAAGAGGGCTAAGAGAGCCCTGACAGCCTTCCCGACGTCTCTGAGGTAATGCTTGAAAGGGCGGATTTCAGGGCTGCGGTTGAGAGTAAAATTAGAAAGGAGCGCCTGTTATGAGAGGTTTAAGTTTGTGGAAGTAGTGGTGCATTTGAAAATTTGACTACTCTCAAATTTTGACCTCTTCATCGATCGATTCGTCTTGGTCCCTCCGGTCTATGGGGCGAAACATTCAAGAGAAATCCGCTTAGAACTGCCAATTATTTGAGCTTATTTTTAAAATCACAAAAATCAAATACTCCACTGATTTTATTATTTTTATTTTTTGGTTTTGCCCATTTCTAACTCGGAACGCTATATTACTTGGCGCCATCATAGAGCTGGTCGTGATAACTTTTTCCTCGACCAGTTAACAAACTGATGGCGGTGGCTGAACTTGTCCGGTAGGACTTCTCTGTCTGTCAGCTCAAGCTGATATAACCTTGTGCCATTGTTGAAGGAAATTCTATGACGATTTATCAAGATTTTGGAAAAAAGCTCGGCCTGAGTCGTCTGTACGTGTACGTTTCCATGAGTGCAGACTGGATTAACACAAACTTCAAACTTGAAATTTTTGCTTTATATATGCTAATTTAGAAAGAACTCTGCAACGCCGGTCAAAGCCCAGTAGTGAAAGTCAAGAGGTCGGAGAAAAATTTAGATTAAAAGATAATTTGAATTGCTGAAATTATTTGGAAGAAAATTCCTTCAGGGTGTCCAACAATCCTACAAATACTCTAAAAGTCCATTTTAAAAAAGATTTCCCAATCCCCGAAAGATTTTCCTTCTAATAGAAAGTCCCAAAAACTAGGAAATGGAAAATTTTTGTAAAATACAAATGACTAATGATAATGATTAATGAATTAGGATAAAATTTTATAATTTTTCTTTAATGAATATCAGTCGAAGTGTGGGTGTGTGTTAGTGTGTATGTGTATAGCGCGGCGTGTCTGCTGTCTGTTCTTTCCTGCTCACAAAATTACAATGTTGAGAGCAAATCGGCCCAAATTAATGTGGAGGGTAGAGGGCTAAAATTTTGTGTGCAGTCTTCGGTCATTAAAATTGAAAAAGTCTGGGGAATTACGTATTTGGTCAGAAAAACTTTACATGATAAGGGGCGCCGCACGCACGTTTCTTACCTCCTTTGAAAAAAACTCAAAAATGTCTTCTTTTTTTTTAAATGAAAAACTACCGTTTATTAAATTTTGCTGCCATTGTGTCTTCTTTTGAAAACAGTTCAAAAGGGTCCTTCTTTAAAAAGAAAAAACGATCGTTCGTTAAGTTTTGCTGCTAAAATAGAAAATGAGAATCTAGTTGAGCTACTGATGGCTACCAGTTGATTACTACATCAACCCCTACTGTTATACCCTTTCCAAAAAAAAAAAATCCTCTACAGTATCTATGTTATTGAAATTGAGCTGGAGGAAGCTGAAAAGAAGTCCCCCCAAATCGAAAAATGAGGTCTCCAAAGTCTCTTAATTTCGTGTTTCAGGTTCGGTAGATACTCTGTCATTGCTCAGCTCGCGATTATATATACTTTTACCTACGAGAATCTTTTTTACTTCACGAAATTTTCAATTGTAATCTCTATTCTCCTCTTGAAAACTTTGGTATGCACGCTAGTGTTTAAGGCTTGTAATTTAAAACTGTCTTTGTTTCTTTATTATTGAATTAAATTTGGGGAAAATCTGAAGGAATTAGATCTTTTTCAGTGATGAAATTTTTTTTTTGCGAAAATGAATAGAAAATTCGAATTGATATAAATACTTAGTCTTATGTTACTCGTAGCTAAGTTTGGGAGAAAGCCAAATCAAAGTGTTTCCTTTTTTTCCTAATGAATGAGAGTGGAATCGTTCGAATTAAACTCCAGTCATATGTTGTATTTGTCCACATTTTTGGAAAATCACAAAACTTTTTTCTATTTTTTCAGTTTTACTTGGCACTGTTTGAAGGTGATGGTACAATTTATTTTACGTTCTTATGAATATCTTAAAACAATTTTATGAATATTGAACTGAGTTAGTCATACAGTAGACTCTGGATTATCCGACTCCGTATTATCCGACTCAAATTTATGCGACCCTACCCTCCGACTTATCCGACATACTAAGGTCAGTTAGTTCGAATTTCTACATTAGATACCCAATTTTTGATTTTACGTTCGTTGCTCGACCGGCACGATGCCGGCTTTGCGAAATTACGTGACCAAAAAACGAAGCGCGATTTAAAAAAAAAAAAACTTTGGTAACCGACTATTTAAAAAAATTACAATTTGTGATTTGTTATTACTTAAGCATTGTTTTTTCACTTATTTATTCCTTTTTACGCTAGAGTTCAATTTTCTAAATAAATAATTTCTTTTTCAATTTTGTGCACGTTATTGCTACGTTGAAAATATTCATTTCGGATTATCCGACCATCCTTCAGCCCCGATTAGGTCGGATAACCCGGAGTCTATTACAAACAAATTTGGAATATTGCATTTAGGAGCTCCGAGATAACGGGGCAGCAGAGGGTCTTGAAGATGACTAGTATCACAGGAGAACTGTGGTTCCCGATTCCAAGTCTGGGCATACTGAGGTCGTGAAACTTGAAAAGGCTGGTTTCTGACCTAGCTGTACTATGCTGATTTTTGCTTGCCACATTTGGCTAAATTTTGCCCTGAAGCAAGATTTAGTGATGGATTTAACGTTTGCGAGTTGACTTACGTTTGCTCTCCAATTCTTGTCTCAGCCTGATCGCCGCCGGTGGGCTTTTCATGTCTCATCGAAGCTGCCGAATTATGATACAGCCTCTAGGGACTGTAAAGGTCTTCAACCATCGTCTTTCGAAGTGTCGGTTTCAGTGATAAAGTTGGCTCGGCGACAGCCTGTGTTCGAAATCGAGAATCAGCTATCGCCTCTGTAGTCCTGGTAACCCTTTTACCTATATATTATCGGCAATGATCACGATTTTACGTACCAGGCCAGCTGGTCTGCGAGTGATTGCTCTCGCTAGTGAGATCTTATTTTGTGTCCGTCTATCGCTGGAACGGGAAGCTCGATCTTCGAATCCAGCGTAGCACGGCGTGAACCAGATGGAAATGATCATTACTCTCTCGTTTTGCAATTATTTTACTTTCTTTAATAATAACTTTGATGTTGGTACATTTTATCGCAGCCACACTGGGTCGTCCTCCGTTCTCTGCAATTTTTGTTTTGGTTCAGTTCCACTTGTAGCGGGTGTTGTCAGATAGCTTTGCCTTGCATCTTATGCCACCCAGTTTTTTTCCTAATGCGAGTTGTAATTTAATCATTAAATGAAAACTGTATTAATATGCCCGTGTATATGTTTGCGCATTTAACGATCGTAACGAACATCCCAGATGGTCGAAACTGCTCGATTACTAGATTTTAATTGTTGCCCAACGGTTTAACAAAAATAGGTTGTGCGAAATGCGAATTCCTTGCACACTGGCAAGCGTAACGATATTTCCTTTTGTTGTGTTCGATGCTTGATGTCATCAGCCACGTCAAGTGGTGACTGTATGTAAATGCTTTCGGCAAAGTTTAACTTCTTATTCTTAAGAATCTCGAGGTGATTGAACTCGATTTTATTTTCTGACAATTGTACGAACAAACTATTAATTTGATCTCGATTATGACAGTGAGACAGTTATTGCTGAAAATGAAACTCGTTGGAGAAAATTCGATCGTATGTTGTGCACTAGTGCTGGAAGTGAAGATAGAGGGAGCTCTGAGATCACTAGACTTCCCAAAAAATTACTGAAATTTCATTAATTTCATTCAGATCTAAATTCCTCTTCCCTGAACAAGCACATTTATGCTGCGAGCCTCTTCAACCGTTTCAACGGGAAAACAAAGCTGAAGCCATTCTGCAGAAAAAATATCTTATTTCCACTTCTGGTGAGTACCCTTGAAGGTATCATATGATCCACTCTCGGGCTCAGAAAAGTCCAGAAACTAAGCATCACATTTTATTTTACGAAACTACTACATACCAGGTACTTTTTTTTAGAAACCCTTCTCACTGTCTCTGGAAGAAATCCTACGGTTCATCTTAATAGAAGTGGTCTTTCGTGGCACAGAAGTACTGTAATGAGGCCATCTGTATATTACGTAATATCGTTGAAGAGGGAGGAAGTGTGGCATTGGATTACATAACTTTTGATTAGGTTTGAACAAGCCATTTAGCTTATTGCTTTTACCGTTTGTTTAGTCATAGTCAGATTTTATCATTTTGGCCGTTCTCAGTCTGATCTAGTCATTTTCAGTTGTGATCATCTTGGTCAGCTTTTGTCGTTTTGTCCTCTTAATTTTTAGTTATGTTTCATTTAAGTTCATTTCGATCCTGTTTGATCAATATCGGTTAGCTTCTTTCTCAGTCAGATTTGTTAGTTTTTTATTTTGTCTGATTTGAGTTACTTTTTATTTTTCTTAGTCAGTCTTAGTCAGACCTTTTTTTGATAAAGTTTGGTCACTTTTAATCATCTTTCGTTTGGGTTTGCTTCAATCCCTTTTTTGGTCAGTCCTTGTTAGTGTCAGACTTATTTCATTTAGGTTTAATTTCGATATTTTTTAGTCAATCTGGGTCAGCTTTTATCATTTTGCATTATTTGGTCCAATTTGGGATATTTTAATAAGATTCCGTGTAGGGTTATTTGTGATCAGTTTTGGTCTGCTTTGTCAATTTTTTTTTGTTAGATGTTATTTTCAATCACGTTTCACTTGAGTTACCTTGTTTCGATTCTTAATCAATCTTTGTCAGATGATTCGGCCATTTTTAATCATGTTTCATTTGAGCTTTTCTGATCCTTTGTGATCAGTCTTGGTCAGTGTTAGTTGTTTGAGCCATGTGTAGCTGTTCTTGATTACTTAGTCATGATCCTACTTCCTTGAGGTTACGTTGGTCAGTCGTGGTCATCTTCGTTATTGAAGTCATTTCTGGTCAGATGTAGTCGTTCTGAATTTTGTTTCATTTGTATTACCTACGTTCTATCTATTTGGTTAATCATGGCCAGTTTCTGTCGTTTTGCGTTCTTTTTGTCCGATGTAATTTTCAAGTAGGTAGGTAATTTATATTTTCTTCAGCTACTCGAGAACATTCTCCGATAGCCTGTTTATTTATAAGTTGATTTATTCTAATCAAACTTGTACTTTTTTCGTTTGAGCCATTTTTGGCCTTTCTTAGCATTCTGGTCGCGTTTCATGTACGTTGGTTCTAATTTTTTTTTTCTGGTCATTTTTGGTCAGCTTTTATAGTTATCGCCTCTTTGTTCAGATTTGGTCATTTTCAGCGCCGACGAAACCAGAAGTTTTGATCAAGTGTGCCACTTTTCGACCATATATGATGCCGCTTTTTTCAAATTTTCAAAATTTACAATGTTTACCCTCCCCTCCCCTAAAAATGATACTTCATTCTTTATCGGGCAAATTTTCTGAAAATGAAAATTCATTAATATGCATAATATTCCAATGTCATAAACATTGAACAATGTGTTCTTTGGGGAGGGAGGGGGATTAGAACGTTCTCCGATAGCCAGTTTATTTATAAGTTTATTTATTTTAATTGGATTAAAATTTTTTTTTGTTGAGCCATTTTTGGCATTCTGGTCGGATTCGGTCATGGTTCTGGCGCGATTCATGTACGTTGGTTTTATTTTTTTTACTTTTTTTCTGGTCATTTTTAGTCAGCTTTTGTAGTTATCGCCTTTTTGGTCAGATTTGGTAATTTTCAGCGCTGACAGAACCAGAAGTTTTGATCAAGTGTGCTACTTTTCGAACATATGATACCGCCTTTTTCAGTTTGTAAAATTTACAGTGTTTACCCTCCCTCTCTCCTTCCCTAAAAATGATACTTCATTCTGTATCGGACAGATTTTCTGAATATGAAAATCCATCAATATACGTAATATGCTAATGTCATAAACATAGAACAGTGTTTTTTTAGGGGAGGGGAGGGAGATTGAACAGGTGTGCCAGGACACACTGTGCACACCGCCTGGTTCCACCAGTGATTTCAGCTATGATGTGGATGAATTCTGACATTTTTCAATCATTCTTGGTCAACAGTGTGACCGCCTGGTCATTTCCTCCATTTTAAGTCATCTAAGGTCATTTTTAATCATCCCCCTCCCCTCCAAAATGGTCATTTAAGTCATTTTTGGGGAAGTTTCTTCCTCAAATTCTGAAAATTCTGTTGATTATGAAGAAAATTATTTTATTTCTTTTTTTTTTTGTGCTTCCGCTGTGCAGTGTTAAATAAAATTGAAATTCAGTTTTTCGGCAGATTGCAGTGAGAACTTCCAACGCAATTTTAGCTAGTTAGTTGGGAGGTTGAAAATATGTGACGAGTAGTGTACATATAAAGAGAAAATTACAAAGAAGAAGGGGAAAATTGTAATGTGAGGGCACATGAGGAAGGGTACCTCTCAATAAAAATGACCTGTTTAAAGTTGGAGTAATTATTTTCTGAAATTCGTTTTTCAGCGTTTTTCAGTTTTCAGATTACAATTCAGGAAATTGACTTGAATTAGATTGTGAATTGTAAGAGACCTAAAGGCATGTCGTGACGTCACATCATGAGTATATCCGTCATCGTTGAAGTGTGCTGTCCAGTTGTTATTTATTTCGTGATTGTTGTTGTGATAAGAATGTTGCGTATTGTGCACGTTTTTCCTTTATTGTAAATCAATACACTTATGACAACATTTTCTTTTAATTTTAGAAATCGCTTATAATTTTCCAGAGGAATGACATAGTCCAAGGAAATAAATTCAAAAAATGTGTTTCTTATGTACTGTGTTCTAACGCTTTTCAACAACGTTGACCTCCTTGCCTTGAAAACGTGATATGTCCCGGAATTTCGAATTTAAAGGCTTGGGGCACTTTCATCCATTTTTTGAGGGATATTTTCCATAAAATAGGCCGAAAAAGTGAAAATCAAAATTTTAGCCGAGAGGTTCCTTGCCCCGTGCGTCCTCACAAATGGTTTCAAATTCTTTTTCCATTTTCCTCCTGATATTTTGAGTGGTCACCTTGTGGTTAGCCTTTATCATTTTCATCTTTTTTGGTCAGATTTGCTCATTTTCAATCATATTTCATTTACAGTCTTGGTTAGCTTTTGTCGTTAGAGCCGTTTTTGGTCTGCTGTTATGTTCTATAATGTTTCATTTGGATTACTGAGTTTTGATTCTTTTTGGGCAATCTTGGTTGATCGTTTTAGTATTTGCTCCACGAAAAAGTCAATACCTGTCAATTTCCTCCTCAAGTGAACCATTAAACGAAACTGCATAAAATCGGGTGTAAACTACCAGTAACATTTCCGGAATCAAAGTTACAATCTTGCACGCCCATTTGTCATGACGTATGGCGCGAAAAATTGGAAACAAGTAGGTATCTTGAAGTATTTAGAAAGCATGGAATTTGTATACGTCGGTTGTTTGCCTTTCATAAAAATAAATAAGGAGTCAGGATATGACATTCTACGAAAGGTACAGTTGCACGTATTGGAAAAAATTGATTTTTAAGATTTGAAAATCACTGGAATTACAAACGCAGCGTTGCATGTTTACTCTTATGCAAGACCCTTTCTTGTCGAATCTGGAAAGAAGGTACCACCTTATTGATGTAGCAAAACACAACGATGCAACAGATGATCTTTGTAGTACTACTTGGAAGATTAAAGGAAAAAACCTTATTCGAACCTTGTCCTTGTGATTTTTTACATTGTAGTCAGATAAACTGAACCCACCCTTCTAAGTATGTACGTGTTCGCGATTTTTATTTAGCGACATCGGTTACGAGTACATTGGGAGGATGTTCCCGTCGATTTTCAACCCTATTTTTATCGCACCCATTGAGGAAATTTTATGGAAGGAACTTTCCGGGGAATGTAACTCGTTTCACTTCAGCAGGTCATGTTTACTATCTTTGACGGCTTTAACATAATTTCATGACCTCTGTAACAAAAACGGAATCTCGCAATTCAGTTGCCAATACACAACATGTAAAACCTCGTCTTATATGTTAGCGAACACATAGACACATGTGGGAGTGTACTGTTGGACCACGATGAATGGCAGTATTGCTAATGACGAAGGTGGACGTGTTTTCCATCTCGACAGCGAGTACCTGAACAAATGTGTAAGTGCCTTCCACCAGAAATATAATTTCACATTTCAACCAACAATCACCGATCATCAGGAACGAGCAACCGTCGGAATTTACGTAACAAAAAGAAGAAATGCAAAACGTTTCGTCACTGGCGCGTTAACAGAGCTCGGAGAAATTCCGCCATGCTCGCCGCGGTATTGCTCCTCGAATAATAATATGGTGATCATGTTCACTTTAGATGAGATCAAAGTGGCGTGAATGACAAAACGGAAACGAGAGACTATGAGAGTCGAACTAAGAAGTGTAGGAATAACGAAGCGATGCTGCCACAAAATCACCACCTTCCGAAACAATAATAATTATTGCTGTATCGATTATCCAAAAAAGCAGTTTATGGTTCACGCGGTGCTCAAGAATCCGGCTCTGTTGCTTCAAGCTCAGCGATGTGAAACCGGATAGCGCAAAATTACGTCTGTAGTTTAGCGGCGAGGTGTATTATAAGTTTATTCAAAAAGAGTATTCGTTCCGGTTCGGGGTACTCGTGAAGTCGCTGGATACGCCAGCATGGTCGCAGATCTGCTGGCCAAGATGAGAGAAACTGTAATTTTCGATATTCCCGTAGAGTACCTCCAGATTATTTTAATGTTTTAAACAAAGGTTGCGAACACGAGGTACTAATGTTTTTGGTTGCCCAACTCGGGAGTAAATACCAGAGAGGATTACGAATGGTTCCTGGTCTGCTTTACTTTTAGAGCTTCTTTATTCCCGAGCAATGCCGTGCTCGTTGCGATCCGAACGTTTCTGAATCGCACCGTACATACAATCATTATTCAACAAGTTATTCGCATAAGAAAACTGGTCGTTTTCGAAACCTCATTATGGTGGCGAACAGAAGCGACTGGTATGAGCCATTCGACGAAATTACATGACAGGCCGATCTGGTGCGCGGCTGAGGCATCGCCGTCGCCACCGTGCGGCACCGGCCTACACACTTCAATACCGCCGCAGAAATTACGCCTTCGCTTCGCGGGACACACCGACATCGTACATTGGGAACTTAATGAGTTTTTAAAAAAAGAATAATCGCGTTTTTCTTCAGCCGCATAACCCAAACGCAGTACCGGAATGAGAGTGAACACGAGTATCATCACCGGTTATCTTTCTCTGCACGTCACACTTCAAACAAGTTCGCTCATTACGTGCTTCTAACTAACGTAAATTACCGGTTGTATAAAAAAAAAAAATTGGTAAGAAAAAATGAAATAAAATTCGTACGGAGACCAGATACACCCGTACTGTGGTAATGAAACTCCGGTCAATTATTATTTCAAGGAAGAAAGGAAGAACAAAAAAAGTGTCATTCTTTCTGGCGACATTCGAACGTGATTTTCATAGTCGTGTACTTCAAGACGAGATAAGAAAATTTTTGTACAAAGAATTACTTGAGAACCAGCTGAAGGCATTGTTCGACTGCTGCTGACTTCCTTACAGGTCTGGCAAGAGGATAGAAGAACAGGGGGGATTTCTCCTAATCAAGACTTGTTTGGGGGCCCGGATTTTTCATCTCGTTTGTCAGTGCGCAAAATCGTGATTTCTGAAAAACCACTGCATGTGTATTTTTTTTTTTCTTCTTCCCCCCCCCCATCGTGCCCGAATTTTCTCTCACGGCCCTGCTTCGTTAAGCGTTACACACGTGAAGGCAGAAATCGAAATTGAGATCTTTCCGAAGACAACCTGCACATTGCACCAAATCTCTCTAGTCGAATTAAAATGTGTAGGCCGGTGCCGCACGGTGGCGACGGCGATGCCTCAGCCGCGCACCAGATCGGCCTGTTATATAATTTCGTCGAATGGCTCATACCAGTCGCTTCTGTTCGCCACCATAATGAGGTTTCGAAAACGACCAGTTTTCTTATGCGAATAACTTGTTGAATAATAATTGTATGTACGGTGGTGCGATTCAAAAACGTTCGGATCGCAACGAACACGGTATTGCTCGGGAATAAAGAAGCTCTAAAAGTAAAGCAGACCAGGAACCATTCGTAATCCTCTCTGGTATTTACTCCCGGTTAGCTGCGCAGTTCACGACCTCAGACGTAATCGAGTTTGAATATAAGTGAGGATGATGGAAGTGGACGATGGACTAAGCTTGATCCGACTAGTCGAGTTGATACGGGGCTGTAGGGGCGGGAAAAACCGCAGATGACTTGGTCTTCACAATCCTACTGTCAGTGAGGGTGTACCCAGTTCACGTCCGATGTACTTGAGTTGGAATAGAAGTTTTAATGAGGAAGATGGAAATTAAAGGTGGACCAAGCTTGATCCGACTAGTCGAGTAAAGGGGTCTGGTTGGCCGAGTGGATAGCGCGCTGGTCTCGAAATCTAGAGGTCCCGGGTTCGAGCCCACGTTGCAACTTGCTACATTTCGACCTAGGCCGGGTTTTCGACAAGCAGAGAAGAGGGCTAAGACAGCCCTAACAGCCTCCCCGATGTCTCTGGGGTAGTGCTCGAAAGGGCGGATTCCAGGGCTCAGGTTGAGAGTAAATTTAGAAAAGAGACTAGTGGAGTAAATAAGGGGGCTATAAGGTAGAAAGAAACCAGAGAGGACTAATGAATAAAAACTTGGTTTTTCCATTTACTGAAAATTTCGAACTTTAACTCTTTATGAATGTCATGCCTTATATTGTCTTGACTTGCATGTTTGTGAAGAGGAAGGTTATAGAAAAGACATTCATTTCAAAAACTTGAATATTAGAGCTCAATATTGTTAAAGATTGGAACTACTTTGTCCTTTGGGTGCTTAACGTCCGCGTCTTCTATTGCGTACCTTCAAAGAACATAAAGGTATCGAGTGTAGTACTTATTTGCTCTCGGCTCCATTTCTTCTCGGTTTAAGCACAGTTTTCAATTTTGGGTACAATGGCAACGGATTTATCTGTCAATGTTTTCTGCATGGAAATCGAGAGACGGAAAAATTTGTTTTTGTCAAATATTTTCGCACTGTAAACACAGTGATAATCCGCTGTTATATAATCCGCCCAATGGTAATGGCCTGTACCGCAAGAAGCTTCAAGCTTGGACCAAAGTCAAATGTAATTTTTCGTTTCTAATTGGCTACTTTCTATTTTTAACACGTGATAATTCTTGACGAAATTAAAGTAGATGTTGACAAATTTGATTTTCAAATTTTTGTACGATAAATAACCCAGGAAAATTAGATATGAAAACTTGCTTTGAGAATGAAAAAATGGTAGTCAAGGTTTGGCAACTGATTATTGATCAGGGTTGTGCTTTGAAAAACTAGAAGAATTCTTGAAACCATCCACCCTCTCGTTCTGTGTATAACACTTTTTGAATAACTTTGAAAGAAGAGTGCGTAAGGTGTCGGAGGACACTCGACTGAGCGAAGCGTCTTTGGCATTGTGTGAGTTGTTATTTGACAGAAACTGTAAACAGAGGTGGGCAGGGGAAGCAGTTTGGTTTCACATGGGCGGGGCGTTACTACGTCACTTCCGTTGCATGTTTACATGTTCGCGTTCGTTTTACTTTTTCTACATAATTACATATCCTGAATCTGCGTAAAAAGGCTTCGCTTCAAAAATTGAAAGGTGCTTCTCGGGTCCCGTAGTTCTTTATGCAAAAATGCTTGTAAAATGCATGATATTGTGCCGTATAAATGTTCCGTTAAGTGTAGAAGGTCGCCGAAAATATTGTGCTTGAAACTTATTTCAGTAAAAGAGATTTGTCCCATGAATGTGAGTCGGCAAGGGAGCAAAAACGCACGTTTACCCAAAAAACACGTAAAAAGCAATTTATTCTTCTTGAAACTGATTTTGCCATCCCCTAAAAATACAGGGTGGACCAAAAGTCAGCATATGCTCTCGAGTTTTTCTTTGAACATTTAAAAACATAATTGTAATTGTCTTAGTTTACAAATAAATAAAGAATCGTGAAAATTGAAAAATGTGAAAATTGAAACGTGCAAATTTGTATGCTGACTTTTGGCCCACCCTGTACTTTACCCCATTCCTGTTTCCATTTACTCCCCCTCGCTCTCCGTCTTTGAACACTGTCAAGATTTTAAAAAATACATACAAGAAGAAAATGTTCCTTCTTCTAAGAATTTGTCTGGCTCTCTTATTTAAGAACCTCTCCCCCACACTTCTCTGTGCCTTCTGCCTTCCTTCCATCAAGGAAAAGTCATAAAAAGAAAGAAAAAAAAGCAACAACATGAAGAAACAATTTCTTATTCTTAAAATCGGTTTTGCTGCCTCCGGGAAGTACCTCATCCCTTTTCCCTTTTCATTTGCCGTCCCCATATTATAATTTCCCTTTTTGAATCAAAAATACATATCATACTGTTCGATGTTATAAAGTTACTTAACTTACAACAACATAATTAAAGAGAATTCTTTTGTTGTAAATATGCATCCATTAAGATATTAATGATCTCGCCTTGCGAGAAAATGAAGGTGGAAGATGTATTTGAAAGAGAGGGCAAGACTAATTCCGAGAAGAAGAAATATTTGTATATGGTTTTTTTGTTGTTTTTTTTTAAAATAAATTTATATGAGGAGTTGGTTCTTTAGTTTATTTTACAGAATCGTTTAAAATGTATTTTTTTGATCTACAATCATGAAAAAGTCTAAATTTTTTCTCCCGCCATTTGAAACGTACCTAGCCTCTTGCTCTACCTATTATTCTTCTAAGAAGTTTATAGACTCTAATAATCTTGCTGCGCTGTGCCCACCTTTAAGAGGTTCTTTAGCCTCGTAGGCCATTGAAAATAAATTAAAAGAGAACCAAGAATCCACATTTTAGTTTTTCGCAGTTTTCCTCCAGTTTTTTCGATACTTGTTCAACGAAACCTACCGAGACAATTTGTTTTGGAGCGAACGAGAGAAAACTTGATTTTTCCAACCAAAATAAGTCTTGTCTACGTAATAATCCAATTTAACTAACTGAAGAGAGATTTTTGAAATTATTGACGAGCAAGAAAAAAACAGCTCGGCACTTGAAATTTTCCCAACTGCTGATCTGTTTTGCCAGATAAGGACCTAATTTTGCTAGTTGACAGTCGATTCTGCCAAATCTGCTAACTTTGGAGAATTTTTGTTTTTGGGGAGCCTATCTCCCTTCCGATGGCCCTGTTTGTAACCATAGAAGAAATGAGCTCAGTGAAAGAGCATTTTACACAAAGGTACCAATGATACCATACGGTGTACTCTTCTTCAGCAGCAATCATGAAACGGGGGGGGGGGGGGGTCGAAATAACTTTTTGCACCAATACCCATTGACGCAGCCTAAATGGGTAGAAGTGATGAGATTTGGACCTTTTTTTTCGAGTTCTGGGAACATGAAATGGCCCAAATCTTTTCGGAGTAGCTCTTCTACCTTTGTACAGTGTTCCCTTGTCGCCTTCTCCAATCGAAGCGGTAGATTTACCATTGCATTTTTTGTATTGAATTGAATCATATGTATAAAGACAGTCAATAATGGAACTTTCGAGTTCTAATTAATGAGATAAAGAAAATCGAGTGGGTGTTGAAAACTGCTAAATTCAATATATTTTGTTATTACGTATGAGTTACACTTGAACTCGAATTTGGAATCGCTCATTGATTTTGTCAGTTGTTGATGAGCGTGAAATTTGTCTGAAAGTCCACCTGCTTTAATTTGATGGTCAACTATTTTCTCGTTAGAATTAATTCAAAGCTACTAGTAATAGTCAAAACCCAGACGTCCTTTTGATTCCAATTTCTAGTAGGTACCTAATTTCTGTGTTTGACCATCGGTGGAGAGAGACCTTTTTGGGGTTTCAATAATTTTTGAATACTGGCTAAGAAATTCAAAAGTTTTACATTTAAGATCTTCCTATTGTAAAGGGCATGTGGCGTGCTTTCCCCTGTCTAAACAAATATTTGAGTCGAGAAAATTGGTTTTTAACGCACAACCGACGTACAGTTGACCAGCTATCGTCAGTTCTGAAGCTAAATCTGAATGGGGGACATTTTAAATGTATTTCTAGCCGAACACTCGATGTTTGTATTCTTGTTTACTTTTCAAATACGTGTTGTGAGCATTATTCAAATGAAATGAATCCATAAATGGTGCCTGAAAATGTGTTAAACACATCAACACTGAAGCTAAAAATTAAAAATATGAAAATGTGCGTGAATATGCCATTATTCCTTCTAATTTTTCAAATTCATTAGTAAAAATGTGAAGAATACTGTTTCTGAAACCTGAAAAAATTGGAGTATGTTTGACCAGCTGTGTTTATGAATACGTGTGTAAATATCCCATTATTTTTCTCGAATTATTGAATGCATTGGTGAAAATATGAAAAGGGCTGCTTCTGAAAATACTGACACATTGGGTGTATATGGTCGGTTGTAGATCAAGTGCACAAATGCCTGCCGTGCTCCTATCGTCAGTTTTCGTTTACCGCAGAAAACGGAAGAAAAATTATAATTTATCGTTCGGAGCTTCAGGACCCTCCGCTTTAAAGCTAGTCTGCAAGATTTCCATTCTTTAATATTTCAACCTCGGGTGTGGCACTTTTTATGCTGCTTCTGCGATTGTCAGTATCGTTTTGACTTCCTGTAACACGTGGCTAAGCTTCGCGTCATTTATAATCATAATATTCTCGACCAACTTTGAAAGGACTTGTGCCCGTCGGGCTTGAATTTAAATAAAGTTCCCGATTGGGGGAACTGTATCGTGTTTTGCTGGCTCCCAATATTCTAGTGTTCTGCCACATCATCTCACTCTCGTACAGTAACCACCGAGTCGGTTTTGTGGTACAGGGTGTGTCAAAATCTGTTTTTAAACGCTTTCGCCATATGGCAACACTGATGCGTAGGCAATTCTTTTTCCATGAAAATATTCGGGTATGTGCGCCATTTAGTAAGCATGAGAGCATGACTGTGGTTTCTGTGTAGAAAATTCTAAAAAACAGTGTTGTGGCGACTCAGTGCGCATTTCAAAAACAGTTTAAACTGAAAAGACATGATCTCGTTCCCTCTCCAAAGGCAGTCCTGCCGCGCTTCTTCTCCCCTCTTTGAACGTTACTCGTGCTGCCCTTGAGTCGAATATTCTCCGTCCACCGCTTGATTGTCTTAGGAGAGGGAACGAGATCCTGTCTTTTCAGTTTAAACTGTTTCCGAAATGCGCGCTGAGTCGCTACAACACTGTTTTCTTTAAAAAAAAACGTTTCTACACAGAAACCGCGATGTTCTCCAGACCACAGAGCCAGGCTTACTAAATGGCATTCATAACTGAATATTTTCATGGAAAAAAATTGCCTATGCATCAGTGTTGCCACATGGTAAGCGTTTAAAAAACAGATCAACTGTTTTGGCACACCCTGTACATCTCAGTCCCTCGCCAGGAATTTTCGACCCAATCTGAGAAATTTACTAGTCGTGCTTCTGGTCCCCTCCTTCCCTCCCTGAGCTCTGATTCTTCTGCTTGTTAGGGACATTGCTTTTTTGATAATACTCGACATAACCTGCCGCTTTTGAGTTTGAGGTGATCTCCGTGTGTCGCATTTTCGTATCCTCGATGCACTGACAGTTACAGGTAATTATCTCCAGTATTGGGATCTATTTAAGCGTATATTGCCAGTGGATGCATTCTATAAAAAAATCTTGTGGTGTTTAATGTCCCTTCACTCAACGATGTACACGTTGGTATGAAGCACGAAATCAATTTTTCCATTACACTGCTGTGGTCACCTTGGTGGACTGTACTGGGCGGCCGATCGCACAGTCTTTAACGCTAGATTGATTCTTCGACGAGAGCTATTGAAAGAAACGTGTCACGGTTTATTTTATTGTTTGTCCACTGACGAGAGAAAAGAAGCCGAGAATAAACTGCAGGACTGCAGCGCAGAAAAAAAAACGAATTCCGTAATACTCGTATTATGTGAGCTGAAAAAGAAAGGCGTCATTAAAAGGTTTATGAAACACCCAAGCTAACCCATAGACGCACTCTTTCAAGTATACGGGGTGCCCCTACTTTTTTATATTGATCAGGCTAGCATTCATAATGCATGTTGACTCGATCTCGGAAATTGCGGACACTCCGTAGGTACTATTTGTTTCTCAGTTTAAATTAATTTCGTATCAAGTTTTATCGTCCCCTATTACATGTATAATATTGGATGTTTTATTGGGGCGTTAATCAAATTTTATGATTGATTGTGTCTGTGTCGAAAATGTCCGCAGTGCGATTAACATGTGGATCATTCGGTAGTCGAATTAGGTAATGTGGAAATATTCAGCGAAAGTTACAATATATTCCGGGGCGTACTGATAGGAGGGATGTGCCCCCCCCATAAGAATTTTTGACTCAGCAGTTGAGAAAATTTACTATTTCAGTCAGGCGAAGTTGAGCAAATTTCAGTAAGTTAGAAAAATTAAACAAGTCAAAAGGTGTTTTTATTTCCTTTTGCTTGGTACTTGGGAATGTTGAGTTGAGAAGTTGAGAAAAGTCAACAAGTCGAAAGGTTTTTTTTTTTTGATACTTGGGAATTTGGAGTTGAGTCAGTTGAGAATTTCACAATTTTTACCCCCTACCTCCTCAGGAAAAACTCTTAGGTACGTCCCCGAGTATATATATTATTTTTGTTGATCACGGAGCTTAACAGAGACATCTGTGATTTGTTGATTAGTTTGGGGTCCGACACATTTTTCGTAATTCCATGTTTGACTGGTACATACTCGTATGTGTACTGTGCTGGTCGATTGCTGCGAATCGTACGAATTCTTTCGAAGAACTTATTTTATACGTACTACTCCATCTGTATACAGTGCAATACTTACTTGAGTAGCTGAACTTCAGTTATGAACGAACTCAACGAACCATCCGAAGCTTCTAACGATGTTTGTTCCAAATATTTAACTGTAGCGTATGCTGTAAGGAAGAAGGTATCAAAGAACTATATCAATATATTGGTAGGAGTACAGTTTGAACTTGATGAGTTGATGACTTGTCGACTATTTCCGACAAGTTGCCCCTGTGGTCTCTCAGTCTTACAAAAATTACGCTCTTTCATGGTAATTCGAGTATCGAATTACTGATATGGTAGATTCAGTCCTTTGGCCAAAGATTTTAAGCGCCAAGAAATATCCTCCGCTCTTTGGGAGTAAAGGGCTTAGGGGGTTCCATTTTCAAAATTTTAAATCTATCGTAAACCTTAAACTCACTTCCTAAGAAAGTAAGATTACATGGACGTGAAAAAAAAACAACAACAAGAAACCATGCTTTGCTACAATAACAATTTGAATGTCCGATTATTGATAAGGCAGATCCAGTCGTTTAGATTTTTCTATAAACACTCCAGTTTATGATGAGTGCCAAATCATCCTTCGTTTGTCGAAAAGACTCGGGAGATTTTCATTTTCCAAATTTCAAATCTAGATTGAGTTGAATCATACCATTTAAGTAATCAAGGTTGCGTAAGCTTGGAAAACTCCTAAAAACCACGCTCTGCTTCCACAAGTAGTGATTTGAGTATGTTGATAAAACTTGAAACCGTGTTCCCCCCCCCCCCCAGTCTGTCTTAAACATTTTAAATCTGTTAAAACATTTGTGTTAAAAATTATCATCTTCCTTTGAACGTATGATAGGTTGTCTATATGTATCCTTTGTCTTTCTATGAGGGTTGCGATCGGCCATGTTCGAAATTTCAAATGTATTTAAAGTTAAAAACCTATACCTGCGGTACAACCTCGAAAAAAGCAGGCATCTTGAGTTTGAAAAGTCAGATTACAGTTTTCGAGTGCATCTTATGCAGCAGACTATGAAGAGCGTTCAAATCAGAAAAATACTGAGATTTTTCAGTATAAAATATGGAAAACTCGAGTTTTGATAGTTTTGAGAAAAATTCCTTCTATTTTTGAAAAGCGATTTATAGGTTTTTAAGTTTCCTGAATCTGTCTTTGTAGATGATTCTTAAATATGGCTTACTACGGTGCTTCTGGAGAGGACTGAAAGATTAGGATAGCCACTTTCTGGAAAACCGGGAAAAGTCAGGGAAATCAGTCTGGAATAGTCAGGAAAAAGTCAGAGAATTGCTATAATTTTGATCAAAAATGAGAATTTAAGAACATACTATTTTTCGAGAATAAATGTCGGCATAAAGGATAATGATTTATTTCTTTTACAAAGTATTCTCCAAATTGTGTACAACACTAGCTGAAAAAAAAATAACAGGGACAATTTGGAAAATTGGTCTGGAAATTCGGGAAAGTCAATTAAAATCATTTTAAGACAAACTTGGAGTATGAATTTTGCATCTGTTTCCGAAAAAATAATTTTAAAATCAGATTCAGTAGCCTCAAAAACCTGTAAATCAAGTACTTAATCGAAAATCTTCAAAATTTGATTCGAACCTTTTTACGTGTCATTCCAGATAGTCAGATCTCAGAAATAATGTCAAAATTGAATTCAGTGATTTTACAAATCTGAAACTGATCATTAGTTTCCTTGGTCTTTTTTTTTTTTTGTTGTTGTTGCCAACTTAGGGATGGGATACTATCCATATAGTCGTAACGGTTCGTATTTTATTTTCGAAGAATGTTGTATAAACTATTGAAAAAAAACCGAACTTTTTTTCGTACTTTGTTAGAGACCGAAATGAAAACATTGAACATTGAAATGAAAATGCAAAAATGCCGTGTATTTTCCCGCAAGAAGGGTAAGGGGCGATTAGGTGCGAGTTAATATTATCCGACTAGGCTCAAATTTTGCACACATTAGTTTTGGGGGATGTAGAACCAATGAGAGAACAGACAATGAAAATATTGAAATCAGCAAAATGAGAGCTATCTTACTTTACATTTGGGTGAAACGAAAAAAGTTTCAAATGCCGTTGTTGAACTGGGCTAAAAACTTGCATTTCGGCTCAGAAATGAAGTTTACAAAATTTCATTGTAAAATATAAAAATTTTTCCCGATCTAAGTTTTGCATTGGTTTTACGTATGTATTTTAGCCTTATTTTTAGGGTCGGCTACTCTGCAATCGTTTTTTCTTCTTTGAACTTTTTAGTCAGTAACTCAGAATGATCCGAGTCACAGACCAGTCCATTTGTGTGGTTTTCGGTAGTGTTCATTGATCGGTTAGCCATGTTCTCATTGATCTTGATCTTAGCTGGCGTGTTACTGCGCGACGGCAGTCTTCAGCCGTGTTCTTGCTGCGCGACTGCAGTCTGCAGTCGTGTTGTTAATAGAAATTTCCATGGAAATTTTTTTTATTTGGGTGTGATCAGGTTGAATTATTTAATTTTTTCTCTCGTCCTTTT